>LR738712.1:704670734-704696970 GCA_902687465.1 Secale cereale
CCAGGCTGCCCTTCGGACGCAGAGTTGTTTCCGGAACGCTGATTTTTTATATAATTTTTCTGGATTTTTCTGGGCAGTTCTCGAAACGTGAAAACCTGAAATACAAAAACAGCCGAAAACAGAAACTGGCACTGGGGTGCACTGGATTAGTAAGTAATCCAAATATGATCAAAAGTGTATGGAAGTGTATGAATATCATAGCTATATCACCCAAAAGTGGCATGGAGCAAGCAGAAATTATAGATACGTTTTGGACGTATCAGCTGCCGCTGTCCTCCTCGTCACCCTCGTTCAAGGAGGAGTCTTCGTCATCGGAGGAGCTCTCCACACAGCACCTCGCACGAGTCCCGAGGTGCCCGAAGACCTTGACAGAGAGATGGCCATCCTCCATCAACTTGAAATGGAGGGTGAGCCCATCCGTCTGGCTGTGGATGCGAGCGAACGTCTTCCATCCTTGACGAAGTTACATCACATGAGGGGCAGGGAAGTCGACGCGGACCCGCGTGCCACTGATCCCGCAACCCCTCATGTGAAGCCGCGGCGACTCCGGCGGATCCACCTCCATCTCCCGCGCAAATGGAGTCGGGAGACGAAGGCAACGGCGCGGCGGCCCCCGCATCCTAACGAAGAACTCACAAGGGTCATCTCCAATATGGCCTTCCATTGGAGGAGGGGCTGCTGGCGGGGGCGAGGCCGGCGGGCCGCCCCGTCCTCCTCTTCCCCGAGCGCCCCGGCCTCGCCCACGGCCTCTCCCCCTCCCCCTTCCCCTCGTGGCTGGTTCAGCCACTGCAGGTGCAGGAGAAGGAGGGACGCGCTGTCGAGCAGCGACCCTCGCTGCCACCGTTGAAGATCCGGGATTTCCTCTCTTCATGCGGACATAAGAGAGGAGCGGAAGCTGAAGGAGAAAGAAGATGGAGGAGTGCGGGGCGCCATCCCTTCCCTCCGCTCTTTATAAAGGGGCGGGGCTGGGGCTCAACCGCCCAGCTCGGCCAATCAAGACGCAAAAGGCGATGGAGCCGGGACCGACCCGCCGGCCCAACCAGCGACGGCTCGGTTTCCCGCCTCCACCGCTCGCCACCTCGAGCGCATGGAAGGCACGTGGCGAACGTGCAGAACCGAGGGGACGGGTGAGGCGACCTCTCCCCACCCCGTGATCGTGGGGAGTGGACGCCTAGACGACCGCGCCTCGGCCCCATTCAGTAAATGGGTCGCGCCTCCGAGCCTCCCCCCGTTTACGGGGAAGGCGCGAAGCCGCCTCCTTTCGCATTTACTGCGACCTGACGCATGTCTGCGGAAACCGCCCCACGCATGCCGCCCACGTCACGCACGCCACTCCACCCCGCGCCGTGCGCGTGGGTCGTGGGAGGCACAGCGCGCGGAAAACTTTACCACGGTGAAAACCGCCCCGCCTACCCGCGCACCGTTCTGGGCCTGGCCCAGCAACGCGTCGCGCTCATGTGTGGCCCAGGCCCAGGGGCTCCTGTCGGTGTACAAAAAGAGGGGCACACTTTTTGTACCCCTATGACTGTGCACGGGTAGTCTGAGCCACGGGCACCACCACAGCAAGCATGGCTAGGGAGGTGAGCCAGGGTAAGACCAAAGCTCGATGGAGCTGGAGCAACGCCAAGAACAAGACCACAGAGAGCAAAGGGACGGAGCGGCTTCCCCCGGCAAGATCCTTGCCGGGAGCCAGTTTCAGCAGTCCTGGCAAGACCCTTGCTGGGGCCGGCTCTGGCAGCCCCGGCAAGACCTTTGCCGCGGCAGCTCGCCCCATGCCTACGGAGCGGATCACCCATTAGTCCACCGCCCCCATGGGGCGAGGATTCGGGAGATATCCCCGTGGTGGCATGCAGATCTTTGTGAAGACATCCAAGATCAGATACAAGCTAAGAAGACGACGACCCTTGGCGGGATCCCAGCCAAGGAGGACCACAAGACCTCCGGCAAGCACCTTGCCGGGTGTCGGGGGAAACTGTCCGCCACGAACACCTATGGGACCGGAGCCCCTTGTTTGTGCGGTACGAGGGCGGAGGGAGCACAAAGAGCGGATCGTGGCGATGCACGCGGGCAGTTTTACCTAGGTTCGGGCCGCACGGATGCGTAAAACCCTACTCCTGCTTGGTTGTGTATTGAGTTGAGTGCTCGGGAGCTTGAAGAAGCAGCTACACCGAGCGTGAGTGTGATCTAGGTTCCGAACCCCCTCCACGTTGTGCATGGGCCTCCTTTTATAGTGTAAGGGGTCACCGACAGGTGTCAACGTAGGAGAAAGGGGTAAAAATGTAAAAGAGGTGGTAGTTGTAATAGTGCGGGAACAGTGGAGCTACAGTACAGAACAGTGGTCTATACCTACTCTAACAGTGGGGGACAAGGGCATTTAATGCCCGTCGCCGTCGACCCCAAAAGCTCCCGCCTTAGCGTCTCCGTCTGCCACGGCGATGGATCCATCACCGTGGAGTGCCACCGTGTACCCCAGGCTGCACAGCCATCCGCCACGCGTCCCTGGATAGGCCCCAGGGCGACGCGTGGGCCGATGAGCTGGAGCGCGGGCACACAGCGCAACCTCCCCGGCAAGCACCTTGCCGGGGCCTCGATCTGGCCGGGCCCGGGAGCTTGCCGCTCCCCGGGCCCCTTGCCGGGGCGCATGTAGCGCCGAGGCTTTGTCTTCTAGTCTTCCTGGCAAGCTCCTCTTGCCAGGGCCTTGTGCTAGTGGGGCGGTCTTGAGCCTGGTACGGCCTTCCCGGCAAGCTCCTCTTGCCGGGGTCTTGGTCTTCTTCCTTGTATACTTTGTTTTTGAATGGTTTAATAGGGAGCAGGAAAGGTCTCCGGCGAGCACGCGGTAAACCCTGCCGCGGGAAGCTGCATCTGCCCGTGCACAAGTTGGGGTACTGAGGTACCCTCTACCTTAGTACACCGACAGGAGCCCCCGGGCCTGGGCCACACACGGTGCCGAGCGCTGTTGGGCCAGGCCCAAAACAGTGCACGGGCACCCGCGGCCCGCGGTGCGCCGAATCCACTTCCATATCCGCCGCACCCCACGGTAACGGCACGCGTCGATCGCGGCGCCGTGGGATGGGACGTGCCCACGATCTCATAATGGAAAGGGGGAAACGCCCCCCACTCCCCCATAAAAGCAGAGGAAGCGGGCGCGGTTCCCCTCCTTGCGCCATCATTGCATCGTCTTCCTTGTCCAAAAGATTCCCTCTTGCGCTCTGCCTCCACATCCTCGCCGCCGCCGAGTTCTTCGTTCCCCTCCTTCCGCCGCGTCCGCCATGGCCCCAAAGACCGACAAGGCGAAGGCGGAGAAGGCCAAGAAGGAGAAATCGGAGCAAGCGGCCAAGCTCATCGTGTACCGGAAGCGGCATGTCGTCTTCCCGCCGAAGCTCGGCGTGCGGGAGCTCTGGAACAAGTACTACCTGTTCTGGTCCAAAAAAAACCGACGCGCATCCCCGCACGCGGGCATATCCGGCCGCCGCCAAGGACAGCTATCCCGGCGGGTATCATTTCTTCGCTGCCCTCTTTCATTGTGGTCTCTGTCCTTCTTTCTCAAACTTCTTCTACGACGTCATGAACACATATGGCTTCCATTTGCTTGACTTCACCCCCAACGCCATTCTCACCATGGCTGTTTTCGCACACATGTGCGAAAACTTCATAGGAGTCCACCCCAATGTAGCCCTCTTTAGACACTTCTTCACTCCTAGAGCCGAGGCCGATGCCCCCCTCTCCGGAGGAATTTCTTGGATCTTTCGTCTGAACAAGAAAGGGGCGTACTTGCCGGGGGAGCTCCGCGGCAAGTGGGAGGAATGGCGAGCAGAGTGGTGCTGGATCGTAGAAGACCAGCCGCAAGCCTTCACCGCGCCGCGCACAACGCCCATCGTGCGCGGCAGGGACTGGAGTGAGCTGGACTCGGATGACGTCAAGCTCAACATCGCCCTTGTCCGGATTCTTCGCCTTCGGTTGGCCAATCTGTCAGTTGCTGAGGTGGGCGCAGATTTCCTCCGCCGGCGCATCGCCCCTCTCCAAGACCGGAAGAGGCCGGCCTGGGAGTACGGCGGCCCGGCAGACATCATGAGGCTGCGCCCCGGGCTCAACTTCAACTTCACCACGCTGGAGCTGCGGGGAATGGTACGGGAACTCTTCAAGCCCGACCCGACACACCCCGAGTGGTTCAGGACTCCCCGGGGGGTGGTGCCGCTCTGCAACAACGCCGTCAGGGATCGGATCCTCGCCATGATGCCTATGTGTGACTCGCACGGCGTGGACCGCACGTGGATCGCCCCGAAGCCCATCGACATCCTCAACTTCTACGACAACCTCGAAGAGGTGGCGAGGAACAAGGAGGACCTCAAGCTGCACACACGGGACACCACTGAGCAGGAGATCGCCTACATAGCTTCCCGGGCTGAAGAGGCCGCCGCAGCCGCGGCGGCAGGAATTTTCGGGTACTCGCCGGAACAGGTGGAAGCTGCGGACGCGTCCACCCAAGCGGAGGAGGCGGAGATCCGCAGGTTGCTGAATCTTCCCCCCGACGCGCTTGCCGGGGTTCCCTCGTTGAGGCACTCCGGGATCAGCGGGATCGCAACCGAGGCCGCGGCAATGGAGGGCACCGCCGGAGGGAGCAGAGGCGCCGCGAGAGGCGGAGGCGCCAAGGGAAAGAGGGCCGCAGCGCTGGGCGCTGGGCCCAGCGAGCCGGTCGGGGCAGAGGAGGAGGAGGAGGAGGAGGCCGAGGACTCCGGCGGATCCACGGAATTGTACGCCGACGACCTCTCCTCGTCGGAGAGCTCCCCGCCCCCGGCAAGCCCGAGGCAGTCCCCGGCGAAGCGCCTCCGCAAGGCGGCGACGGGGGAAAGAGCGCAGGCGCCCCGGCAACAGCCACCTCGCCGGGCAGCTCCCCGGGGGAGCCATGCCGCGCCAAGGTCGTCCGGCGCACCGGCCGCAGCGGAGGCGGCCCGTGCGCGGACCACAACTGAGGCGCCTCGCAGGCCGGCAGCGAGCCGGCAGGGGTCTTCTCGGAGCGGAGCAGCGGCTCCGCCCGCTCCTCGGGCGCCGGCGACCACAGGGGCTGGGTCTTCGCAGCCCCCAGCCCCGGCGAACACCAAGCGCGCAAGGGAGCCTTCGTCTTCCGCTCCTCGCGCCGACGCGCCCACGGTGGAGTATGACTTCTCCGCCCTGAGCGAGGACGACGAGGAGGACCAAGAGTAAGGATCCAAATCCTTATATCTTCTTGATTTTTGTCTTGATTTTTCTGTTGATGCTGACTCTGTCTATTGTTCTGATTTCAGGACCCTGGCCCATCGCGCAGCGAAGAAGGCCAAGGCGCCCGAGGCCGAGGTCGCGGAAGGCTCAGCAGCGGCGGCAACAGGGGGTGTGCCGGAGCCGAGCCTGCCGGACTCGAGCGCTGCTCCGATGAGCAGCCCCCAGCGCAGCCCCCAGCGTAAGTCTGGGGTTTTCTCTTTTCGCTTATCAGGGCACGCCTGAGTATTTGGTTTTGTCTTCATGTGTTGACGTCTCTTGTCTTCTTCTGTGCAGAGGTGGAGCCGCAGCGGGAAGAGCGCCCGGAGACCACCGCTGAGGAGCCGCAGGCCCCGCCATCCCCGCCAAGGCAGAACTCTCCGGCAAGGGAGAGTGCTCCGCCAAGGGCGGGTACTCCGCCAAGGCAGAGTACCCCGCCAAGGGCGAGCAGCCCGGCGAGGGCGGCCACTCCGCCAAGGCCGAGTTCCCCGGCGAGGGAGCCCGCCATTGAGGACGTCCGCCAAGGTATGCTTTGTGATTTGTCTCCTTGGCTTGCCTCTTTTTTGGATATTTGCTTGAGTCTTGAACTTCTTTTTCTTCTTCTTCTTTTTAGATCTTCCTCCTCCTGCGCCCATGGAGACGGAGGTCATCGACCTTGAGGAGGAGGGCGCGCAGGGCGGCGGCGGCGACGCTCCTGTCGTCGAGGAGGCGGCCGAGGCCGCCGAGCCGGCCGCGCAAGAGACTGCTCCGGCTGCGGACGCAGCGGCCGGGGAGAGGGACGGTGGTCGCACCGCCGACCCGGAGGCGGCGGGAGCATCGGATGCTGCACCGGCCACCGGCCCCTCCGCCGGCGAGGAGCAAAGGTACAATCTCGAGGCCCCCAACGGCGTCTTCATCCAGATGCCGTGGGGGTCTTCGTCGCGAGCTCCTGCGGAGGGCGAGGCATTCGACGGAGAAGTCCTCGCCTCCGCAGGCCTGAAGATCGTCCAGGCGCCTGGCGGGAGTGAGGGGCCCGAGGAGGAGCGGTTGCTCCACCAGCTCCTGGCCCTTTACCGGGCCAGGCAGGCGAAGCTCGCCTCCCGGGAGGCCCTTGCCGCCAAGGCCGCGGCGGAAATGGAGAAGCGTGCGGCGGAGCTCAGCGCCGCCAATCAGGCTGCCCTCCGCCAGGTGGCGGAGGAGCGTGAGCGTCTCGCCGGCGAGTACCAGGAGTGGGTGCTCGAGAAGGCTGAAACTGAAGAGCAGCAGCGTCTCGCCGGGGTGGAGATGTCCCGGCGAGAGGGAGAGCTCGCGCAGCGGAAGGTCGAGCTGGACTCCCATGAGGAGGACCTTGCCGCCCGCGAGGCTGCCCTTGGCGGGGAGCTGAAGGAAGCGAAAGCCGCTGCGGTTGCCGCGGAAGACGCCAAGAAGGAGCTTGCCGCCAAGGTTGAACAGTTGGAGAAGGCGATGAAGGTGAGCGCCGAGAAGGTTGCCGCGCTCATCTTGGAGCGCGAGAAGGATGCTCACACAAACTCCGAGCTTCAGGTGAGTCTCTCCAAGAGGGGCGACGAGCTGAAGGCCGCCAAGGACTCCATCGAGGACTTGGAGCTGAAAGTCACCACTCTGAAGGAATCGCTCGATGCTGCCCGGGCCCAGGAGACCAAGTTGAAGGATGAGCTCCGCAAGGAGCGGACCTTGGTGGAGAACGTCAACAAGGCGTCCGTGCTCTTCTGGCAGACCATTGAAGTGTGGACCGAAGAGCTGGTTTCTTCTGCGTCCAATATTGACCAGGAGTTGCTGGCGTTGAAGGTCGAACATCTCATCTACTCGCCGGATCCGGATCTCCCGCACAGCGCCAAGCTCAGCCTCTTCTTCAGAGGGGTCGCTCCGGCCCTCGCAAGCCTCCGGAACCGCATCCCCGCGCAGCTGGCCGAGGAGTCGCGCCTGCTCTGCGCGGGAACTCTGGAGCGGGTGCTGACGAAGATCGTGTACCGCAACCCGGGAATCAACCTCACGAACGTTCTTCGTAGCTTGCCGGCTGATGCAGAAACGGAGGCCCTGAAGGAGCAGGTCTCCCACATCATCGCCAAGGTGGCAAAGCTTGGCAGGAAGGAAGGCGACCGCGTAGACTAGGGCTCCATTTATCTTTATCTTTTTGTTGCTGCACATTATGTCATGAACTCATTAGTACATTGCGACAAGTTATCCTTGTAAGATATTTGCTTTATTTTGATCAATCAATGCAATGTTATCTTCCTTGTCTCAACCTTTAACTTTGTATGTTTTTCACCCTACGCTCCCGGGGAGCTTGCCGGCAAGGGGCCTTTGCCGCGAGCGCTGAGTGCTGGACTCTGAGCAGCCTGCTGGCCAAGGTCCTCGCCGGCAAGCAACCTTGCCGCAGCTGGTCGCAACGCACTTAGCTTGCTGAGCGTACTCGGAAACGAAGCAAGGGCGCGACACTTGTCGCAGCTCACTTAAATCGTTGAGTGAACTCGAAAACAAGATAAGGGTGCGGCAAGCTACGGGTAGGTTCCTCCGCGCACAGGTTTTCCATACAAAATGTGATCGTTCAAGGAAGACAACTTCAAAATCTAAAATTTGCACCGGTCAAATTCTAACAACTTATCTTTCATATGCTGCTCGCTTATATTGCTTGCTTTCCGGTAAGGCTTCTCTTTCTTGAACAGCACTTGGTTCCTCCTCCACCTCCTTCCCCCCCGGCAAACTTGTGCGCGAGGAACGTTCCTTCTGTTTAAGAGGAAAGAAAAGGGGGAGGAAAACAAGTATCTGGCCTTTCGGCGTGCTAATGCTTACCGTATGTTTGAGTGTTGCATCAAATGCCAAACAGAACATGCAAACAGCAAAGAGAAGCATGCAAAAGGCAATCGATGCAAAAAAAACACGAAAGCTTTACTGATGCACGGGGTCTGCGCCCGGCTTTGTACAAAGGGTTACATGCAACAGCGGCAAAGCTTGTACAAAAGGTGGTTGCCGGAGCGGATCACGGCAACCGCGCCTTAGGGGTGAAACTTGCGAAGATGCTCTATGTTCCAGGAGTTGCTCACCGGTAAGCCTTCTTCGGTCTCGAGGCGGACAGCGCCGGGCCTCGTAACTTGTCTCACCCGATAAGGGCCTTCCCACTTCGGCGTCAACTTGTTGGAATTCTTGGCGGACTGAACACGCCGAAGAACAAGGTCGCCTTCCTCGAGACTCCTGGCCTTGACTTTGCGGCTATGGTAGCGGCGCAAAGCTTGCTGGTATCGAGCAGCTCGTACAGCAGCCTGGAGACGTCCCTCCTCAAGGAGCAATGCGTCATCTTGTCGCAGTTGCTCTTGCTCGAGCTCATCATAAGCGAGCACTCGAGGAGATCCGTATACGAGTTCCGTGGGGAGAACTGCTTCTGCTCCATAGACTAGAGCAAAAGGTGTCTGCCCGGTGGCTCGACTTGGTGTCGTTCTGATTGACCAAAGAGCCGCCGGGAGCTCCTCTATCCAATTTCTTCCGCACTTGCGCAGCCTGTCAAAGGTCCTTGTCTTGAGTCCGCGCAGCACTTCAGCATTTGCCCTCTCCGCTTGACCGTTGCTCCTCGGGTGAGCAACAGAAGCGAAACAGACCTTGGCGCCAAGGTCTTGGACGTATTGCATGAAGGTGCGACTAGTGAATTGCGTACCGTTGTCGGTGATGATCCTATTAGGGATCCCGAAACGGCAAACAATTGACCTGAAGAACCTGACTGCTGATTGTGCCGTCACCTTCCTCACTGGCTCCACTTCTGGCCACTTTGTGAACTTGTCGATTGCGACGTACAAGTACTCAAAGCCCCCGACAGCACGAGGGAAAGGACCGAGGATGTCGAGCCCCCAGACCGAGAAGGGCCATGACAAAGGGATTGTTTGGAGAGCTTGAGCTGGCTGATGGATTTGCTTCGCATGGAACTGGCACGCTTCACACTTGGTTACTAGCGCAGTTGCATCTTGGAGGGCTTCTTGCCAAAAGAACCCTTGCCGGAAAGCTTTCCCGGCAAGCGCCCTTGCGCCAATGTGGTGGCCGCATATGCCTCCGTGTATTTCTGCCAACAGCTTCTGTCCATCTTCTCTGGAGATGCACTTCAACCTGACACCGTTGAGTCTTCTTCTGTAGAGCTCGTTATCCACGAACTGATACATACTTGACTGCCTGGTTATCTTCTCTATCTCTTGAGGGTCGTCGGGAAGTTCTCCAGTTTGCAGAAAACGGACGATCTGCTGTGCCCATGCCGGAGCCCGAGGCTCGACGGCAAGAACTAAAGGCTCGAGGGCCGCTGTGGGAACCTCAGCTTCCACGGCGAGAACCTCTGGTTCTGCCGGAGCTGACGGTCCCCCGGCAAGCTCGCCGGGGCGAGGCTTGCCGGGAACGTTTGCTTCAACTGTACAAGCCCGAGGGCTTGCAGGAGCAAACTGTTCCTCAGCGTCGTGGTTGTTGATTTTGGGGACCTTGGCGGCGGTTTCAGGAAGATCCGCCGGCAAGTAGTCGCCGGAGACCAACTTTCTCTTCTTGGACTGCCCAATTGATGGTGTAACGGATGGCTGAGTCAGCTTGAGTAAGAAGGTCCCTGGTTCCACAGGTAACTTCATCGCGGCGCACTTTGAAAGGCCATCTGCAATTTCATTTTGAGCTCTCGGGACGTGCTCCATCTGCAAACCTTCAAAGTGCTCTTCAAGCTTTCTCACTTCATCGACATAAGCTTCCATCAAAGGGCTCTGATAGCTCTTGTTAACTTGTCGGACCACCAACTGAGAATCTCCCCGCACAATCAGCTTTCTAATCCCAAGTTCGGCCGCAATCCTGAGGCCGGCAAGCAAGCCTTCATATTCTGCAGTGTTGTTTGTCGCTTGCTCCCTGGGAAAGGGCATCTGGATAACATATTTGAGGTGCTCTCCGGTGGGCGCGATGAGTACCACGCCGGCACCGGCGCCTTGCAGCGAGAAGGCACCGTCAAAATACATTACCCATTCACTTGTCGCTTCTTGTACGGGTGCACTTGTTTCTTGAACTTCTTCTTCTGGTGTCGGGGTCCACTCAGCTATGAATTCTGCCAAAGCTCGGCTCTGTATGGTTGAAGTACTTTCAAACTTGAGTCCAAAGCTCGACAGCTCCAGTGCCCACTCAACGATCCTGCCTGTTGCTTCCGGATTGTGCAGTATCCTCTTCAACGGAAAGCGAGTGATCACTGTTATCTCATGGGCTTGGAAGTAATGGCGCAGCTTTCTCGAGGCCATGAGGAGGCCGAAAAGCAACTTTTGCACACCAGAGTATCTTGATCTAGCCCCTTGGAGAAGGGAACTTACAAAATACACTGGGCGCTGCACCATCTTCTTCCGCACCTCTCCTTGTTCCTGCGCAGAGTCTTCCTTGTCGGGACCAGAGCTTGTCGGGACAGCCCCCTGCTTGTCGCTGGACTCGCTTGCCGGTGACGCTGACTCCTCGTCGGATTCCCTCTCCGCTACTAACGCAGCACTAACCACCTGGTTGGTTGCCGCTAAGTATAGCAACAACTTTTCCTGTGGTCTAGGTGCGACAAGTATAGGAGTGGAGGACAGGTACCGTTTCAAATCCTGCAACGCCGCCTCCGCTTCCGGAGTCCACTTCATGGGACCTGCCTTCTTCAAGATTTTGAAGAAAGGTAGGGCGCGTTCTGCAGACTTTGAAATGAACCTACTGAGGGCAGCAACACAACCTGCAAGCCTTCTGACATCCTTGACGCGCTTCGGGGCCTCTATCTGCTCAATGGCTTTGATCTTGTCGGGGTTGGCTTCAATCCCCCTTTGTGATACAAAGAACCCGAGAAGCTTGCCGGAGGGGACTCCAAAGACGCACTTCTCGGGGTTCAACTTGAGCTGTATCCTGCGCAGGTTCTGAAACGTTTCTTCCAGGTCTTGAATCAGGGTTTCCTTGCTCTTGCTCTTCACCACGATGTCATCCATGTAAGCTTCCACATTTCTGTGGATTTGTGGCTCAAAAGCAGTGTATACTACCCTTGCAAAGGTTGAGCCTGCATTCTTCAGTCCAAATGGCATGCGGATAAAGCAATAAGTGCCACATGGAGTGATAAATGCAGTCTTCTCTTCATCTTCTTTGGCCATGAAAATCTGATGATAGCCTGAGTATGCATCAAGAAAGCAGAGTAGCTCACATCCGGCAGTGGAGTCAACGATCTGGTCAATGCGCGGCAAAGGGAATGGATCCTTGGGACATGCTTTATTGACATCGGTGAAGTCTATACACAGTCTCCACTTCCCGTTGGCCTTGCGCACGACGACTGGGTTTGCCAACCATGTCGGATGGATCACACCTCTAACTAGGCCTGCTGCTTCTAGCTTCTTAATTTCCTCGTTGATGAACTCTTGGCGCTCCACGGCTTGCTTCCTCACTTTCTGCTTAATGGGCCGTGCATGAGGACAGATAGCAAGCTTGTGCTCAATCACCTTCCTGGGAACACCGGGGATGTCAGATGGTTGCCAGGCAAACACATCGACATTCGCCCGCAGGAAGGCAACGAGCGCGCTTTCCTATTTGCTGTCAAGGGTGGCACTGATGGTGAAGGTACCACCAGTGCCGTCCTCCCTTGCGGACACCTTCTTTGTTGCCGGAGGAGCAGCCATTCCTTTCTTACTCTTGCCGGTGGAGCTCGATGGAACGTCCTCGACGGCAGCGCAGCACTCCGAGGAGGTGCGGTTGCCGGAGTGGGTCCCAGTGCACTTGCCGGACTTGGTCTTCGTTTTCTTCCCCCCGGGAGCTTCAGCGGCAAGAGCATCCTTCTCGGCCGCAGCTGCCGCATCCCGGTAAATCTTGTCGGCGCAAATAAGCGCATCCTTCTTGTCGCTGTAGACAGTGATGACGCTTATCGGCCCCGGCATCTTCAGCACGTTGTAGGCATAGTGGGAAGCTGCCATGAACTTGGCGAGGGCAGGACGGCCAAGTATTCCATTGTAGGGCAATGGAATATCGGCAACGTCAAAGGTGATGCGCTCAGTCCTGAAGTTGAGCTCCCCGCCAAAGGTCACCGGCAGAGTGATCTTTCCCTTGGGCTTGCTCCTTCCCGGGTTGATTCCTTGGAATGAACCGGTCTCTTCGAGCTCGCCATCTTGAATCTGGAGTTTCTTGATCACAGCAGAGGAGATCAAGTTCAGCCCGGCCCCGCCGTCAACCAACATTTTGGTGACCTTGAGGTTGCGGATGGTGGGAGAAACCAGCATCGGCAAGCACCCGACCGCGGTGGTGCGGTCAGGGTGATCCTCAAGGTCAAAAACGATGGGCGTGCTGGACCATTTGAGGAGCCTGCGCGACTCCACGGGCGGCTCCGCTGCGTTTACCTCACGCACCCACTGCTTGAGTTGGCGGTGAGAGGTATGCAGGGAGGCGCCACCGTCGACGCACAGGACCTCCGTGGCCTTCTGGAACTCCTGCTCGCTGTTCTCGTCGTCCTCCATGTCTTCATCGTCGTCTTCGTCGTTGTCGCGGCCCCGGGGAGGTCGATCTCCTTGCCGCTGCTTAGCCTTGCCGCGGCGTCCTCCCCGGCCGTTGAACGGCCGCTTCTTGCTGGGCTCTTCCCCGCCACCTTGGGCCTTCTCCTTGTCGCGCCTCTCGTACTCAGCTTTTTGCTGCTCGACGAGGTACTCGACGCGCTTGCAGTTGGAGAGATCGTGACCCTTGGTGCGGTGAATCTTACAGTATTGCTTGTCGGAGCTACCCGGCTTGTCGGCCGCCGCTGCAGGGGCAGGCTCCTTGCCGGAGCCGCCAGCCTGCGCTTGCTTGGCGGGGGCCTCCTTGCCGGACTTCTCGACGGCAAGCACCTCCTTCTTGCCCTTCTTTCTGTTGTTCCGCCGCCGGCTCTTCTTTGCCGGGGTGGCGTCGTCGCTGTCGCTTCCTCCCGCGCCAGCATCCTCCCCGGGGAGTTTCCTCCCCTCTTCTGCGCGTGCGCACTTGTCAGCAAGAGCATAGAGCTCGCTGACGTCCCGAATCTTCGTCATCGCCATCTCCTCATGCATGCGGCGGTTACGCACGTTCTGATGGAACGCGCTAATGACCGCGGCAGGGTGAACGTCGGGGATGTTGTGCTGCACCCGGCTGAAGCGTTGGATATACTTGCGCAGGGGCTCGCCTTCCTTCTGGGCCAAAATATGGAGATCGCTCTCCTGGCCATGGGGTTTGTGGCCGCCGGTGAAGGCGCCAACAAACTGGTGGCAAAGGTCGGCCCAAGAAGAGATGGAACCTTCCGGCAAGTGCATGAGCCACGAACGGACGTTCGGCTTTAGCACGAGCGGGAAGTAATTCGCCAAGATCTTCTCGTCGCGCCCCCCGGCAGCTTGTACTGCGATGGTGTAGACGCTGAGAAACTCCGAGGGGTGCGTTTTGCTGTCGTACTTCTCCGGTACGTCGGGCTTGAAATTCTTCATGCTGGGCCACTGGACGCGCCGCAGCTCGCGGGTGAACGCAGGGCAGCCTGCCGCGTACGGCAAATCGCCTGGTTCACCGGGCGCGTGCACGTCGACAGTGTTCCCAGCTCTCTTGTCGGATTGTCGCCGAGCTTCTCGGCGGCGCTCGATTGTGGTCCGAGCGTCTTCATCTCGCCGGTCGTCGAGGACCTGGCGCTGGTCCCGACGGGCCCGCGGGTCCGACGAGGCTGTGGAGCCGTCGTCGGGGTTGTTCCGACGGGGCGGCGTCTTCTGCTTCTGCGGCGGGGAGTGCACGCTTGTCGCACCCCCGGCGGTCTTGTCGCCGATAGCCTTCGTCTTCTCAGCTTGCCGCGGCCGTGAGGTCGACGGCTGCTGTGGAGAGTCGTTGTTGGCGAAGTCTATCAGGCTCCGGATGGTGGCCCTCCATTCTTCGGCCTTGTCGGCCGCTGGAGGAAAGTCGAGGAGCAGTTGCGCTCTTGCGAGCGCTTCCGCTGGAGTGGAAGGGAACGCGGGCGAGCGGTGCGAGGAGCGGGATACGCTCGGACTTCTAACAACGTTAGAAGGAGCGGGGTCCCGCGCCGGCGCCTTCGCTTTGCTTGTGCCCGGACGGGGGTCCGGGGCGTCCCGCGAGCCTCCGGTTTGGCCTTGCCCCAGCAAGCGGATACCACCTCCCGTGGTATGGCGCTGCGGGGTCGTCGTGTGCTGCGATGGACGCGGCGCGTCCACGGAGACCGAGGTCCGGTCGTCCGTCCTGTTCTTGGATCTGGTGGCACCGTGAGTGTCCTCACCGGCAACCACCCTTCCGACGGCGTCTCCCCCGCCCACCGTTGGCTCTGGTGGCGGCGGGTGAGACGCAGACGGGCCTCCGACCTCCGAAGCCTTCTTCTTCGGGGCCATGGAGTTGTCGCTGATGAAGTTGCTGATGAAGCTGGAGAGGTTGATGAAGAATGCGCCCGCGCGAACGCCGGATCAGGTTCGCACAACCTCGACGCCCCCTACCTGGCGCGCCAAAGATGTCGGGGGAAACTGTCCGCCACGAACACCTATGGGACCGGAGCCCCTTGTCTGTGCGGTACGAGGGCGGAGGGAGCACAAAGAGCGGATCGTGGCGATGCACGCGGGCAGTTTTACCCAGGTTCGGGCCGCACGGATGCGTAAAACCCTACTCCTGCTTGGTTGTGTATTGAGTTGAGTGCTCGGGAGCTTGAAGAAGCAGCTACACCGAGCGTGAGTGTGATCTAGGTTCCGAACCCCCTCCACGTTGTGCATGGGCCTCCTTTTATAGTGTAAGGGGTCACCGACAGGTGTCAACGTAGGAGAAAGGGGTAAAAATGTAAAAGAGGTGGTAGTTGTAATAGTGCGGGAACAGTGGAGCTACAGTACAGAACAGTGGTCTATACCTACTCTAACAGTGGGGGACAAGGGCATTTAATGCCCGTCGCCGTCGACCCCAAAAGCTCCCGCCTTAGCGTCTCCGTCTGCCACGGCGATGGATCCATCACCGTGGAGTGCCACCGTGTACCCCAGGCTGCACAGCCATCCGCCACGCGTCCCTGGATAGGCCCCAGGGCGACGCGTGGGCCGATGAGCTGGAGCGCGGGCACACAGCGCAACCTCCCCGGCAAGCACCTTGCCGGGGCCTCGATCTGGCCGGGCCCGGGAGCTTGCCGCTCCCCGGGCCCCTTGCCGGGGCGCATGTAGCGCCGAGGCTTTGTCTTCTAGTCTTCCTGGCAAGCTCCTCTTGCCAGGGCCTTGTGCTAGTGGGGCGGTCTTGAGCCTGGTACGGCCTTCCCGGCAAGCTCCTCTTGCCGGGGTCTTGGTCTTCTTCCTTGTATACTTTGTTTTTGAATGGTTTAATAGGGAGCAGGAAAGGTCTCCGGCGAGCACGCGGTAAACCCTGCCGCGGGAAGCTGCATCTGCCCGTGCACAAGTTGGGGTACTGAGGTACCCTCTACCTTAGTACACCGACACCGGGGATGACAGCAGGCGCCGCGGCAAGACCCTTGCCGGGGCCCCGGCAAGGCCCTTGCCGAGGACACCCGCAGGGCCACCATCAGGCCCGCTCCAACTGAGTTTCCACCGCCCCATACAGCTGCCGACCCAACCAGCTGGACAGGCTCCTGCGTGGCAACTCACAGATCTTCGTGGAGCCCCGCCGTTGCGCCACCTCAGCTGCCTGCCTGCCTACATGGCACCTCAGGCACCGCTGGCCAGGGCGCGTGTCAACACGAGGAGGAGCGGTGACGGACAAGACGGACGTCTCCCCTCGTACCCGATAAAGCGAGGACACCTAAGCTAAGCGCATTAAATGCGCCTTGTCCTGTAATGCGAGGGATAACCTCGCATCACTATACCCTTTCCACCTCCTGTGTGCCACTGTGGCAACCCCTTTTTCCTATAAAAGGAGGCCCGAGGCGACCAGGAGAAGGATTCGGCTTTTTCGAACTCCTCGCGACTCATTTGGAGCTCCTCACTAGCTGAAGAACACAAACATATAATCCACCAAAGCAGGAGTAGGGTTTTACGCATCTTTGCGGCCCGAACCTGGGTAAAGGAACCGTGTCCTGACTGTTAGATCCGCTCTTCTCTCAACCCCGCGCCCGCAACCGTAGTAGGGATTCTTGTGATCCCATAGGTGTCGATCCAAATACACCGACACAATGAGAACTATGGGTGTTAGTCACATGGTGATGTGAACTATTGGTGTTAATCACATGGTGATGTGATCTAGATTATTGACTCTAGTGCAAGTGGGAGACTGAAGGAAATATGCCCTAGAGGCAATAATAAAGTTATTATTTATTTCCTTGTATCATCATAAATGTTTATTATTCATGCTAGAATTGTATTAACCGGAAACTTAGTACATGTGTGAATACATAGACAAAACATAGTGTCCCTAGTATGCCTCTACTAGACTAGCTCATTGATCAAAGATGGTTATGTTTCCTAGCCATAGACATGAGTTGTCATTTGATCAACGGGATCACATCATTAGGAGAATGATGTGATGGACAAGACCCATCCGTTAGCTTAGCATTATGATCGTTTAGTTTTACTGCTATTGCTTTCTTCATGACTTATACATGTTCCTATGACTATGAGATTATGCAACTCCCGAATACCGGAGGAACACCTTGTGTGCTATCAAACGTCACAACGTAACTGGGTGATTATAAAGATCCTCTACGGGTGTCTCCGAAGGTGTTCGTGGTGTTGGCATAGATCAAGAATAGGATTTGTCACTCCGAGTGTCGGAGAGGTATGCCTGGGCCCTCTCAGTAATACACATCATAATAAGCCTTGCAAGCAAATGACTAATGAGTTAGTCAAGAGATGATGTATTACTGATGGCTTCTCGCCCCTCGTTGGTTACCGCAAGTGGAAGGTTTGAGATGCAGTGTAGCGGAAGTTTTCCCTTGGCAAAGATACCAAGGATCGATTTCCCTGAGACTCCCAGTTTCAACAAGAAGGTGTCAACTGCTAACGGCGCCAGATATTAGCAATCAACGTGGACCTGCACACAGATACAAATAACTTTGCTCCCAACGAGTACAGACAGGTTGTCAATCCCTCCGGCCTTGTTGTTTACAAAGGATCAAACGCAAGTGATAATAGTGATAGGTATTGCTGCAATAGTAAGTAAAAAGCGGAAAGTAAATAGCGGATGTGATCAATGATGGTAATATGGACCGGAGTCCCATGATGTTCACTAGTGATGTCTCTCTCTAAAAGACGATAAAACAGCTATGTGAGGTAAACAAATTACAGCTGGGCAATTGACAGGACCATGTGCGCAAACCAATGCTGACTAAGTTGCAAGAAAGGTAGAGGTTCAAAGCATGGGCGGTACGCCAAGGCAAGTAGACCGAAATCCATCTGCATCTACTACTAATCATCCACCTTGAGATATCTATCCAGAACATCTCGCTGGTATTAAGTTGCGAGTCCCACCCATAGTGTAAACTCAAAGCAACAGACAACTGCATTAAAAGAACTTTGCGTAAAGTAAACAATCCTTGCACCCGCGGGCACAAGCACCGTTGTTTTCCCCCTTGTGGCATCAGCACATCCCCTAGACTCATGTTTCTGTCACTCAAGCTAGTCATCGAGGGGCATGAACCCACAATCAAGCATAACGTTCCCTCTTGGAGTCACTACCTACTACTTGGCGAAAGCAATAAATAACAACGGAGAACATGCAAGAATTACTTACGAACATAAATATAAAAGAGGTGAATCAAATATATTACTCAAACACAATTTGAACATAATCTCACAATCCATCGGATCCCAGCAAACTCATCATAGCAACAGCATAAGGATTACATATATGCCTCGATCATGTAGGGCAGCTCACGAGGACTAATTAGTGAAGCACAAGAACGGGAGGAGAACATCACATGGCTACTGGTCATGGACCCATGGTCCAAGGGAGACTACTCACAACTCATCCGGGAGGCGTCCATGGTGGTGGAGAAGCTCCCGGTGGTGATCCTCCCCTCCGGTAGGGTGCCGGGAAGAGTTCTCCTGGTGCTCCCGATCTTGGAAGCGCGGCGGCGGCGGAACAGAGATGAGATCGCGAAAAAGGGTTCCCGTCTCGAGGGTTTCGGGACACGATATAAATATATGCCAAAGGGGGGCATCAGCGGAGGCTCGGGGGGCCCAGGCGCCCCCCTGGCGCGGCCAGGAGGGGGGCCGCGCCACCAGGGCGCCTGGAGCCCTGGTGGCCCCCCTCCGGTTGTACTTCGGGTGCCGGGAAGCTTCTGGAACGCTGATTTTTTATATAATTTTTCCGGGATTTTTCTGGCAGTTCTCGTAATGGGAAAACCTGAAATACAAAAACAGCAGAAAACAGAAACTGGCACTGGGGTGCACTGAGTTAATAGGTTAGTCCAAATATGATCAAAAGTGTATGGAAGTGTATAAATATCATAGCAATATCACCCAAAAGAGGCATGGAGCAAGCAGAAATTATAGATACGTTTTGGACGTATCAACATCCCCAAGCTTAATTCCTGCTCGTCCTCGAGTAGGTAAATGATAACAAGAATAATTTCTGTGGTGACATGATATTAACCATATAGGACTTTTTCATAGTCATATGACAAAAGCTTACTGAGACAATGAATCTGTAGTAATTAAGTTGCCTCATGAGAAAATCACAAAGAACTGAAAGTTTTACAATATGATACTGAAACATCAAATTGATTTGCAATGAGCATGGTGTGCAAATATGATAAAGTGATATCTCGCTTGCCCCCTTTAGTGAAGCAAAACATAAATGCAGGGGCACCTCCAAGGTTTAAGTGATGACTAGATACAATCATTTCAAAATAAACGATATCACAATCATGCAAAAGACAATGCTACTTTGGGACAATGCACATTACACTCAGAATGACAATCATGCTCTCAGTAGTTGGTGCTTTTAAAAGAAGGTGGAGACTCTCGGACCGTGGCTTTTGTTGGCAAGGTTGAAAACCCGTAGTCGGAAACAAAGACAAAACATGTACCAGAGCTCTTGGTTTTAAAAACAGAAGTAATAATTATTATTATTATTTTTAGATTATGCATGTTTCGTCAACGAATGCTAGCAGACAACTCAATCACTTCTTGAGATGGACAAGTTTCGAGGAACGGCTCCCGAAGGAGGACGATCACATCCTCTTAATCTCCTTTGTTTATCACTGCCAAAGTTTTCTGATTTCTCATGAACAAAGCGTGAAGGAGGGTTTGTTTGTTATATTATTTTTGAGCCGGGCGCACTCAATGCCAGTTCCTTCTCGTATTGTGGGTTTGAACATTATACATGCAATCCCGGGGTGAAGCTTGTCCAACTTAAAAAGATTATGAATTAACTACTACTTCCTCATGAACTTAAAACAGAGGCACAAAATAGGAATGCTTTTCTTTGAATAATTTCGAGATGGTACATGCAAGTCTCCGTTAGGAATGGCAGGTAAATACCATGTAGGAAGGTATAGTGGACTCATATGGCATAACTGGTTTAAAAGAATTTGGATGCACAAGCAGTCAGTCCGCTTAGTACAGGTGGAGGTTAGCAAAAGACTAGGAGTGACCAACTAAAAGAGCAATGACGGTCATAATCATGCAGAGCGACAAAGCAACATTGAATCAGGCATGGAAGTTATATCGCTACTCAGAAACAAAAGATCATCAAGGCTTGACAGACTTTCTTTACAGTCTTAAATATGCGTGAGCATACGCCAAGTCAATCAAAGTAAATTCTCGAAGGGAGATATTACTAAACCATACCACATCATAGGCAAACAAATCATGTTGGTATGCAATAACACATTGGGAACCCCCCAACTATTTGAGACTAACCATAAGAAAACATGAACTACTAAGCACCATTATGCACGTAGCATCTTTATCATAGACATACCAACCAACGCAACGGAAGCAAACTCTCTTAATAAGATAAGCATGATAACTAAAGAGAGTTCAAGCAACCAACTAAATAAAAGCTTTTTAAAAAGATAAGCATGAAAACTAAGAGCTAAGCATGATAGTAGCTATTGAAAGACAAAGAACACACACAGCAAAGATAAACATGAAAATTCTATGTTATGTTCTAGGTAGAAGTGGAGCGTGTTTCTCTCCCACATAAAGAAAGCTGAGTTCCGACTCGTTATGAAAAGCTAAATAAAACTAAAAAGGAAACTAAAAGCAAGACACTCCAAGCATAGCACATAACACATGAAGTGATAAAAATATAGTGGAACGAAAGACGAACTGATAATGTTGATGGAGAAGGGGATGCACGGGAGCATCCCCAAGCTTAGACGCTTGAGTCTCCTTGAATATTTCTTGGGGGTGCATGGGGGCATCCCCAAGCTTGAGCGTTTGACACTCCTGGATCTTTTTATCATCTTCCCTCGCACACTTGAAAACTCCCTTCATACATAACTCATCATAATCTGATTAGCGAGGTTAGTACCCTTAATAAAATAATTGTTCCTTGCTGGAAATAAGGATATTCTTGAAGGTCTACTGTTTCTCAAGATTGCCAAAAGGTTTTTGCAAAGAAAAAGCAAGCTCTAGGTTTGCAAAATGAAGGAAGGGCAAAACAGGACAGAATCTGTGAAAAACAGAACAGCAGGTAGTAAATGATTTTTTCGGGGCACTTCTGCAACTCTAATGAAAAAACTCAGTACAGACGCACGAAAGAAAATTATATAGAGCACGCTGTCGAAAAACTTCAGACCAAAAAGATGATTTGGTGATTTTACACGAATTTTTCTATCCAAGGACAGAATCTGTTTCCTGGACAGCACGTCACAACTTTTGAACTTTCTTGCAATCAGAGGCTACACTTGGCACAAAGTTGAAAAGCAAAGATACAATGATGATGCTACTGTAGTAACAACATCAAGACACAACAAAAGCAAAATAAAAATTTATTCATGTGGGCTGCCTCCCAAAAGCGCTTTCTTTTATGCCTTTAAGCTAGGCATAATGCATAGAGGTCAAGTTGTATCAATTGAACCATCATCAAGATCATCAAAAAGCTCTTCAATAATACAACTAGTCTTAAGAGGACTTTCAAATAAAGGCCTCATAGAGATACTTCTAGGGAGAAGACCAACAGGATAAAAGTCAAGGGAAGATTCATTTATAAATTCATCAAAAAGAGGTGTTTCTTCCAAAGTCTTTACAGTTTCAACCCCTTTGGCAATAGGTGGATTACTTTTAGAACGGGGAGCCTTTGGAACGTGAACGAACTTAGGCTCCTTCTTTGCCGGAGTTTCTACCTTTTTGGTTTTGATTGAGGAGAAAGTAGTTCCTAGAGTATCAAAAATTTCCTCAATCTTGTCTATCCTAGAAGAGTCCAAGTCATGGGATTTGATGGTCTCCAAAGTTTTGAAAATTTTATGCATGGAGCTATCAAGTCTATTCAAATTCCCTTGGATCTTACGATCCAACTCATTTATCTTATTAATGTTTGGCATCTCTAGCTCTATCTTTTCAAGTTTTTTCATAATGTGAGCTAGGGTGATGTCCTCTTGAATGCCAACAACAGGGGGATTCCCAACAAGATTTTCAATAATACTAAGAGACTCCCAAACTAGGGCCTCTAGGAAATTCCCATTGATAGCAATATCTAGAATAAACCTATTCCAAGAAGTAATTCCAACATAAAAATTTCTAAGCAGGATAGTAGTAGGTTGCTTCTTGGTGGCTCTTTTTTGAGAATCATTAATTCTATACCAAGCATCTTTCAAACTTTCCCCACCTCTTTGTTTAAAGGTGAGAACTTCTGCCTCGTCAAAGACAAAAGGACCCTACATAATGACAACTAAAGAATGAGATAAGTATTTTTGTGATTTTCGATAAAAGATACTAAAGCAAAAACTGAAAGGTAAACTAACAAGACTACAAAGCAAAGGTAAAAGATAGCGTGCAACTCCCCTATCCTGAAGAGTGGAGTCCCCGGCAACGGCGCCAGAAAACTTTGCTTGATGGCTTCTCGCCCCTCGTTGGTTAACCCAAGTGGAAGGTTTGAGATGCAGTGTAGCGGAAGTTTTCCCTTGGCAAAGATACCAAGGATCGATTTCCCTGAGACTCCCAGTTTCAATAAGAAGGTGTCAACTGCTAACGACGCCAGATATTAGCAATCAACATGGACCTGCACACAGATACAAATAACTTTGCTCCCAACGAGTACAGAGAGGTTGTCAATCCCTCCGGCCTTGTCGTTTAAAAAGGATCAAACGCAAGTGATAATAGTGATAGGTATTGCTGCAATAGTAAGTAAAAAGCGGAAAGTAAATAGCGGATGTGATCAATGATGGTAATATGGACCGGAGTCCCATGATGTTCACTAGTGATGTCTCTCTCCCAAAAGACGATAAAACAGCTATGTGAGGTAAACGAATTACAGCTGGGCAATTGACAGGACCATGTGCGCAAACCAATGCTGACTAAGTTGCAAGAAAGGTAGAGGTTCAAAGCATGGGCGGTACGCCAAGGCAAGTAGACCGAAATCCATATGCATCTACTACTAATCATCCACCTTGAGATATCTATCCAGAACATCTCGCTGGTATTAAGTTGCGAGTCCCACCCATAGTGTAAACTCAAAGCAACAGACAACTGCATTAAAAGAACTTTGCGTAAAGTAAACAATCCTTGCACCCGCGGGCACAAGCACCGTTGTTTTCCCCCTTGTGGCAACGGCACATCCCCTAGGCTCATGTTTCTGTCACTCAAGCTAGTCATCGAGGGGCATGAACCCACAATCAAGCATAACGTTCCCTCTTGGAGTCACTACCTACTACTTGGCCAAAGCAATAAATAACAACGGAGAACATGCAAGAATTACTTACGAACATAAATATAAAAGAGGTGAATCAAATATATTACTCAAACACAATCTGAACATAATCTCACAATCCATCGGATCCCAACAAACTCATCATAGCAACAGCATAAGGATTACATATGTGCCTCGATCATGTAGGGCAGCTCACGAGGACTAATTAGTGAAGCACAAGAATGGGAGGAGAACATCACATAGCTACTGGTCATGGACCCATGGTCCAAGGGAGACTACTCACAACTCATCCGAGAGGCGTCCATGGTGGTGGAGAAGCTCCCGGTGGTGATCCTCCCCTCCGGCAGGGTGCCGGGAAGAGTTCTCCTGGTGCTCCCGATCTTGGAAGCGCGGCGACGGCGGAACAGAGATGAGATCGCGAAAAAGGGTTCCCGTCTCGAGGGTTTCGGGACACGATATAAATATATGCCAAAGGAGGGCATCAGCGGAGGCTCGGGGGGCCCAGGCGCCCCCCTGGCGCGGCCAGGAGGGGGGCCGCGCCACCAGGGCGCCTGGAGCCCTGGTGGCCCCCCTCCGGCTGTACTTCGGGTGCCGGGAAGCTTCTGGAACGCTGATTTTTTATATAATTTTTCCGGGATTTTTCTCGCAGTTCTCGTAATGGGAAAACCTGAAATACAAAAACAGCAGAAAACAGAAACTGGCACTGGGGTGCACTGAGTTAATAGGTTAGTCCAAATATGATCAAAAGTGTATGGAAGTGTATAAATATCATAGCAATATCACCCAAAAGAGGCATGGAGCAAGCAGAAATTATAGATATGTTTTGGACGTATCAATTACGGAACGAGTAAAGAGACTTGCCGGTAACGAGATTGAACTAGGTATTGAGATATCGACGATCGAATCTCGGGCAAATAACATACCGACGACAAAGGGAACAATGTATGTTGTTATGCGGTTTGACCGATAAAGATCTTCGTAGAATATGTAGGAGCCAATATGAGCATCCAGGTTCCGCTATTGGTTATTGACCGGAGATGAGTCTGGGTCATGTCTACATAGTTCTCGAACCCGTAGGGTCCACACGCTAAACGTTTGATGACGATCGGTATTATAAGTTTATGAGTTTTGATGTACCGAAGGTAGTTTAGAGTCCCGGATGAGATTGGGGACATGACGAGGAGTCTCGAAATGGTCGAGATGTAAAGATCGATATATTGGACGACTATATTCGGACATCGGAAAGGTTCCGAGTGATTCGAGTATTTTTCGGAGTACCGGAGAGTTACGGGAATTCGCAGGGGAGTATATGGGCCTTATTGGGCTTTAGGGAAAAGAGAGAGAGGAGGCTGCGCCCCCCCCCCCCAATGCTTAGTCCGAATTGGACTAGGGGAGGGGATGCGCCCCCTCCTTCCTTCTCTTCTCTTTTCCCTTTCCTCCTCTCCTACTCCTACTACTTGGAAGGGCTCCTAGTTCTACTAGGAAAGGGGGAATCCTACTCCAAGTGGGAGTAGGACTCCCCTAGGGCGCGCCATAGAGAGGGCCGGCCCCTCCCCTCCCCTCCTCCTTTATATACGAGGGTAGAGGCACCCCATAGACACAAGTTGATCAGTTGATCTCTCCCAACCATGTGCGGTGCCCCCCTCCACAGAAACACACCTCGGTCATATTGTTGCAGCGCTTAGGCGAAGCCCTGCGATGGCAACTTCATCATCTTCGTCACCATGCCGTCGTGCTGACGAAACTCTCCCACGAGGTTCTACTGGATCAAGAGCTCGTGGGTCGTCATCAAGCTGAACGTGTGCTAAACGCGGAGGCTCGGTACGTTCGGTGCTTGATCGGTTGGATCGCGAAGAAGTTCGACTACATCAACGCGTCACTAGACGCTTCTGCTCCCGGTCTACTCCCAACACAAAGAACCACAAAAAATTCAGATTCATAATACTCAATCCAACACAAAGAAGCACAAAGAGTGCCCCAAGATTTCTACCAGAGAAACAAAGACAAGAACGTGCATCAACGCCTATGCATAGATTACCCCAATGTCACTTCGGGAATCCGCGATTTGATGCCAAAACGCACATCAAGTGAATCAATATGATACCCCATTGTCACCATGGTTATTCATAGCAAGGCATGCTTCAAGTGTTCCAAAGAAATCTCAAAGGAAAAACTCAATTCATCACAACAAGATAGAGAGCAGAAAACACCATATGATCTGACTATATTATCAAAGCCCGTGATACATCAAGATTGTGCATCTCAAGAACACGAGAGAGAGAGAGAGAGAGAGAGAGAGAGAGAGAGAGAGAGAGAGATGAAACACATACCTACTGGTACAAACCCTCGGCCTCAAGAGTGGACTACTCCCTCCTCATCATGGTGGCCACCGGGATGATGCAGATGGCCACCGGTGGTGATTTCCCCCTCCGTCGGAGTGCCGAAAAAGGGTTCTAGATTGTATCTCGTGGATACAGAAGCCTGCGGCGGCTGGAACAAAATTTCGTCGACTCCCCTAGAGTTTTTGGAATATTTGGGCATTTATAGAGCGAAGAGGCGGTGCGGAGGCCGCCGAGGTGGGCACAACCTGTGACGCCCGGATAGTTAAGCTACAGTAACCCTCTACTAATGATGCCACATCACCACAATTACGGTTGATAATTTCGCGATGAATCAAACCGATTCGAATTTCAAATTTAAAACAAAGTCAAATAATTAAAGTTCTCAAAAGTCAAAAACAAAATGTTCTAAATGTGGCAAATAATATTTACAGAATAGTGGTGAAGAAATCAACATTTATTAAGAACTTATATATCCTAAAATAAATAAAACAACACCAAAGATGATTAATTAAATGTCTTTTTAATTTATAAATTATTAAACTATTTTAATTGGGAGTCAAAACTTTTGTAGGTGAGGGCTAAAAGTATTGCAATAATTTAGGTTCCAATTTTGTATTTTATAAAACAAAAATTAATTAGAAAGTAAATGGAAAACAGAAAGATATAAAAAAAAGGAAAAACAAGAAAGAAAAGAAACGGGCCTAAGTGCACTGTGCACTTAGGCCTGCTAGCACAGTGGTGGGCCGAGCCCACTAGCGGGTCGTCCCCTACCTCTCCCTGTTCACGGTCGCGCTGGACGGCGCTCCCGCGTCCATGGCGCGGATGGCCACGCGTTGGCCATCCCGCGGCCACCCCCGTCGCCCCCGGCGACCTACAAGACGTCCGCGGCCCTCCCCTAACCCTAGAATCCCCCCTCTTCCCTTTCCCCTCGCTTGTCTCGCCCCCCC
>LR738712.1:704697050-704711767 GCA_902687465.1 Secale cereale
CGCTCAAGCCCACCGCCAATGTCGCCGTGTCGTCGCCGTGCT
This sequence comes from Secale cereale, assembly GCA_902687465.1. Lineage (NCBI taxonomy): Eukaryota > Viridiplantae > Streptophyta > Magnoliopsida > Poales > Poaceae > Secale > Secale cereale. The sequence goes on from LR738712.1 coordinate 704,697,093, forward strand.
CGTGGCCACTAGCCTCCCCGGCGCTCGGGAAGAAGTTGAGGAGCATCGTCGTCCTCTTCTACACCGTCTGCAAGCTCCAGGTCGTGCCGGAGCTCCCCGGGCTATCGCCGTCGGTCTTCTTCCCCAACCACGGCCGTCGTCGTCCACCTCGTCGATCCGCTCGCATTGAACCTCTCCAGTCGTCGTCGAGCCATCCACGAGCCTCGCGGTGAGCTGTTTCCCCTTCTCCCTCTCTTCTGCACTCGATCCCGTGGCCCTAGCCCCCTCGCCACCATAGCCGACCCTCGCCACCGCCGTTCGCCTCGCCGCCGTGGCCATGCTCTCCGTCGTGCTCGCCTGAGCACGGCATCGTGTTCCTGGTGCTTCCGGGAACCCAACGCGCCCGCGCACGCACTTCCCCGTGGCCCCTAGCCCCGAGCTCGTTGGGCGCCCGAACGCGCCTCCGCCGGCGACGTCCTACTGCTCGTCTCCGGCCACCGCAGCCCGCAAGACCACCGCCATCCGACGCGTCGTCGTCTTGCCGTTCTAACGCGCCCGGTCGCGACCAAAATGGCGCCTTGTGGGCGATTTCCGTCGGTGCCCGAGGGCACGCCGCCGTGAACGAGCTCGCCGGCGTGATTCCGACGAGTCGCCGACCGTCGCTGAGCTGGCCTGACGCGTGGGCCCCCTTGTGTCGCTGACGGGTGGGCCCCGTTGACCCTTTAACTCGGTCAACACTAACGTGGCCCCTCTATGTCTATGACAGGCGGGCCCCACGGCATAAAACGGTTAAAATAAATAGATGAATTGCTAATTAATTAATTAGTTAATTAAACACTTAATCTCTCACTGACTACTGGGCCCCACACACTAATTAACCCTTTCAGTTAGTCTAAACCCCCTGTTAGTGTCCCTGACAATGACATGTGGGTCCCACTGGACCCACCTGTCTGGTCTGACTGGTCAACTGACTAGTTGACCTGATGACATCACTCTGACGTCATGCTTGCGTCATCGTTCACTGTTCTGGATAAGGTTGAATTTAGGTAAATATTAAATTCCAGAAATCAATAAAACCTTTAGAAAATCATATCTTTTAAACCGTAACTCGGATGAAAATAATTTATATATGAAAGTTGCTCAGAACGGCGAGACGAATCCAAATACGCGGTCCATTCGTCCGCCACACATCTCTATCATACCGAACATGCGACATTCCCCTCCGTTTCATCTGCCCGAAAATGCCTAACACCGGGAATACTTTCCCGGATGTTATTCCTCTTCGTCTGTATCACCGAGCACCACGTTAGGCCACACGTAGCACCGCCTTTTACCATGTTATGCTTTGTGATGCTATTGTTTGCTCTGTTATTTATTTGTTTCCCCTTCGTTGCTTATTTTCGGTAGACTCCGATACTGCGATAGACCCCGAGACCATTGATGCTTCGGTGTTCGACTACGGCTACGCTTCCGAAGATTTCTTTCGTCTGCAGGGCTTCCAGGCAAGCCCCCCCTTTGATCACCAGATATCGCCTACTCTTCTCTCTACTGCTTGCATTAGAGTAGTGTAGAATGTTACTGCTTTCGATAATCCTATTCTGCTGCATAGCCTGTCATTGTTGCTACCATTGTTGATACCTTACCTGCAATCCTAAATGCTTAGTATAGGATGCTAGTATACCATCAGTGGCCCTACACCCTTGTCCGTCTGCCCTGCTATTCTATCGGGCCGTGATCACTTGGGTGTGATCACGGGTATATACTACATACATTTTACTTACACATGTTGATGATTCGGATATGGGGGCTGAAGGGGCAGGTGGTTCCACCCAGGTAGTGGTGGGCCTGGGTTCCCGACAGCCCCCTGATGGTTACTTTGTGGCGGAGCGACAGGGCGGGTTGCGACCACCTAGGAGACAGGTGGGCCTGGCCCTGGTCGTTGTCCGCGGTTATTTCATAATAACACGTTTAACGGGATCTTGGTATTTGATCTGAGTCTGGCCATTTGGTCTATACGCACTAACCAGCTGCGTGGGAACAGTTATGGGCACTCGACGTCGTGGTATCAGCCGAAGCCTTTTTGACGTCAGCGACTTAGCGGCGCGCGCCGGATTGGACTGGAAAGCCTACTCTGGTATTAGGAGAGGCTAGGTCTGCTTACCGGCCGCGTACGCAACGTGCAGGTGTGCGTTGGGCGATGGGCCCGGACCCCTGCGCGCCTAGGACTTAGACCGGCGTGCTGACCTCTCTGCTGTGCTTAGGTAGGGCTGCGACGTGTTGATCTTCCGAGGCCGGGCATGACCCTAGAAAGTGTGTCCGGCCAAATGGGATCAAGCGTGCTGGGTTATGTGGTGCACCCCTGCAGGGAAGTTAATCTATTCGAATAGCCGTGTCCCTCGGTAAAAGGACGACCCGGAGTTGTACTCTGACCTCATGACAACTAGAACCGGATACTTAATAAAACACACCCTTACAAGTGCCAGATATAACTCGGTGGTTGCTCTCTCACAGGGTGACGAGGGGAGGATCACCGGGTAGGTTTATGCTATACGATGTTACTTGGTGAACTTACCATCTATTTCCCTTCTACTGCATCAAGACGGAGGCTGCGAGACGCGAGGATACTTGTTACTTCCTTATATTCTCTTCTACTGCTGCAAGATGGAGGTGGCCAGAAGCGTAGTCTTCGATTGGATTAGCTATCCCCCTCTTATTCTGGCTTGCTGCAGTTCAGTCCACATATATTACCCCTTTACACTGATACCATTGCATATGTAGTGTAGATCCTTGCTTGCGAGTACTTTGGATGAGTACTCACGGTTGCTTTTCTCCCCCTTTTCCCCTCTTGTTCCTTCTTCTCGGATGTTGCAACCAGATTGTTGGAGTCCAGGAGCCAGAAGATCCCGAGGATGATTCTACGTGGAGTTCGGCTTCGAGGAGTAGTTAGGAGGTCCCAGGCAGGAGGCTTTGCCTTTTCGATCGTTGCTATATTGGTGCTAGCCTTCTTAAGGCAAACTTGTTTAACTTATGTCTGTACTCAGATATTATTGCTTCCGCTGACCCTTGTGTTTTCGAGCTTATGTATTCGAGCCCTCGAGGCCCCTGGCTTGTAATATAAAGCTTGTATTATTTTAATTTGTGTCTAGAGTTGTGTTGTGATATCTTCCAGTGAGTCCTTGATCTTGGCCGTACACATTTGCGTGCATGATTAGTGTACGGACAAATCGGGGGCGTCACAAGTTGGTATCAGAGCCGACTGCCTGTAGGAATCCCCCTTTCCAACTCCTTGGCCGAAGTTGAGTCTAGTCTTTGAAAAACAAATTTTACTAACTTGTTGTGTGGCTTACGGGCCCGCAGCACCAATGGGTGGTATTAGGATCTTTTATTCCTCGTCTATACTCTGGGACTCTGATCTCTCTTCTATTCGGGATAAATGGATTTTGCAAATTCTAACATTAGGATCTCGTTATCACTTTCACCCGGAGAGCACCTTATTACCGATGATCGTCTGCTGCACCAGAAGACCCTGAAGATACTCTCCGTTGTTAACCCGAGAACTTGTGCTCATCACCTTTGCAATTCACTGCCACCGATATATCCCTATGGATATCTGCATGCACTTGTCGTTCTCATGATCATTCCTCGTCGCTCTTGTTGTTACAAGATGCCTCGAAATACTCTCCGTTGTTCCGAGAATCCTTTGAGTTACTGTCTTGCAGTTTTACTTCACGTGAAGACCCTTACGGTTATTTCCTCACATTTATCGAGGATCAGTTGTTCTCAATTGATCATGTGTCTCACAAAAATCTTCTGAACAATTTTCGATCTTTCGAGAATCCTCTGCAGCCTGTTACTCTTGAAGTTCTTGCCTGCTTGCATTATGGTTAATTCCATATGACTAGTAGTCTTCGTTAACATCCCTTGTCTTAGCCATTTTGAGCCTATTGTTTCAATGTGTGCTTATGCACACAGTCATCGGTTATCCTTTAAACAAAATTATCTTTTCGGCTCAGACGTCATTCCGGACATGAGTTATTTCTCGGCAATTCAAACCTTTATTGATTGTCCAACTAAGAGTTTTCAACTTATCCATCCTTGATCAAAGCGTCTGCTTCTGATCCTTCGTTTTGGAAACCATAATTTCTTTCTATTTAAGCATCAGGCTAATAAGGTGATTCTTGGATCTGATACCTCTGCATTCCTTCTTCCTCTGAGTGAGTACCGATACTCACATCAGCTCCGTTGTGGATCGCCCGATCCATTGTTGGATTGTTATCCGATAGTGTCCAGCATATTCAATCACCTTGGGAGTTCTGTCCTTGATGCATAATACCTTCGGTAAATTGTATCCTCTTCTTTGACAACCATGCTCTCCCTTGGAGGTGGTGATATTTACTTTTGAAACTTGTAGTAAATGTTACTAAGATGCCCGATGGATGGAACCTATGCCTTCCCCTAGTCCGTGAAAACCCGAAAGTTTTCACAAGTCATACTCTTCCGGTGTTCCACCAGTTAAAATTCCAACCCTACATTTTTATCAAAGCGAGAGGTGAATGAAATGATTTGCATTAAGGAAGTGGGAGTCGACCTTGAACTTTGTGTTCATGCCCATGAAAATGATGTAGACCGTCTTGGAAGCTTCTTGCAAAATGATTATCCAGTTGTGTGATTCTTTCGATATTCTTGAATTGATTCCTTGCAGTTATGGTTCCGACCATGCTGTCCTGATTCAATATATTTGGAATAAATCCATTCCAGGCCTTGTCAATTTTTGACAAGGTTAAAGCATCTACTGTCATAGGTCAATGACCTAGTTCAACTTCTATTGTGTTCTACCTTCGAGTTTTACCCTCTGATATCTCGAGGATATCATGCCTTTGCGCCACACCTTTTGAACTTTTGATGAAGTAATACCTTTGCTTGACGTAATCACTCTACGGGTTCTGGGTTGCCATCAACCGAGGACACCGTTTAGTAAATCAAATCCGCTCTAAAAATTCAACACCTCTAGTAGATGTTACTGGGAAATTTTTAAACTTAATCTGGTTATATTCCTAGACTATCGGGTACATCCCTTGTCTAGCTATCTTTGACTGTGCTACCTCATCCTTCTTTGGTGCACGAATTCTTCAGTGTGTGAGCACGACTTACGTTGAGCTTTCAACATCATGTTGCTTGACTCGAAAGGCAACGTTGATTCCGAGCTTGCATCTTATATATTGATCCTATAACTTGCCACTTCGTCATTCCCTTGCTTGTTGCCGTTGTTGTTTGATTGCATCCTCTTGAAACCCTCCCGACAAATGTGTCGGATCACCTTCAACACTTTGACTACTTATGAGATGTCAACTGTGTTTGTGATGAGAAATACCCTCCTTGCCCTCGATGATTTTTTAATATCATCGACAACACCCTTAACTTCCTTTCATCGCGAACTTGTCCACATTATAATTGCAACTTGCTCTCTAGGTAGTGTTGTGTTCTGCCTTGTAGTATTATTGCCTTTTATGTCGAGAATGTTGTGGGGATTGCTCCACCTCTTAGAAATTCTCGGTATGATGATACTTCTCACCATCACCATTCTTCCTTGGCCCCGTGTTGTTTCTAACCGGGAAATCAATATGTTAACGATGCTGCTTGAGTTCTGTACCTCTAGCAACCCAACTGCTTTGAAGTTATCGATCGACAGTTGTTCTTAGACTGTTGGTTATTGAATCATCACTCTAACATTGATCTTGCTGCCTAAGTTCTTATTTCGGGCACACCTTTCAACTGATGATTAATGGTGTATGTTTTCCTCGAGCATACAACATTATATCATTTGAATTGACAAGTGTCATCTTCTTGTTCACATTATTGGGGAAATCCATCCATTTGGAATTCTCGATGAATTATCGCTCGGCCCATCAGCCACCTCCTCATCATCCCCTTTGTTTAATGATGAACTATTATTTTGGGAACCCGCTCCCATAGTTCATTCCCGAGAATCTTGCAATGTCATTTCGTCGATTTGTGTTGCACCTTTTCTTCTCGAACATCTTGAGTCTGAGTTATCATGACACCAATCGGATCTGAATCTCGGTCAGATATGATGGTTGGGACAACTTTCCAGGAGTTTTAATGTTGGTCCTTTGATGACCCGGTAGTATGATGTCATGCCCAGCACCCCTGGCTGGAGGACCTATCATTATATTTTCTTTTGCAAGGATAACTATTCTTCCAGGAGGAAATTGTAAGACTTATTTTATAACTTGCTCATGATGGATCATTTGTGTATCCAAAGTCTGGCCCTTGCTTGAAACACCATATCGTTGTACCCTGAAGCATGATTATGATACCCCGCTCATCAATAAGAACATTGGTGGCGCGATGCTAAAATGTTTCTTGGTCAGTTATCCAAACACCGATGTATGGTAACGTCTTGATTAATCCTCGCCTCTTTATCGGGATGTTTGTGTACTTGCTCTCCTACCCTGTATGCCATGTTCTTCTTCTCCATGGGAAGGATATACTCCTAATAATTGTGAGTAATCCCAATTTTCCTTTCCATTTGTTTGTTTAACCTTTCCTTGATCTACATGATCTAAGCAGTAATAATTCTCTGCTTATGTAAACACCTCGTTGTACAACTCTGTCAGAAGACATTGATTCTAACGTTGATAACATTCCGGTAACCACCGATGGATGAGAACTTTACCTATTGGTCCGCCTCGTTTCAACGAGCGGGAAAATGGTTCTCTTCGTTCCCCGTCCTTGGTACCGACATCGTTGACGACATAGCTGACAAGCTATCCACTAACATGCCTCCCTGTCGAGGCTGTGCAAGATGTCACCACCCTGCCTACTCTTAACCCACATGGTGGGCCCATAACCCACAGGTCCACTGGATCGAAACCTGACTCTTCTTTATAAACCTGAATTCTATGGTATCCTTTGCACCTGGCTTCGTATATGATTCACGAGCTAAATTATACCATGTTTCATCCTGGTACCAAACACCATATTATTCTCGTTGATTAAGACCCCATTCCAGCTTCTGGTTAGGCATCGAATGACTGCCTACCCGATTGAAACTTTGGTACCATCACTTATTGTTCTCAATGCATTCACTGAAATACTACTCGTATGGTACTTCGTGTACCACTTTCTGAATTCGCCGTCGGATGCACATACTTCGTAGAGATACGTTCCCCCAAAGTTTTCCCCCTATTCGTTTCGTAGGACGATGGAGATCCCGAAGAAAGGTTGACGACGTGATCACGATGACTTGAAAAAAAATGAAGACATCAACGCAAGGGATCAACCCCTTCGAGAAGAGCAGCCAAGACCGGGAAGACTCGTTAGGTTTTCGCTACCAGCACTCCCCCCTACTCCACTGCTTAAATCTCGGGACGAGATTTCTTGTAGTGGAGGAGAATTGTGACGCCCGGATAGTTAAGCTACAGTAACCCTCTACTAATGATGCCACATCACCACAATTACGGTTGATAATTTCGCGATGAATCAAACCGATTCGAATTTCAAATTTAAAACAAAGTCAAATAATTAAAGTTCTCAAAAGTCAAAAACAAAATGTTCTAAATGTGGCAAATAATATTTACAGAATAGTGGTGAAGAAATCAACATTTATTAAGAACTTATATATCCTAAAATAATTAAAACAACACCAAAGATGATTAATTAAATGTCTTTTTAATTTATAAATTATTAAACTATTTTAATTGGGAGTCAAAACTTTTGTAGGTGAGGGCTAAAAGTATTGCAATAATTTAGGTACCAATTTTGTATTTTATAAAACAAAAATTAATTAGAAAGTAAATGGAAAACAGAAAGATATAAAAAAAAGGAAAAACAAGAAAGAAAAGAAACGGGCCTAAGTGCACTGTGCACTTAGGCCTGCTAGCACAGTGGTGGGCCGAGCCCACTAGCGGGTCGTCCCCTACCTCTCCCTGTTCACGGTCGCGCTGGACGGCGCTCCCGCGTCCATGGCGCGGATGGCCACGCGTTGGCCATCCCGCGGCCACCCCCGTCGCCCCCGGCGACCTACAAGACGTCCGCGGCCCTCCCCTAACCCTAGAATCCCCCCTCTTCCCTTTCCCCTCGCTTGTCTCGCCCCCCCCGCTCAAGCCCACCGCCAATGTCGCCGTGTCATCGCCGTGCTCGTGGCCACTAGCCTCCCCGGCGCTCGGGAAGAAGTTGAGGAGCATCGTCGTCCTCTTCTACACCGTCTGCAAGCTCCAGGTCGTGCCGGAGCTCCCCGGGCTATCGCCGTCGGTCTTCTTCCCCAACCACGGCCGTCGTCGTCCACCTCGTCGATCCGCTCGCATTGAACCTCTCCAGTTGTCGTCGAGCCATCCACGAGCCTCGCGGTGAGCTGTTTCCCCTTCTCCCTCTCTTCTGCACTCGATCCCGTGGCCCTAGCCCCCTCGCCACCATAGCCGACCCTCGCCACCGCCGTTCGCCTCGCCGCCATGGCCATGCTCTCCGTCGTGCTCGCCTGAGCACGGCATCGTGTTCCTGGTGCTTCCGGGAACCCAACGCGCCCGCGCACGCACTTCCCCGTGGCCCCTAGCCCCGAGCTCGTTGGGCGCCCGAACGCGCCTCCGCCGGCGACGTCCTACTGCTCGTCTCCGGCCACCGCAGCCCGCAAGACCACCGCCATCCGACGCGTCGTCGTCTTGCCGTTCTAACGCGCCCGGCCGCGACCAAAATGGCGCCCTATGGGCGATTTCCGTCGGTGCCCGAGGGCACGCCGCCGCGAACGAGCTCGTCGGCGTGATTCCGACGAGTCGCCGACCGTCGCTGAGCTGGCCTGACGCGTGGGCCCCCTTGTGTCGCTGACGGGTGGGCCCCGTTGACCCTTTGACTCGGTCAACACTGACGTGGCCCCTCTATGTCTATGACAGGCGGGCCCCACGGCATAAAACGGTTAAAATAAATAGATGAATTGCTAATTAATTAATTAGTTAATTAAACACTTAATCTCTCACTGACTACTGGGCCCCACACACTAATTAACCCTTTCAGTTAGTCTAAACCCCCTGTTAGTGTCCCTGACAATGACATGTGGGTCCCACTGGACCCACCTGTCTGGTCTGACTGGTCAACTGACTAGTTGACCTGATGACATCACTCTGACGTCATGCTTGCGTCATCGTTCACTGTTTTGGATAAGGTTGAATTTAGGTAAATATTAAATTCCAGAAATCAATAAAACCTTTAGAAAATCATATCTTTTAAACCGTAACTCGGATGAAAATAATTTATATATGAAAGTTGCTCAGAACGGCGAGACGAATCCAAATACGCGGTCCATTCGTCCGCCACACATCTCTATCATACCGAACATGCGACATTCCCCTCCGTTTCATCTGCCCGAAAATGCCTAACACCGGGAATACTTTCCTGGATGTTATTCCTCTTCGTCTGTATCACCGAGCACCGCGTTAGGCCACGCGTAGCACCGCCTTTTGCCATGTTATGCTTTGTGATGCTATTGTTTGCTCTGTTATTTATTTGTTTCCCCTTCGTTGCTTATTTTCGGTAGACTCCGATACTGCGATAGACCCCGAGACCATTGATGCTTCGGTGTTCGACTACGGCTACGCTTCCGAAGATTTCTTTCGTCTGCAGGGCTTCCAGGCAAGCCCCCCCTTTGATCACCAGATATCGCCTACTCTTCTCTCTACTGCTTGCATTAGAGTAGTGTAGCATGTTACTGCTTTCGATAATCCTATTCTGCTGCATAGCCTGTCATTGTTGCTACCATTGTTGATACCTTACCTGCAATCCTAAATGCTTAGTATAGGATGCTAGTATACCATCAGTGGCCCTACACCCTTGTCCGTCTGCCCTGCTATTCTATCGGGCCGTGATCACTTGGGTGTGATCACGGGTATATACTACATACATTTTACTTACACATGTTGATGATTCGGATATGGGGGCTGAAGGGGCAGGTGGTTCCACCCAGGTAGTGGTGGGCCTGGGTTCCCGACAGCCCCCTGATGGTTACTTTGTGGCGGAGCGACAGGACGGGTTGCGACCACCTAGGAGACAGGTGGGCCTGGCCCTGGTCGTTGTTCGCGGTTATTTCATAATAACACGTTTAACGGGATCTTGGTATTTGATCTGAGTCTGGCCATTTGGTTTATACGCACTAACCAGCTGCGTGGGAACAGTTATGGGCACTCGACGTCGTGGTATCAGCCGAAGCCTTTTTGACGTCAGCGACTTAGCGGCGCGCGCCGGATTGGACTGGAAAGCCTACTCTGGTATTAGGAGAGGCTAGGTCTGCTTACCGGCCGCGTACGCAACGTGCAGGTGTGCGTTGGGCGATGGGCCCGGACCCCTGCGCGCCTAGGACTTAGACCGGCGTGCTGACCTCTCTGTCGTGCTTAGGTAGGGCTGCGACGTGTTGATCTTCCGAGGCCGGGCATGACCCTGGAAAGTGTGTCCGGCCAAATGGGATCAAGCGTGCTGGGTTATGTGGTGCACCACTGCAGGGAAGTTAATCTATTCGAATAGCCGTGTCCCTCGGTAAAAGGACGACCCGGAGTTGTACTCTGACCTCATGACAACTAGAACCGGATACTTAATAAAACACACCCTTACAAGTGCCAGATATAACTCGGTGGTTGCTCTCTCACAGGGTGACGAGGGGAGGATCACCGGGTAGGTTTATGCTATACGATGTTACTTGGTGAACTTACCATCTATTTCCCTTCTACTGCATCAAGACGGAGGCTGCGAGACGCGAGGATACTTGTTACTTCCTTATATTCTCTTCTACTGCTGCAAGATGGAGGTGGCCAGAAGCGTAGTCTTCGATTGGATTAGCTATCCCCCTCTTATTCTGGCTTGCTGCAGTTCAGTCCACATATATTACCCCTTTACACTGATACCATTGCATATGTAGTGTAGATCCTTGCTTGCGAGTACTTTGGATGAGTACTCACGGTTGCTTTTCTCCCCCTTTTCCCCTCTTGTTCCTTCTTCTCGGATGTTGCAACCAGATTGTTGGAGTCCAGGAGACAGAAGATCCCGAGGATGATTCTACGTGGAGTTCGGCTTCGAGGAGTAGTTAGGAGGTCCCAGGCAGGAGGCTTTGCCTTTTCGATCGTTGCTATATTGGTGCTAGCCTTCTTAAGGCAAACTTGTTTAACTTATGTCTGTACTCAGATATTATTGCTTTCGCTGACCCTTGTGTTTTCGAGCTTATGTATTCGAGCCCTCGAGGCCCCTGGCTTGTAATATAAAGCTTCTATTATTTTAATTTGTGTCTAGAGTTGTGTTGTGATATCTTCCAGTGAGTCCTTGATCTTGGCCGTACACATTTGCGTGCATGATTAGTGTACGGACAAATCGGGGGCGTCACACAACCCACCTGGGCCTGCCCCCCAGGCGCGCCCTGGTGGGTTGTGCCCCCTCGGGGCACCCCCCTTCTCCGTCCCACTGGATGTCTTCTGGTCCATAAAAAATCCACAAAAAGTTTTGCGGTGTTTGGACTCCGTTTGATATTGATTTCATGTGATGTAAAAAACAAGCAAAAAACTGCAACTGGCACTGGGCACTAGGTCAAAAGGTTAGTCCCAAAAAATGATATAAACTTGCTATAAAATGATTGTAAAACATCCAATAATGATAATGTAACAACATGAATACTTCGTTTAATTATAGATATGTTGAAGACGTATCAGGGGATAGCACGTCGAGGTGATCGGCAGAGGGGAGAAGGCGGAATATGTTCAGAGCCACACGTGGAAATGGTTGGTGTGGAGGGGTTAGGAGGGGCAGCGGCATGGATGCCATAGAGCGTGAGGTCCGGCGGAGAGGGCATGGGAGGCGGATGCGGTTCAGGGTGCGCTCTAGGTATAGGTCTCGTCGTATGATGGTGGAGAGTTGGTTGACCGCGGCGAAGTAGGCGTCGTTGGACGTGGAGTGGTGCGGTGTCGTCCGTGTAGTCGGGGAGCATCAACAACAAGAAACTGTGGTCGTCTCGGTAGAACTGCACGGGAGAGAGGAAATCTTTTCCTCTCCCCTATTTTACAGTTTAATCCTTCTAGTTTACACTATTTAGAAAAATATATGCTAAAGTCGGTCCACTTTGAGCCGTTATATCGTGCCACCTACATGTCGGCTCCCTTGCCTATTTTGGCGCCCAAAAGGGCTAAACGAACCATCAATGTTTTTTTTCGAAAAAGAAAAAAATAACTGTGTGGTGCAATTTGCAATTTGAATTTTCAAGGGTGTTTTCGGTGATTTGGGACTGCAATATGTTCTTTTTTTTACTCGTGAACTGCTCGACCGGGTAATAATCGAATCATTTCATAGGTAAGAATAGTTTTATGCATGTGGTAGTAAGATATGCAACCGTTGCTTCCGTCGGCGCTAGAAAGACGTCAACTCTTAAGTAAGTAACGGGTGGTCAATCTATCTTGCTGCCATCAAGTGTTACTTATAAACAAAACAGAACAATACTGCTTTGCTGCTCGGATTACTCGTCTCCAAACGTGACGGCGACGAAACATTCACAAATTATCCCAGATGTTGTTGTCATCACAGGTAGTTTGACTGCTTGACCCATCACTCAATCAGAGTCCCCGACATGGCGACACTCCCTGCTTACTGCTGACTGCACTTCCTTGGCTGCCAAGGCAGCCAGCTCTTCGGTTCTTCCTTTCTTCCTGGCTTCCTGGCTTCCTGCCTTCCCGCAATGCCAACACCAAGCTCTAAGAGTACAAATACTCACGAGATCGATGGATCCTCAAGTCTTCCCGGCAAGAGAGTGAGTAACCAACCAGTTTCTTCTTCACTTTGCATGCAACTAGCTAGCATCTGCAGCAAAAACCCGAGAGAAATAATGGTGTACGAGGCAGTGGAGGCCGTTGCTCTCAGGAGCCAGGTTCAGAGAAGAGACATCAGTGCGAGAAGCCATGAGCATCAGGTGAAGGCCAAAGAGAATGAGCTCATATGGGGCATTATTCTCTGGATCATCAACAAGGTTTGCCCGGCCTTCTAGGCCATGCTGTGCCATGTACGGATGATTAGAGTGTAACAGTTGAAGGTGCCAAGGCGGATTCTTTTTGCTTCGAGCAGAGGTTTTGCATACGTCATGTGTTTTTTATGTATATGGTATGTGATATGTATTTATGTTATGTATGTATGTATATTGTTTAGCCAGTTCAGGCAAGTGTGTAATTGTATCACTTGTACTTCCTCCGTTCCTAAATATAAGTATTTTCGGACCAATATGGACTACGTACGGAGCAAAATGAGTGAATCTATACTCTAAAATATGTCTATATACATCCGTATGTAGTCCATATTAAAATCTCTAAACAAACTTGTATTTAGAAACGGAGGGAGGTTAGTAGGAACAGTTCATCAAGGTCATGTAATATCAGTGTCCAAGTACTCCGGTCTTGGCCCAACTGATTGTATTTTGTGATTTACTTATGAATGATGTTGTGTTTAATGTGTTGGATATCATTATCCTATAATCCTCTATTAATATGTTTTATTGTACCGCTCCTGTGTTATTCTGCACTGTAACAATTTGATCTGGGGGACCCTATATAAGAGGTTCTTCTTCCACCTCTCCACTGACCTCATTTTATTCTCTCTTCTCCATTAATGCCCTCGGATCTTTCTTGGCCGATCTCGCTCTCTAGCCAACCAAACTCGTTGATTAGTTACTGAATCACCGAAGAAAATTTAATTCCTTCGTACATTCACTTGTGGATCTTGTTACGCTTGGGTGTTTGGGCACCCTAGACGAAAGAGGTCGCCTCGGAGTCGCATTCCATTGTGTGAAGCTTTGTGGTGATGCTGAGAGTCTCCAATTAAGTTGTGGAAAGAGTCCCTTCGTTGTTTGTAAAGGTTCTGGTTGTCGCTTTCAAGGGTACCGCTAGTGGAATCACACCATCTTGCAATGTGCAAGGGCGTGAGGAGAATAAGGTGGTCATGGTGACTTTTTTGCTGAACATTGTGCCTCCATACCTCTCCAACAGAGACATACCTACCCAAAAGAAGGGAACTTCAGCAACACATCAACGTCTCCATCAACTCCACCTGCGGTTACTTCGTGCCTTTACTTTGTGAAAGCTTTTATTGTGTGTTTACTTTGTGCTTGCATTTGCTCTTGTCGTGCTTGTCATATAGGTTCTTCACTTAGTTGCATATCTAGACAACCTATTTTCTTGTTGAGTCTTATATTTATCAAAAGAAGTTAAAAAAAATTAGTCGTCTATTCACCCCACTGTAGTTGATCATACTGACCCTTTCACGGCCCCACTTGTAGTCGTTGTCATGACAAACCAATTACAAGCAGGCCATGTTTTCTTTTGCTAAACAACCCCTCAAATCAAAACAAATAAACCAATCGAGTTCCTGCCTAGCATCGGTGAGCCCATTTCCGACAAGTGGGAGCTCAGCGGCAGCACTCGTGGGCCGCCAGTAAAGTTGCCTTTGGCATAGAGCACGTCGAAGAGTTCATTGTAGACCTCGGTGGTTTGGGTGCACCCGAAGTGGGGAAGGGGATTGAAGACCTCAACGGCATATTGAGCAAGGCGAGAGTGGTCGTAGAACAAGATAACCGCCGAACATGTTCTCGAAGAGAGGGCATGTCGAGTGTGCAGATGTTGAAGGTACGGGTCCAGCGGTGGGTGGGGAGGCACACTCGGGCGAGCGGGGGG
>LR738712.1:704711902-704725465 GCA_902687465.1 Secale cereale
GCGCGTCGAGGTGATCGATAGAGGAGAGAAGACGGAATATGTTCGGAGCCAGACGTGGGGGCAGCGACATGGATGACGTAGAGCGTGAGGTCCGGCGGAGAGGGCATGAGATGCGGACGCGATTCAAGGTGCGCTCTAGGTAGAGGTCTCGTCGTATGATGGTGGAGAGTTGGTTGACAGCCGCGAAGTTGGCGTCGTTGGACGTGGAATGGTGCGCTGTCGTCCGCGTAGTCGGGGAGCATCAACAACAGGAACTGTGGTCGTCTCGGTAGAACTGCATGGGAGAGAGGAAATCTTATCCTCTCCCCTGTTTTATAGTATAATCCTTCTAGTTTACACTATTTAGAAAAATATATGCTAAAATCGGTCCACTTTGAGCCGTTATATAGTGCCACCTACATGTGGGATCCCTTCCCTATTTATGCACCCAAAAGGGCTAAATGAGCTATCAATGTTTTTTCCGAAAAAGAAAAAAAAAACGTGTGGTGCAATTTGCAATCTGAATTTTCAAGGCTGTTTTCGGTGATTTGGGCCTGCAATATGTTCTTTTTTTTTACTCGTGAAGTGCTCGACCGGGTAATAATCGAATCATTTCATAGGTAAGAATTGTTTTATGCATGCACGTGGACACGTGGTAGTACAATATGCAACCGTTTCTTCCTTCAGTGCCAAAGAGACGTCGACTCTTGAGTAAGTAATGGGCGGTCAATCTATCTTGCCGCCACCAAGTGTTACAAAAATTATAAAGTAAACAGAACAACACTGCTTTGCCGCTCGATCGGACTACTCGTCTCCAAACGTGGCCGCGACGAAACATTCTCAAATTATCCCAGACGTCGTTGTCATCATAGGTAGTTTGACTGCTTGACCCATCACTCAATCAGAGTCCCCGACATGGCGACACATCCTGCTTACTGCTTAGAGCATCTCCAGCAGTTGTGCCCCAAAGACGCGCGGAAAACCGCGGCTTGAGGGCGAGCCAGCGCTGTTTTAGACGTGGGGGCGAGCACGTTCCCAGCCGCCGCCCCCACAGTTCGGCCAAAATTCAGCAAACACGGTCAAAATTCAGCAAACACGATCAAATTTGAACAAACACGGCGTATTTTTGCTAAATTTAGGCGTTTATACACGAAAAAGGGGCAAAAAAAAAACCTAAACTACGGGTCGAAGTAGGCGCCGAGCATGGCGTAGTCGTCGCCGGCGTCGTCCTCCTGCTTCTCCTCCTTGACACGACCGGCGCCGCTGCTTCACGGCGGCGGCGTTCGGCGATCTCCTCCAGGGCGCGGCGCTGGCGGTCCAGCTCAATGCGCGCGTAGTCCTCGCGCGCCCACTTCAAGGCGGCCTCTTCTTCGTCGACCTCCTCGGCGAGAGCAGGCTCCGGCTTCACCGTCGCCAGCCCTGGCTCCCTCTTCGGCTTGACGAGGCGAGGAGGGACCGAGAAGGAGGAGTCACGCCGCCGTCGTTGATGACGAGGCCGGCGCCGCGGGTGCGCCTACCGAGCGGCGTCTCGGCCGGCTCTGACTTGACGCTGACCAACGCCGGCGCGCCGAAGGAGTGAGAGGAGGATCGGGAGGAGGAGGAGGAGGAAGAGAAGGATGACCAACCCATCATCCTTCTCGGCAACCACGCGCCGCCGCCCCGAGTGGTCGGGTACTCGAACGGCTGGTCGTTTCCGCCCTCGAGGTGCGCGAGCACGCCGCTGAGCGTGCGGCCCGGGACGCCCCACCACAGGCGGCGGCCCTCGCTGTTGTTGCGCCCCCGCGGCGGCGGCGCGTTGTTGGTGGAGGCGAGCCGCTCCTCCTGCCGCGTTCGAAGTACGCCGCCCACGTCGCGTGGTTGCCGGTGGCGTACTCCGGGAGCGCCTGCTCCGCGACCGTCAGGGACGCCCGCACACGCTCGATCTCGGCGTGGAAATAGGCGGGCGTCTCGGGAACGGGCAGAGGGGGGACAGGGACCCCGCCGGCGCTGAGCCTCCACCGCGACGGAGCTCG
The DNA here is from genome assembly GCA_902687465.1 of Secale cereale. Taxonomy (NCBI): domain Eukaryota; kingdom Viridiplantae; phylum Streptophyta; class Magnoliopsida; order Poales; family Poaceae; genus Secale; species Secale cereale. Next base: position 704,713,894 of record LR738712.1, read on the forward strand.
TATGTCGGGCGGCGCGGGGTAGTTGGCCTCGTGGAGGAGGTACGCCTCCCACTCGTGCAGCGAGCGGCGGCCGAAACCGTTGGCCGCCGCCGCGTCGCCGGGGTACCTCACGCTCATGGTTGCCGGGGGGAGAGAGAGGGGCTCGAACGGCGAAGAGAGGGGAGGAAGTGCCGCGGCGAGGAGGGGAAGGACTGTCGATGGATGGGTTCCTCATCGGCGCGGCTAGGGGCGCCTTTTATAGCGGCTCGGGGCGGTCGCGTGCGAACGCGTGGAGGAAGGCGGGGCGGCGTCGCCGCAATGCGCCGCCCGTGAATCAATGGCAGGCTGACCGGCGGCAGCCTTGGCATTGATTCCGAAAACCGAGACGATGAAGACGACCAGCCTTCGTCTCGCTGACGCGCCGGTCCCGCCACTCTTTCGCGCCAAAACGTTCGCGCCGGCGCCCTCGGGCGCCCCCCAGCGCGCCGGGTTCGGGTTGGGTGCGCCGGCGCCAAATTCGGCCCAATCCGACGAAAAACAGGGCCGTGGGGGCGCGACTGGGTCGATTTTTCGGCACCGGCGCTAAAAAACGGCCTTGGGGGCCTGTTGGGGACGCGACTGGAGATACTCTTACTGTACCTGTACTACCTTGGCTGCCAAGCCAGACAACCCCTTCTTCCTTCCTACCTGCCTTCCCGCGGCACCGAGCTCTACGATTACAAATACTCAAGCGATGGATGGATCCTCAAGTCTTCACAGCAAGAACTAACTAGTCTCTTCTTCACTTTCCACACAACTAGCTAGCATATCTGCAGCAGCAGCCCGAGAGAGAAATAATGGTGTATGAGGCAGTGGAGGCCATTGCTCTCAGGAGCCAGGTTCAGAGAAGAAACATCGGTGCGAGAAGCCATGAGCATGAGGTGAAGGCCAAAGAGAATGACCTCATATGGGGCATTGTTCTCTGGATCATCAGGAAGGTTTGCCCGGCCTTCTAGCCCATGCTGTGCCATGTACAGATGAATGGATGATTTAGAGTGTAACAGCTGAAGGTGGATTCTTGTTTTGCTTCGAGCAGAGATTTTGCAAACGTCATGTGTTGTTATGTATATTCTACAGTATGTTTTTTTAGGGGATATGTACTATGTATTTATGTTATGTACTGTATGTATGTATGTATTGTTTAGCCAGTTCAGGCAAGTCTGTATCGATATCTCACTTGTAGTTAGTAGGAGCAGTTCATCACGGTCATGTAATATCAGTGTCCAAGAACTCCGGTCTTGGCTCAACTGGGTGTTTTTGTGCTTTACTTATGAATAAGGGAGTACCTAAAACTCATCTAGATAAGACATAATTTGGTTTCATTCACGTTTTATAGCCACTAGTTAGTGTGCACGTGCAACGCACGTCTCCTTTAAAAAACAAGTCAATACAATATGTTGTCCATAAGTTTCAAAATCTAGATTAGATTACATGATCACATACTTTTTCTGTCCTTTATTATCTTGCTCGAGATTGCTCCAAATTCAAAATTATATTTTCCACCGTGAAGTTTTACTAAATTTTAAAGACTTTCAGATAAATCCAACTGTGTATTAATAACAATGGCTTAGAACAAACATTACCACACCGTACCCTAACAAAAATGATCAAGCAATAATCAGGAATGACACTACTTCTCTTCTCAACTTGGGAGTAACATGAAAAATTAATTATATATTTACTTGTCATCTCCTTAGCATCTTCATTTAGTACAAAAACATAAATAGGACAAACTCTTTGTTTGTTGGAACAAAATAATAAGCATCACATGCAAATATACAAGTACACAGAGTCAAAGTGACAAAGTCTAGAAATTTAGATTTTACTCACGTCTACACCACCATCTGTGATCGAGCTTCATCTTGCTACGGCTTGAGCTAAAATGGCCCACAATTTTCTATTCTGAAATCTTTTGATACGCAATGGTGTTGGCAGCAACCATCTTATCAATGGTGATCAAAGTGGATTCTTATCAATGTGTGTATATTACACATGAGGTTGTGGACATACCTTGGTCAACTGATCAAATATAACTTCCACCACAATACAAAGTGCATGGTTCTCCATCAGACAGTAGCATTCATCTAGCCATATGACTACACGTGAATATCCGCACCATCTGATTACCATGTACAATTCAAGTTCCTACAAATTGCATCAAAGCAACCATGATTAACTGATAGAAATATCAGAGCCCTCTAGGACCCACATGTTGCGTTTAAAGCTAGTTGTCGATATTTTCATGGCAGCACCTAAAGAGTTGATGTTCTTCTCATAGGTTCAAGAGTATCTTCTCAATCAGAATACAATGAAAAAGGAGAGAAATAAGTAACCAATTAAGCATCACCGGGAATTTCTGCATAGTTCTTTCATTTTGTAAAACAATAACAGTTGGACTACGACCCGCAAAAGAAAAACAGTTGGACTACACATGAAACATATTGCATACAATGAAAAAGGAGAGAAATAAGTAACCAATTAAGCATTACAGGGAATTTCTACATAGTTCTTTAATTTTGTAAAACATTAACAATTGGACTCCACATGAAAACTGTATATTGCAAAGTTTAAAAGGTTAATCTTGTACTCCTTACTTCTCTCAAACCATACATTAATGCTGGCAACTATGGGCGAGAAGGAATTAGATGGTCGTGTGGCACGGGACAGCCAAGAAAGAAACAAAAATAACCGAAGGAATCAGGAATTGGACACATAGCCGTCCAGGGCGCCGTCGTGGGACACTCCCGAGACAACCTCATGCAGGAAGGGCGCTGAAGCGTAGGGCCTCCAGCAAATTGAGGCGAACACCGTCAAGGGCCATTGAGGGCGCCGACGTTGTTGTTGTTGGTGCCGCACACGCCATAGAGACCGCCGAGTGTGTGGTAAAGCCGCGCCGGACGATAGCTGCCGCGAGCGCAGGGAAGAAGTCTGAGACGCTATGCCTTAGGGAGTGCGCCACGGCCTCCCGCGCGAAGTCGTGCAACACGCAGGATGCCGGCTCGCTGAGGCTGACGGATAAAATGATGCGGCACTGCAGGCCCATCATGGACGCGAACGCCGGGTGGCCGATGATGGCCAGCCTCCACGGGCAGGCCAGACGCCGCCAACTCCGATACGCGGCGGAGCATGCCGAGGACGGCGTCCCGCAGCTGCGGCTGCAATGCGTCCCCGTAAAGCCGCTTGGACGACAGCAGGTGTACGGCGTCGATCCCACGGGTTGTTGTCGCGGAGGAGGCGACGTTCATAACGACCGTGCCAAACCGCTGCATCATCAGCGGGCCGTACCTTTCGGCGAGTATCCCTAGGGATCGGTGAGGCATTTTCCTGCGATGTCGAGGAGCTTGACAGGAAGCGACCTCGCCCCAGCCCCAGGAGCCCAAGTGGAAGGCGGTGTGAGGATCTAAAACAAATCTGCACAATGTTTGGACGGGCTGCATGCAAAGCTAGCTCCCCTAATGTCTCAAGCTTTAATTGATTTCCTTACATGCAGGGTCAGCAGTTAATCACCATCAAGGAAAAAAGGAAACTAATCATAATTTGCTCCTGGGATGTAGTGATAGTTGGCTGTTGGGTTGTCTGGCATGATCGTGCGAGGGCAGGTCTGCCGGCAAAATATTTCATCTCAACCGTTGAACTCACAGATGTAACGTGGGCAGTTGGATGTGATTTAGTCTGCTAGATCGGACGTTCGTGGTTTTCCTGTGTGTACTTTGCGGTGTGTCTATAGGGGAACTCATGTTTGCTCTTTTAATAGTAGTAGAGATTAGATGTGATGCTATAAGATGCGTGTGTGCTGACGTGAGTTGTGTCTGTTCACATCTAATGGCTATAAAACGTGAATGAGACCAAATTATATCTCATGTAGATGAGTTCTAGCAAAACTGTATGAATAATGTTAGCTAATATCTCCAACCCGTGTTTCTTTATTTGGTCTTTACATTTTGTTGTGTTTAACGTGTTGAATATCATTCTCCTATAATGAGAGGAGTAGGTGTGTTGAGAGTTGAGACTACAAATTTACAAGTGTTCTTCACAACTTTTGAAAGGGGGGAGCTTATTTTAGTTGAAAGCCAGAATATGATACTTCCTCGTGGAACAGCATACCATACGGACGGCTGGACGAGCTTAGAGCATCTCTATTAGAACCCTCAAATCGTTAAATGTAAAACCAGTTTTAAGGGTTGAGAATTGCCCAATTTTGACACTTTTAAGGGTTGAAAAACAGGGGCAAAGAGTAGAACCCTCAAACCCAACCCTTATAACGGAATATTCCGTTATAAGGGTTGGGTTTGAGGGTTCTACTCTTTGCCCCAACCCCAACCCTTAAAACTGTCATTTGGCATTGCATAATTTTTACTAGAAAAACATAATAAACCTCCAAACAAACACGGAAATAAAGATCATTGATGCATGGTTTAATAGTTTTTACATCACACAATCATCATCTTCCCCCTCTCATCGGCACCATCACCAAAAAATTACACTTGGCGCCATTTCCTAGACCACTTCCACGTCCATCAAGCACCTCCATTGTCGCCGGTGGTGGAGTCTTCCACACCGCCATCGCCACCACAACTCATCGGAGTGTCATCTCGAAGAGTAGAGGACGCACCACGGAATATCCGCTTCCTCTCCGCGATGTCCTCCTTGTAGTCCTTCCACCATTGCAATTGTTCTTGATCCATGTCCTTCTTGGACATCATCATGTGCTCCTTCTCTTCCACCATGAGTTCTTTCCATACCTTTGCCTCTTTCACCTTGATCATCCTCTCCTCCAAGTCGGCCTTGCAATTTGCTTCTTCACGCTTTGCTTCAACTTGGAAGCGGCCATCTCCTTGTACCTCATGCCGGAAATTGTCTCCTATCAACCACACACAATCACATAAGAACACAACAATAGCCACACGTAATCACATAATCAAAATAGTGAAGAGATATGTACTCACATAGTCACTCTCCACGGTTCCACTAGGTGGTGCATCCCTCACTTGGTCCATGGCCGCACTCCAATGAGCACAAGCGAGCTTCATCAACTCCCACCGGCCTTGAAGCGACCGTAAGTGCGAGAGATGAACCCACTATTCTTCGGCTTGATCCTACAATAGTTGTCCTCGATCCTTTGCCAATACCGTTTACCGGTTTGGTCGGTGCCGGTGGTTGCATCCATCCCCACAGCTGCCCAAGAACGAACCAAGAGGATATCTTCCGCCTCGGTGTAGTTTGTCGACCACGCGTGTGGGCGGGAAGCGGCGGTGAATGCCTCCTCCCCTATCTCGGCCACCTCCTCCTCGTCATCCCCTTCATCCTCCTCATCTTCCTCCAAGTCATCACCAACCCTAATGGGTTCTAGAGGCGGTGCCCCGAGTTCCACCTCCGCGTCTTGGAGGAGGTTCATGAACGAGGATGGGGTTGCCATTTCCTCGAACACATCATGCGCGACGGGAGGAGGTTCGGCGGGCGTGGCAGCGGGCTTCTTCCGCGTCGCGAGCTTCTTCCGCGGCTTGGTCACGGCGGAGGACTCGTCGGCGACCTTGCAGGCAGCCCCTCGCGGCCCATGGGAGGCCGCCTTTGGCCGGCTCTTCTTGAGGGCGGGAGCGGCGTCGGGGGCGGAAGCCGGGGCGGGAGCGGCCGGGGCGGCCGGGGCTGGCGCGGAAGGAGGCGGTGGCAGGCATGCCCGCCGCCGCTTGGCCCCGACGGTGGCGGGGGCGGCCGGGGCGGGCGCAGGGGCGGCCGTGGCGGGGGCGGGGCCGGCAGGGGCAGGCGCGAGGGCGGCCGACGCGGGCGCGGTGACGGGCGAGGGCCGCCGCTTGGTCCCGACGATGGCGGGGGCGGTCGGGGCGGGCGCATCGGCGGACGCAGCCGCGGCCGGGGCGGGGACGGGGCCGGCAGGGGCGGGCGCGGCAGCCGGCGGGGGCGCGGCGGCGGCGGGGGACTCCATGGCGGCGAGGCGGGCGCGAGGAGGCTGGCGGTTGGAGCGGGAGCCGGATCCCGCGCTGGAGAGGAAGTGGAGTGCGGGTTGAGAGGATTTTCTCCTCCGAACCCTCACTTCTACAGGTTCAAAACTAGTTTGAGGGTTGGACCTCTAAATTATTTTACGGATTTGAGGGTTTAGGGGTTCTAGTCTTTCGTTTTTTTCCGACGAAAACTGTAAAAAAGCGGTTATTTTTAAGGGTTTGAGGATTTGAGGGCTCTACTAGACTTGCTCTTAGGAGTTAGGAGCGAACCAGTGGCGCGAGATTCCCACTACGAGATCCCCCAGGTTTGTGATCGCTCTCGCGCGCGTCGATGGCATCGGTGGACGCCGGCGGGTGGACGACGGTGACGTGCAGGCAGCCCAGACACACATGACCAGGGTCCCTGTCTCGCACGTCATCCTCGACATGGATGACCTCCTCCCTGGTATCTCCTCCCCGCTCGTTCTTCCCGCGCCTTAGAGCAACTCCAACCGGTCGACCCAATTCGTCCGCACGTGTTTGTTTGGGTCGGCGTAGACACAAAACTTGGCCAACGAGGCGACCCTAATGGACGTGCATCTGTTTTCTGTCTGTTCGCGACCCACTCCAGGTCCAAATGAAATCTCCTTCGTCGGAGGTGGTTGGCCGGCTGGTTGTGGCATCTCGCATCCAGTCCCGGCGTCGAGTGGAGGGCAATACTATCGGTGAAAACCATGCTTTGACTCCGATCATGGCGCGCGATGGCGGCTTTTTCACGTCGTTATCTTATTGAAGACATCGCCACTGCAGGTACCGTCGATTTGCTGGCGCTACTACGGGTGATAACCCAGACCTGGTTTCCCGGTTCAAACGATGGTGGCGCTAGAGACATCGCTCTCCCTCATAGGGGCATCGTTTTTGGAGCAATTGACAGATGGGGGAGACAGGTGGTGAAGCGGTGTTTCATTTACCGCATCGAAGACGACGGATCTCGGCGGCGTGGCGCAGCAGGGTCTTGGCGGCGGAGGTGTGGTGACGGACGCAACGCAGGGAGGTGGCGTTGTTTGGCGCCGTGGTGGCGTCGATGACAGTGCTGGCAAAGTCGATGCGTATGTACATGCTCTGAAGATAGATCGGTGGATGATGGCGGCGGTGGCCTCTGAGGGTGCGCCAGACCGGTGTGACCTAGTCCCGGCATTGTGGCCTGGCTGGGCCATCCGGCTTTAGATGTTAGGCTTTGGTGCGATGTCTGTCTGATATTCGGCTCGGACATTCGGCACCCCTTCATCAAGGGGATAGGAGTAGCAACATGTGTTGCCAAGTTGGTGGCTTCATGCTTAATGGTGTATTACTTTATAAGATCTTTGTGAATAATTAATAAAATGGTTGCATGCATCGTCAAGATGCATAGGCCGGGGGTATATCCTTCTTTTTCAAAAAAAAATCCAGGCCCCAATTTGGGTGCATTTGTGTCGACGCGGAGACAAGCAACCCACACCCTTCTCCTCCCCCTGGCCCGCCAGTCGGTGGCACAACGTCACCATTCCCCCCACTTTTTCAAAAATCTTCCACCCACTCGCGTCTGCGCCATGGACGACTACGCGCCGACCCTTGACGCCGCCAATCTCGCCTCCTTCGCTTCTGCCGGCCCCATCTCCGACAAAGGAGGCAAGGCCGGAGAAGGAGCTGGCGAACGAGTAGTGCGATGTCCAGTCGGCCAAGAGGAAGTACCGCCGATGTGCGAGGGAAGCCAGGAACGACGCCGCGGCCGCGTCCACCCTTGCCATCTCCGCAGAGCAAGAGACCGACGCCGCGAAGACTAGCCACCTCGTCCGCGAGGCCACGAGGCATGCCCTACTAATGCTAGGATTAAACCCATGACAACATGGGCTCCTCACCGCGGCAGTGGCCGCGGCCAGCACCGGCTCGTAGCCCCTTTTGTCCCCTACTTTCGGACTTGCCGGGCACGTCGACCACGCCGCAAGCGCACGGCTTCCACCCCCAACACCCGCAAGCCTCCCGTTTGTCCAGCTCTACGGGCTCCAATTTGCCGGAGGTGAGCGTGGTCGCTCCTGCCACACCAACGGCCATGACCATCGATCTCAACGCGACACTTGTGGGCAGTGGATCTCCCTCGGGGGAAAGCGGACGAAAAATGGGCCTCCCCGTTGGGCGCACGGCCGATCCATTTGCAGAAGGGGGCGGACGATCCGACATAAATGGACAAAAGGTGGACAAAGCGCGTGTCCATTTGGGTCGGCCGGTTGGAGTTGCTCTTATTTCTTTGCTTGATTCTGCTTCTTTGCCTCTTAGCAACTTTTTCGATAAAGAGTGAATTTTATTGTCAGTAACTGGTTTCTAGGGATGTCGATAGCTTTCTGGGTGGCTGGATTTGGTAGCTGATGCCTGATGGTCTTAGTGGGTGATGATGTCATATAGCCAACTTCATGGCTGATGGTGCACGAGTGGTGCAGACACGGAGGGGTTCTACGCAGACGTGGAGCAGAAGTTCCTCGTGAGGTACAACAAGGTGACTGGTCAGTCACGGCCAAGATGATCGGCAACAAGGCCGCCGAGGCGGCGCGCATCTTCATCGACGAGTACGGCCTCGCCGGCCTGCTCACTCCGAAGCAGTCCTCGATCAGCGGTTGTCTTTTTCTCATTCAAGATTCAAATGTCATTTCAATAATCTTCCAATTAATTTCCACTGTACAGAGCGCCATGGCTCCCGCGACCCTGCGCCCGTGGCCGGCGGCGCCGCATTGATCTCCTCCCTCCACCCGCCATTTCTTCAGCCAAGACCAGATCCGGGATGCTCTCCGCGTCCTCTCTCGACTGCACTTCCTCTCCCTTTCGAGCTCTCGCTGTGCTGCCTGCCATGGCTCTCGCATCTGCTTCGTCAACTCCAGGTCCGTCGACCGCCTCGACTGTTGCCGTCGCGCTCGCCGCGGCCGCTCTTGCCTCCCGCAAGGCCGCCCCGGCCGCTGGAGGTCGCTTGGCCCGCGCTGGTCGCGCCCTGAGGCCCGTTGTCGCTGCATCTCCTGCGACGGATGCGGGCATGCTGCTGGGCTCCCGGCCTCCCTCGACCGGCATCGCCATGATGCACACTCCTCCAACTTGGTGTGCCCCTGGCCTGTTGGATGGTGGGCTTGGGTCCCTACTACCGCCGCTGCTCGGGCGCCCCCCATCCCCGGCTTCTGCTGTCGCATCGCCGTCCATGATTCCCGCCGCTGCCGCACCATCACCCCGGGCTGCTGCTGACGAAGCGCCACCCATGGTTCCTGCCGGCGCCTCGCCATCACCCCCTACCGCTGCTTCCAAAGCGCCGTCCGCGACTCTTGCCGGAGCCGCTTCATCTTCCTCGACTCCTGCTCAAGCCATGTCTGCCTCGTCGCCTGCCGACACTACAACGGGATTAGACATGGAGCATCTTGTTTCGTGTACCTCACATGCCGACGAAGAGGTTGTCAATGACGCCGCTGCTCCGGCTGGCCACCTCCCCGTCCTGCCGTCATCCTCGTCAACTGCTCAGCCTGATTTGGATCGGGAGCAGCCTGCGTTCGCCGAGGTGTGTGTGGGGCACGGGCCAGACGCAAGGTGGGGATGGCAGGAGGTGCTGCCACGGCGTGGTTCGCGGTGTCTGGCTTCGCCGGCCGTGACATTGGCTCCTCGTCCCATTCCCGTGTGGCTTCACGGCAGATGTTGCAGATGTCTTGCTCCTGGGCACCGTGCGGCTATGTGCAGAGACCCATTTCGATGCTCCCGCTATTTGGAGAACGGTCACCGTGCGCGCGAGTGCCACAACCCATGGCGTCCTCTCAGCTCGCTTGCATGCCTTGTCATGCCGCGCCTTGACAACATGATCGCGCATCGTCAAGCTCCAACTTCCTATGAAGGTCCCTTGAAGTCTGTGCTTCCCTCCGAGGCACCTCGTCATGGATCTTGGGCATCCGTCATCTCTGGTATCACTGGCTCAGCGGCGTCGTCAGATATGGAGCCGCAGTCCGCACTGGCAGATCAGTCCAAAGTGTTGCAAGGTTTAGTGGCGCGTGTTGAGAGCTTTCTAGAGCGGGCGGAGGCTGCTCTGAGCAAGCTCTCCCTCGTGCCGGCTATGTTGCCGACTGCTCTGACCCCACGCCCTCCTGGTGTTTTCGATGTTGGTTCCACGGAAGACAAGGGGACAGAGCTCTTCGGTTGTTTCTCCCCTCGTGTTCGGGTTAGTTCTTCGCCATTGTCTGCTGCGGGCGAGGCCGTCGTCGTGGTCGCCGCCCCGGTACTGCAGATCATGCCCGAGCTTCAACACCAGTGTGTGAGACCTACTTCGCCTTTGTCTGTTGAGCATATGGAGGTCGACTCATCAATGAACTCATTGTCTGATCCTTTGACGCCCAGCCAGCCACTCGCCTCTGTGGATCGTGGAGGTTCCGATCTTGCGGTTACCGACCCGCACGTGGTCGCGGGAAAGGTGATGACTGTGCGTGAGAAGGTTGATGAGATTCTCTTTCAAGTTGAGCTTCACAGCTTGCTCGCACGTTTGGAGAGGGTTAGCCCTGGATCTGGAAAGAAGATTGTGGAGAAGGCCCTTAGAAGCAAAACAAAGAAGAGTGACGCCATGGAAAAGGCGTCTGCAGCTGCTTGATGATTCCTTGGATTCTCGTGGTGCCTGTGGTCTTCAATTCAACAGATTCTTTGCGATGTAGCAGTGTGGTGGTTGGTGGTCGTTGTGTGTTGTGGGGATTGGCTGGTGTTGCTGATCATGCGCTTATGTGGTTGCATGTTGTGTGAGTAGTCCATGTGACGGGTTTGTATTGGTTTTCGCCCAGTTTTCCGTTAATTAACCGGGCAATTCTCTTCTGCTTAATTAATCGATGAGGCAAATCTTTTGCCTCCGTTTCGAAAAAAAAATCCACTGTCAATTTTTTTAGCTGTATAATTTTTGCCTTTTTCTCAACCAAGTTTCACTGATTATTCACATCAATTCCATGAAGATATAGACATTTTCCAATTAGTTCTCATTTTACTCTGTTTTTAGTAACATTCAATATACATTTCAATCAAATTCACAAAAACCTTTTGGTTCCGAATTTGTGAACAAGGGATTTTCTTTCAAATATGATTCCAATGTAATGTCAAAATTTCAATTCCATTATTATTAATTAAATTGGAATATGATGTGAATAATTGAAATCGTCAAATTTAATGAAATTTAACGCATGTAACTATTTTCTTAAAATTATGTGAAAATATGGGAAATGATTCAGCGGTTAATGATTGAATTTTGCATGTATTATGTACGGAATGTTTCTAAAATTGATTGAAAACGAGTGAGATAATTGAAAATTGTATGCGTAAATACGTAATACTTCGTAAAAAATCCAAACGGTGAAATCTCATGAGAATATTTCAAAAAATCAAATATAAAATAACGTATTAAATGCATGCAAATAATTGAAAAACTTTGAATAAACCCATGGGGAATATATTTCAAAAACAATTGGTTTGAACAATAAACCATGATGGTGATAATGGAGATTGTGTTGGTGACGTCGATGATGAAGAATCCCCCTCACGAGAAGCCATCTCAACTTATAGCCCCCCCCCCCCCATGAAGGTGACGACTC
>LR738712.1:704725546-704804205 GCA_902687465.1 Secale cereale
GGGTAATATCGGTAAAGAGGAGCGTATAGAAGTGCATGTGGGCCCCACACGGTGGCACCATGTGACCGAGTTGTGTGGGCTCCACTGAAGCCCCTACGGCATGCTGTTGCGGCTCTTTTTCATTGAATCTTCCAAATATTATTTGTTGGTATTTTCTTAGGGACCTTTAGTGCACAAAAGCAACGCCATTGGAAAAAGTCTACTGAAAACACCATCAATCCTGTTAGTTTTTGTTCAAACTATGCAAGTTAGAGGACAAAAACATAGCAAAAGGGTTGAGAAAAGTAATTACATTTAAGTCGTATCAAAAGGTAGCCCATGTAGACCATCTCAAGTAAATGTTGAAAGAATGCCTTTTGTCCTCCACCACTGTAGTTGTCTTGATGATCCAAATGAAACAACATGTATGTATGCCCTCTCTTTACCATTATTACAATGTCTGAATACCATCTGTTTCTTCATCCTTCGACAAGAACCTAGCACCATCTTCATCCAGTTGAGAATTAGGTAGCAAACAATACAGATAAATCCTACCATCTATCTCATACCGGTGTGCTCTATCAAATATTGAAAAATCTTCATGCATACCAAACAAGCGTCACAGAAATCATAACATGCCTTTGTCTCATTTAGATATGCCATGTTGGTTCCAATGCCAAGGAAAAATCCTACATGAATGAATTCCACAGGAAAAAGAAATCAATGTCTTCCGCTAAAATATAGCAAAATTAAAATATACTCCCTCCGTCCCAAAATAAGTGACGCAAAAATGACTCAACTTTGCACTAACTTTAGTGTAAAGTTGAGTCACTTTTGCGTCACTTATTTTGGGACGGAGGGAGTACCCAACAAGCGTCACAAAAATCATAAACAAGCCGAAGTATATATCAGAGGGAAACACCGAACCAAGGCCTAATCAAGTCGGAAAATACCACGATCCTTTCAAATGTTAATAGCCATCTAGGAAAATAGGGGCTAACGGTACATCGGTACCACCCCCTCATCGTGCCATTATATCGGGCCAAGCATCACCACCGCAAACCACCATCCGCGGTTGCGGGCGAGAGCCCCTCCAATCCTCTGTTGTCCCCGATGCACGAAAGTATCGACAGTGCTGCTAACGTGCTGTTGCCCGCCAACGCGTCCATCTTTGTTGTTCTAAACTGAACGAAGAACAACGGCGAGCGTGGATGACTTTCTTCAAGTCAACGCGGGGTACACCGTTGTATACGTGAAATGTATGCAGACGACCGTATGACTATATCCTAGTCCTTGTGTACCAACCTTGAGGACCATATTGGCATCGTATTTTTTCCCAAATAATGAGACTGTATCATCTAGTTACTTAGTACTGAATTTGAGAACCGTTTTGGACACAACAACCAAAAAATTACGGGCAAACATATGCATTTTGCTCTACTAGCAGTGGTACATTCGAAATGCCAGAAAAGAAAAGTGAAACTCGTTCACGAGTGTGACCTCGTCCACCAGTCCGCGGCAACGCTCATAGTAGACCACACGGATCGCGATCCGCGTGACGCAACAAAACCAAATCGCCACCCTCCATTCGGCCTCGATCCAACGGCGCCAATCCCACCCTCCTCCGCCCAGCCCGCCTGGCCGAAATCCGGAGCCCCAAATTATCGCGCGCGACGGCGCCAAGCACCAAACCCATCCTCGTTCGATCCCCTTTAAAACCCACCTCCATTCCTCCACCAAATCCACCACCGCCAAGTGAAATTCTCAGGGCATGTTTGGTTTCCAGCCTAAGGTTGCCACGTCTAACCTTAGTCATGCCACAACATCTTAGGCATGTGTTTGGTTCATTGCCACACTTGTGGCTTGCCACACTTTTCTAGTTGTATGGTCCATATGTCATAGGCTCAGTTTTTTGCCAAATCTTGCCACACTTGTGGTGGCCATTTTGTTAGCCACACTTTTTGTGGCAGCCACACTTTGCCTAAGGTTAGTTGTGGCAAAGTTAGTCATGAACCAAACATGCCCTCAATCTCCAAACTCCACAGCGCAGCAGCAGCCAGATCCCCAGCCCCTCTATCCCGATGGCCCGCACGAAGCAGACGGCGCGCAAGTCCACCGGCGGCAAGGCGCCGAGGAAGCAGCTGGCGACCAAGGCGGCGCGCAAGTCGGCGCCGGCGACCGGCGGCGTCAAGAAGCCGCACAGGTTCCGCCCGGGGACCGTCGCCCTCCGGGAGATCCGCAAGTACCAGAAGAGCACGGAGCTGCTCATCCGCAAGCTCCCCTTCCAGCGCCTCGTCCGGGAGATCGCCCAGGACTTCAAGACCGACCTCCGCTTCCATAGCTCCGCCGTCTCCGCGCTGCAGGAGGCCGCCGAGGCGTACCTCGTCGGGCTCTTCGAGGACACCAACCTGTGCGCCATCCACGCCAAGCGCGTCACCATCATGCCCAAGGACATCCAGCTCGCCCGCCGCATCCGCGGGGAGCGCGCCTAAGGTTTGCGGGTCGCCTGCGATACTGGGTTGTAGTTGTTCTTGTCTCGTGATCTGGATGTGTGTCTGCCTGTCGGATGCTTCTTTTTGTTGGTGTTGATATGATGTGTCCTCTGATCCTAATGTATCGCGATGCTCGAATGAAATTTCAATGGAAAAGTTCAGTTATCGTGCTAATTCTGTCCCCAAGTGTCACTGTTTGATTATAAATTGATCTGTGATTCTGCGATGTTTTTTTTTTTGAGGGAAATCGGACTGATCCGATTCTGCGATGTTCTTGTGACATGAACCAAGCTGATGATGCAATTAACAGGTTTGAACAATATGCTGTTCCTCATGTGCTTTTATGATTTTGCCGGGGCGCTCTGTGATTTATCTTTGGTCCCTGTGTGATTCAGTTTCTTGCACTTTTTATTGCACGTTTCTCAAGGCATTTGGTGAATTTATTTGGGCTTTCTGCTCTGTCTGATGTGATTCTGAAGGTCTTCTTAATTAAGTTCTGTGCTTGGACGTTCCGTTTGGTTAATGATATCTTCTTGGAAGTGATTCCCTTGTGGACAGTTTTTCTGGTTGTGAATGTTCATGTCTTCATGATGGTTCTTGTGCTTCAGAAATTTGCAGCTGACAATTACAGCAGAGACTACAGTTTTTTTTTGTCAGATCCTATCAGTACTATGCATGCAATCTAGCAAGTTTACAACATGTGGTGGTACAATAGAGTTAATTGCACAGAAGTACCACAATTGGGGCACCACATGCAGATTGGTACCACGATTGCTAATTTTTACATGTCAGTACCCGCATTGCTTCAGATTTTTGCAAAAATGTCTAAATCGCGTATAAATACGTATTGACAGTGTATCTGACCGAGGGGACCCGCCTGTCAGGTGCCTATGTGGCAGTATATTTGCAGAAAACCCCCTAGCTTTATATGTAATCACATAAATGCCCATTATTTCGCTGGAAAACCGCTACTGAAAGGGATTTTTTTTATTCGCAAGTTTTCCACGGACTTATTTGAAAGTTTTCGGGGTTTTATTTGATCAAATAAAGAAGCGAAAAATCACCGGCGACCGAGATTCGAACCCGCGACCTGCGGGGCGGCAGCCGCGCGCGCTAGCCAAGAGGCCACGGAGATTCCCGCGTCGGATATGAGGCGGGTTGCTCTTTATAAGTGCATACACACCTTGGGCCGGAAGTTGGTCTTACTGAGACTGCGCATGGCCCAAAATTTTTGTCTCTTCACTTAGGCCCAATACGCACTTTTATGTTGCTACTCGTGTATTAATTGTATTTTCTTCAATGCGCAGTTACTGGTTTCTCAAAAATAATAATTTCAATGCGCAGTTACTTGAAAAGTAGACAAAATGTATTAAAAATATTTGTGTAATCATAATAAATATTAGAAATGCATCAAAACTGTTCAAATTTTATTTAAAAAATCAAAGTGTTCAAATATTTTTTGAAAAAAAATCGTCGATTTTCCAAAGAGCTTAATTGATTTTGATAAATTCACTGATTGTGAAGAAGTTAATTGATTTGAGAAAAAGTTCATTAATTTGATTCTTGCATTCAATGCATTTAAAGATGAACATATAATTTTAAATGCATTAAATATTAGAAACATGGCACACCAGAACTTGTATTAAAAATAATTTTGTCATCACAATAAATTTTAGATATGCATTAAAACTGTGCAATTGTATTACGAAAATCAATGTGTTTCTCGAAATGCAAGAATGTTTTTACACAATATGTTTTTAATAGATGCTGAACATTTTTGAAATACAAAAATTTCACAATGTATTAAGGAAATATTCACTTTAAATTTAAAAATTGTTTAATGATAACATTCTTGAAACACATCATGTATTAAGAAAATGTTTACCACAATGAAACGAATAGAAACCGGGGCCACGAATGTGCGCCAGTTAATTTTTTTTTTTTTGAGGGTGGAAAATAACTTTATTCAAGGAATTCCACATGCTGTGGGATACATCGAGGATCATGTGGGGTGCCAAGCCAAACATGGCGCCCCGGACCCTTATCCAAGCAAAACTTAGCTAATCTATGTGCTTCATAATTAACAGCACGACTCTCGAAAGTAAAAGAACAAATGAAAGATGACGCTTTTAGAACTATCTCGCTGATGATAGCACCATATTGTCCTCGGGTTTCCTTCGTAATATCAGAGACCACCTGTCGACAATCCGAGGCCACCACAAACTGTTGAATACCCAGGTCCTCGGCGAGGGCTAGTGCCTCCCGACATGCCACTGCTTCTAACGTTGCCGGATCGGTGACTCCTTCAAGCACCAATGCTGAACTTCCAAGAAAGTTTCCTTCATCATCCCTACAGACTGCTACAGCCGATCCTCCTGTTCTCCCCCGCACACCAGCATCTACATGTACTTTGCAGAAGCCAAGTGGGGGCTTCTTCGGTCGCATAACTCTCTGGTGCGCCAGTTAAATGCGAAACGAAAAACAATTCTGGCCTGAATGGGCTGGCCCAGCGCTGCCGTCATAGTATAAAATATGTAACGCCTGTACTACAACACGATCGGCCCGGTTGCTTGGTTTTTTTTGTGATGGCTGCGAGCGGCTGGTCGCGGGATCGAATCCCGTCGGCGCGGTATTTTTATTTTTATTTATTTGTTCAAGTGGCGGTATAATCTAATAAAGAAAAATATTAAAAGAAACGGAAAAAGAACGAAGAGTAAAAGGGCAGCAAGGGTGTAACTGAACAAAAAAAAATATTGCAGGCTTTGCTTGGCCCAACTACCGGCCCAGTGTGTGGGTTCTCATCGTATAGTAAGTGTTTCGCCTGTACCTTGTCAATTACGACGCCGTGGCGGAGTGGCTAGCCCGCGCAGCCCTCCGCTGCAGGTCGCGCGACGCGGGTTCGAATCCTCCCTCCGCGTTAATTTTCGTTTCTGTTATTATATGTTTAATTCGGTGAAAACTTTCAAATAAGTCCGTGGAAAACTTGCGAATAAAAAAAATCCCTTTCAGTAGCGGTTTTCCTGCGAAATAATGGGCATTTATATGATTACATATAAAGCTAGGGGGTTTTCTGCAAATATACTGCCACATAGGCACCTGACAGGCGGGTCCCCTCGGTCAGATACACTGTCAATACGTATTTATACGCGATTTAGACCTTTTTGCAAAAATCTGAAGAACTGCTGGTACGACATGTAAAAATTAACAATCGTGGTACCAATCTGCATGTGATGCCTCAATTGTGGTACTTCCATGCAATTAACTCTGGTACAATAAGAGAAACAAGTACGAGTATATAACAGGAGACACTTTAAGGCTATTATTTTCTGCATCATTCTACACAGCTGTTAACTGAAAGAATGCGCGATTTAGTGTTAGTCGGCAACAGCCTCTCTGATTAAACTTGTGCTGTGATCAGCCTACGAGACTATGTCTGACAGTTTTTTTTGAAAGATTAAGGCCGATATAAGTACAAGCCACTGATCACCGCAGACGCTGTGACATTGTTTGCGGCTTCTGTGGCGTGAATTCCATCCCACCTCACGTTGTTCTGCGCTTCTCTGCAGTCCGATCCACCTGCAATGTCGCCGTTTACAAACTTGCTGGGATACATTTGGATCAAAATTGTAAGCTCCATTAATGTATCCAGAGCAAGCCTTGATCCCATACTTCAGCCCTGAAATCATCGCCCAACTAGTCTCAGTAGTACTTGACACTTATAGTTTCAGATATGGTTATGAACCAAAGCAACTCGATGTGCTCATTGGATGCCAGAATGGATTCGAGAGAGAAGCTTCTGAATGCCTGAACAACTCAAGCATAATGGAAGGTTTGTCAGCGTACATGGTCGACGCATCCTGCAGCGTCCACCTATCCTCGGCCAAGCTGTTGTTCTGCAGTTTATTGTACTCGACGACCGCGTAACTGTACCACTTATCAAGATCATTCCTGCTATGTGGAAGCTCCAGCAGAAAAATTCAGGTAGCACACGTTCAGCGCCGTGCTGAACACCATGAAGTTGCAAGCCCCAATTCAGTACAAGTCCTGCAAATAGTTGAGCAGGTACCATTCATCACAGGGTTCACCAAATTCGCCAATTATTTTTGTCATTTCAAGTTGTACCAACAACCATTTGAACTACCCCCAGTTGCCTTTATTGCCCCCGAGATCTCGCTGACAACTGAAGGAAGAGTTTGCTTGACTGTCCATCGTGTCCACAGAACTGCTGAAAACATCAGGCGAGGGAAGTTGGCTTGACACTCAAGCAAACAATCCATCTTTTTTTGCACTGTAAAATACAGACCATGTTTCTAGTATCATTTTGTGAGGAGATTTTTTTTACCACCGGTGCCACCCTAGCCGATCACTCCAGTGCCGAACTCCTTCGTCTATAGACCGTGTTTCTATAAAACATTACAGGATCAAGCGTGGGTTCAGTTACTACTCGCAAGGAAACCAAAGTTCTTCATTTGACACAATCTATCATTCATTTAACATTTTCATCATCCTTGTACTACACTTAAGCATAGTTTTCTATTTCTCTCTGGCGACGATCAGTTCTACGCTTCAACAGATTTGCTGAGTATGCATGTGTGCTCTGTTATTTTTGTTTGGTCGCTTTGTGATTCAGTTTTCTTACACCTTTTTGGCACGTTTGCACAGGCATTTGGTGAATTTATTTGGGCTTAGGCTCTGTTTGATGTGATTCTGAACTTGGCTGGGCTGGTTGATGTGGATTAGCTGAAGCTGAATCCTGCATCATATCAACATGTTGCCACTTCACCTTTAGCTAGTTGGTAATTTGCATTGGATGTGATCTACTTTATCTCCATTTCTCAGATCTTGTTAGTTGAAGTTTTGTGATTGGATGTTATGTTTGCTGAATGATATCCTTCCGGGGATGATTCTTGTGCTGAGTTTTTTCTGGTTGTAATTGTTCATGTCTTGTCCTCATGATGATTCTAGTGGATTAGAAACGCGATACCATGTCATGATTTAGAAAACTAGTTGCACGGCATTCTATATCAATTTATTTTTGACAACCTTTGGAGAACATATGAATGTGAATCTGGCATGTAATGACAATTATTATTTTTGCTCCTTTTGCCATGTCAAAATTAGTTGCCATGGTTTCTCTAAATTTGCTGTCTTTTTTCTCTACTTCTCTACTACTATTAAAAAAGCAAACATGAATTCTCCTACAACCACCAAACTTGATGTACACAAATCAACCAGCACCTTAGGATCTAATCCATATAGCTAAATCTAACAGTCTTGATTAACTCAGTGGTCTGCCATCCCATCTAATGGCTGAGATTAAATGTTCTGCCACAGGACATCAATCCCACGCACATTCTTCCATCAGAAAAAATCAATCCCACGCAAGTCATGCCTCCTCACACGCCTGAAATTTTGAATCAACGTCGAGATCTTTTTTGTCCCTTCCAAATCAGCGCCCCTTCTCTCTCTCGCCTATCCCCCCGCTAGAGAGTTGACGCCCCCGCCAGGCGGAAGCTGGAGCAGCAGTGATGGAACGTGGGCACGAGGTGACGGTGGCGGCAGCGGCAGCAGATCGGCGGGAGCAACTATCTCCTGCTCTCTCTCTCTCTCTCTCTCTCTCTCTTTCTCTAGCAGTGGATCCCCAGCTCCATGAATGCAATACTTTCTCCAGTGGTGGCTCCAGTAGGCGCCGGTAGAAAGCAAGCAGCTAGCGCGCGGTGGCTCCAGTAGGCGCTGACAAAGCAATGACGGGTACGGCGCACACGCCACCGTCACGCACACCATTATGTTGTTGCTCACCCCCATGGCCCGATGCTGCTGTGCCGCTGCTGCTCTCCCAGACCATATATGCTTGTGTTGTTTCTCTGTGTGTTGTGTGTGTTCAATATATTAGCAATTCATCATATGGTTTAATCCGAAATATCATAAAATTAATCATGACAGAAGCAACTAAAGCGAGCATGCAAATATCTAGTACAATGAGGAAACAGATCCAATCTACGGCAAGTACTAGACATAGAAATTGTAGCGAGATCTGATACAGATGAGAGAGAAATGCATACGTTGCAGCAGCTGTAGTAGCGGCTGTGTTGTCCCCGGTCTGGGCCATGTCGTCGTCGAGGAAGAGGTTGCCGATGTCGGGGAAGAAGTCGTCGTTGGGGAAGTGATCGCTGTCAGCAGTCGAGCGAGAGCTCTCCCCAAAAACCTGATCGCCCCTCTCCCATACAAGATCGCAAGAGGCGGGGTTCCGGAGGCCTGCTGTCCCTTCTTCTGGTGCACGCCGGAAGGAGGGATGGAGAAGGCTTGAGTGGCGGCGCAATATTTTGGAACGGTGAGAAACCATACGGAAACAACCTGCTTCCAAGGCTGGCTTGGTACGGGTTTATATAGTGTATGTTGGGAGTCAAAGCAGCCGCCATAAACGCGTCCGTTTATGATTTAGAAACTGCCGTACTTAACACGTCCGTTTATGAAATAGAAACAGTTATAATAAACACGTTTGTTAATGAGTCAGAAACGGTCGTAATAACCGCGTCTGTTAATGAAATAGAAACAACCCCAATAAACGCGACCGTTACTAATTGATCAATGACTCATTAATTTTTCCAATTAACAAAATAATAATGTGTCAATGACAATTTCTGAATTTATTTGGACTAGTAAATACTAGTAAATTCCAACAATCCCCCACAAAATCTCATAGAATCATCTCCTCATTTTTAAGTTCCAAAGCATTGTTTATATACCGGTACTTAGTGAAGACTGTTAAGTTGAACTTCCACCTAGAATGTTATGTTACACTAATTCACAACTTGGATAGTGGACTATGCCTTGAACTACAAGTTTGCTGTGATACCAGTTTCACACAACGTCTAGGCCGATACTAGGCTGCCGCAAGGCTTCCCCGCGGTTGGAGCTTATGCGTCATACTCCGAAGGCCTTTCATGAGTTTATTAGAGAACACCCAATTCTCACAGATTGCGACGTTCAACAATCAAGCTCATATAGGTGAGTTCCTCAAGAGATGCTCTGTAGGACACATCTCCGCTTATATAAGTAAACCACTTGGAACACATTAAGACAAATGTCAACCTACCATACAGATTAGGAGAATATTGCATCTTCACGGAGTGGTATAAAATATAAGAATACTCTCCTCTCAGCTGACCAACAACTTGTCTCTTACTTCTAATTCACGGGATCTCCGATCACATAGAGTAGGTTACCACTGTGGACAACTCATACCGTGGGTCTCAAACCCATCTCTCTCGATGCATTATCTATCACATTACGTGATAAACCCTTTGTGAAGGGATCTGCCAAGTTCATAGTCGTTTGGATATAATCCACTGTAATAACTCCGGAGTTTTTCAGTTTCCTGACAGATTTTAATCTCCTCTTCACATGCCTTGATGACTTCATATTATCCTTAGAACTGTTCACTTTGATGATCACGGTTTGATTATCACAGTTCATTAGGATCGCGGGTATTGGTTTTTCAACCACAGGCAAGTCCATCAAAAGCTCACGAAGCCACTCTGCTTTAACAGTGGCTGTATCTAATGCTGCGAGTTCTGCTTCCATAGTTGACCTCGTTAAGATGGTCTGCTTGCAAGACTTCCAAGAAACAGCGCCACCACCAAGTGTAAATAAATAACCACTAGTGGCCTTAATCTCATCAGCATCCGATATCCAATTAGAATCACTATAGCCTTCCAGAACCCTCGGGTTTCCGGTATAGTGAATTCCATAGCTCGCTGTGCCTTTTAAATAGCGCATAACTCTCTCAAGCGCACGCCAATGATCATCTCCCGGATTGGAAACAAACCGGCTCAATTTGCTCACAGCAAAAGAGATGTCAGGCCTCGTGGCACTCGCCAAATACATAAGCGAGCCTATAATCTGAGAATATCTCAGTTGATCTCTAGCAATCCGTCGATTCTTTCGAAGCAACACACTAGGATCATATGGAGTTGGAGAAGGCTTACAGTCGCTATACCCGAAGCGACTCAAGACCTTTTCCACATAGTGAGATTGAAGCAGTGTAATCCCACCATTATCATCTCTCAGCAGCTTGATGTTCAAGATAACATCAGCCACTCCTAGATCCTTCATCTCAAAACAACGAGATAAGAAATCCTTAACTTCCTTAATTAAATCAAGATTGGTTCCAAATATCAGTATGTCATCGACATATAGACAAAGAATAACTCCCTTGCCCCCACCATGGCGATAGTACACACATTTGTCAGCTTCGTTTACAACAAAGCCTTCAGAAGTCAAAGTCCTTTCAAACTTCTCGTGCCATTGCTTAGGAGCTTGCTTGAGGCCATATAATGACTTCAATAACTTACACACTTTTCCTTCCTGACCGGGCACTACGAAACCGTCTGGCTGCTCCATATAAATTTCCTCATCCAACTCTCCATTAAGGAAAGCTGTCTTAACGTCCATTTGATGAACGAGAAGACCATGCGAGGCAGCCAAAGACAGTAGCACTCGGATAGTGGTCAATCTAGCCACAGGTGAGTAAGTATCAAAGAAGTCTTCACCTTCTTTCTGAGTATAACCCTTGGCCACAAGCCTTGCCTTGTACTTTTCAATTGTACCATCAGGCCTAAGCTTTTTCTTGAACACCCACTTACACCCTACAGGTTTACACCCATAGGGACGATCGGTGATCTCCCAGGTTCCGTTAGCCAGGATGGAATCCATCTCGCAACGGACAACCTCTTTCCAGTAGTCGGCATCAAGAGATGCATAGGCTTCTGAAATAGTCCTAGGTGTGTCATCCACGAGGTACACAATGAAATCATTACCAAAGGACTTTGCAATCCTCTGTCTCTTGCTCCTAACAGGAACTTTATTGTCATCCTCCAAGGGATTCTCAACGTGTTCTATTGGAATGGTGGGTTCAGGAATCTCAGTTATTTCCTGACTCGATAAAATAGGTATTTCCTGATTTGATGAGCTAGCCATATCCTTCATAGGAAATATGTTCTCAAAGAAAGTCGCATCATTCGACTCCATAATCGTACCGACATGCATGTCGGATACCTCAGATTTTACTACCAAAAATCTATAACCGATGCTATTAAAAGCATAGCCCAGAAGAATACAATCTACGGTTTTAGGTCCAAGCTTGCGCTTCTTGGGAATTGGTATATTGACTTTCGCCAAACAACCCCAAGTACGTAAGTAAGAGAGTTTCAATCTTTTCCTTTCCCATTCCTCAAATGGAGTAATGGTTTTATTCTTTGTGGGAACTCGGTTTAGGACATGACATGCAGTCATTAGCGTCTCCCCCCACCATGCCTTGGAGAGACCCGAAGTATCTAACATGGCGTTAACCAAATCAGACAGAGTTCGGTTCTTTCTTTCAGCCACCCCATTTGACTGAGGTGAATAGGGAGGCGTCCTCTCATGGATAATACCATGTTTCGCACAAAACGAATTGAATTCATTTGAAAAGTACTCTCCACCACGATCAGACCTAAGCCGTTTAATTTTACGATCAAGTTGGTTCTCTGCTTCGGCCTTATAGTTTTTGAAGTAAGTTAAAGCCTCATCTTTTGTTTCCAGAAGATACACATAACAATATCTAGTGGAGTCATCAATGAGTGTCATAAAGTATTTCTTTCCACCCTTTGTCAACACGCCATTCATCTCACAAAGATCAGAATGTATAAGCTCCAGTGGTGCTAAATTTCTTACCTCCGCAGTCTTATGGGACTTGCGAGGTTGCTTAGCTTGAACACACACTTGACATTTGGAACCTTTCACAGTAGTAAATTTCGGAATTAAACTCATATTTGCTAACCGCGTCATGCAACCAAAGTTAATATGACAAAGTTGTGAATGCCAAATATCAGATTCATTATCGTGGCAAACATGATTAATAACTTTAGTGCATAAGTCTGACAAAGATAGGCGGAACAAGCCTCCGCACTCATAGCCTTTACCAACAAATTGTCCATACTTGAAAATTACAACTTTATTGAACTCGAAAACCAACTTATAACCATCTCGACATAAACGCGAACCGCTGACGAGATTCTTATTGATGGAGGGCACATGATGTACGTTCTTCAGTCGCACGATCTTCCCCGAAGTAAATTTCAGATCGACCGTACCAACACCACGAATAGTGGCATGTGACCCGTTCCCCGTCAGCACGGGGGAAGTCCCTGTGACCCAATATCTTTCATCTCGGTGTCAGCCATGACAACATTAGCGGTCTTGCCGCTATTCTCCGTCTGCTGCAGCTCATGCCGTTTAGGGCATCTCGGAGCCCAATGGCTCAGGTCGCCACAAACGTGGCATGATCCCTTCTTCTTCTTAAAGTTGGTAGAGGACGATGGCTTAAACTTGTTGTCAGGCTTGCCTTTACCCTCGTATTTCTTCTTGTTATATTTAGGCTTGTTGGGCTGGTAGTTTTTCTTCTGCACCATGTGCGCAGCAGAACCTACCTCAGCAACCCGAGCACGTGTATCCTTTGCTCTCGCCTTCTCTTCCACATCAAGAGATCCGATGAGGTCCAAAACGGAAAACTCCTGTCTCTTGTGTTTCAGAGAAGTAGCAAAGGTGCCCCACGAAGGTGGAAGCTTGGCAATGATGCCACCGGCCACAAATTTGTCCGGTAAATTACACTTAAAGTGCTCAAGTTCCTTAGCGAGTGACTGTATCTCATGAGCCTGTTGAACAACAGAACGCTCATCAGTCATCTTGTAGTCATAGAATTGCTCCATGACGTACAACTCGCTATCAGCGTCCGAGACCCCAAACTTGGCCTCGAGCGCGGCCCACATGTCCTTGCCATTATCAAACGACATATAAGGATCCACAATGAAATCATCAATAATACCGAGGAGGGCTGTCTTAAACATAATATCAACCCTTTCAAAGGCTTCCCGCTGTGCAGGTTCAAGATCGCCCTCAGGCATGCCCTTGGTGGCCGCATAGCAGTTCATGGATTGAAACCACAACACTGCTCTCGTGCGCCACCTCTTATAGTTCACACCCTTGAACCGATCGGGCTTTGTCGACGTAAGAAAAGCAGGTGTAGCAAATTGCCTATAATCAGGTTTTTGGATTGTTGAATATATTAGCAATTCATCATATGGTTTAATCCGAAATATCATAAAATTAATCATGACAGAAGCAACTAAAACGAGCATGCAAATATCTAGTACAATGGGGAAACAGATCCAATCTACGGCAAGTACTAGACATAGAAATTGTAGCGAGATCTGATACAGATGAGAGAGAAATGCATACGTTCCAGCAGCTGTAGTAGCGGCTGTGTTGTCCCCGGTCTGGGCCATGTCGTCGTCGAGGAAGAGGTTGCCGATGTCGGGGAAGAAGTCGTCGTTGGGGAAGTGATCGCTGTCAGCAGTCGAGCGAGAGCTCTCCCCAAAAACCTGATCGCCCCTCTCCCGTACAGGATCGGAAGAGGCGGGGTTCCGGAGGCCTGCTGTCCCTTCTTCTGGTGCACGCCGGAAGGAGGGATGGAGAAGGCTTGAGTGGCGGCGCAATATTTTGGAACGGTGAGAAACCATACGAAAACAACCTGCTTCCAAGGCTGGCTTGGTACGGGTTTATATAGTGTATGTTGGGAGTCAAAGCAGCCGCCATAAACGCGTCCGTTTATGATTTAGAAACTGCCGTACTTAACACGTCCGTTTATGAAATAGAAACAGTGACAATAAACGCGTTTGTTAATGAGTCAGAAACGGTCGTAATAACCGCGCCTGTTAATGAAATAGAAACAACCCCAATAAACGCGACCGTTACTAATTGATCAATGACTCATTAATTTTCCCAATTAACAAAATAATAATGTGTCAATGACAATTTCTGAATTTATTTGGACTAGTAAATACTAGTAAATTCCAACAGTGTGTTCAGCGCGGGTTGTCTGAAGGATTCCTTCATGGATAATGGATGCTGTGATGCTGAATGCGATGCTGAGATACAACCTAGGTACAAGAGCTATTTATACATTGTCATTTCCCAGACAGTCGATGCAGTCAATAATCTTGTTTAGTCTTCCATTATGTAGCGACATGAGCTATTAACATTGCCTTCTTGGAGTGTATTGTTTACAAAAAAGGAGTTAAACGATCTGTATTACTAGCTTTGTCATGAAAGGAATGAACGGCTACTTGCTGAATATAATCCAGGATGCCTGCTCATTGTCAGCTTGCATGTGTACATGGGATAAACCAAGTTTTTATCTGAGAAAGATATCTCAGGGTGCTTTATTCTTGATAGAGGTAAGATTTTTTTTAAGTTAGGACAGTAGGAAGAGCTCCTACTGCCTTTTGTATTAAAATACTCTCAAAGTGTTACAACTGTACAAAAGGGAGAGGGTTACAAGGCCTAAGGGTATTTACATAACTGATCTAACAATGGAGGTGATGATCTCCCTTTTATGAGGGGGCACTCTAAAGCTAATGTTGGAAAAATCAGAGATGAATCTATTCTTCCAAGCCAGAATCGAGGGCTGCACTTTCCTGAAGAAGTTGTTTGATAGAGGTAAGCTATTGACAGTTTCTTCATTATACTTATCATTCCTTCATTAGCATATACGAGCATAATCATTGAGATATGAAGTTTGGAGGAACCAAGTCAATGAGATCAATGCGACAAGATTTGACAAATAGTTTCTATCAATAGGCTGCTATTCTTGATTGGTGTTCTCCCTGTAGGTTAATGGATCATCCTGGCAGGAGAGTGAATTGAGATCATTTTCCTATTATGTACTAACAGGTAATCACACTTTCCTTTAGCATCTTAATAAAGATATTTCTCCACTTTGTTTCTTATTACTCTGTTTTTTCAACATAATTATATGGTGTACATGCTCTCCAGTTTATGTCTCAGGCCCATTATTCCATAGTTGTTCATTGACATATATGAATTATTCCTGAATTTTTGCAGGCTCCCCTGATCACCATAGCTGCACATGCTGGGGTTGATGGTGTTAAATTTATTGTGAAACTACTGGAACAAGGTAATGTTAGTCTGCACTTATAAAAAGTTACTCCATCTCCGTCCCAAAATAAGTGTCTCAAGTACAATTTTGTACTAATGTTAGTACAAAGTTGAGACACCTATTTCGGGACGGAGGGAGTATATAGAATATAATATCATTTCCTATTCCATCACTTGCATGCCTCCTATACCACCAGGTCCAAGAAATACAAGCATAGATCGAAGTAAACTGGCCAGAAAACTCAGATTATCTATTTCTTCACATAGCAATTATTCAGATGATAATAAGCATAGGTTCCAAACACATATATTAGTAGTGTATATACTATCAAGTTGGGATTGGGTTTGCAAAGGTGAGGGAGCCTGCTGGAACTTGGCGTACATTTATATCATTTTTTTCATGATTAGTATATTCCATAGGCAGATGAGGGAGCCTGTGAAACTTCTTTTCCTTCCTCAATTTGACACTGGAACAGCTCGCCATTGGTGGCAGTTTTGACCCCACCCGGTTCATTCCTTGTGTTATAAAGATGTATTTCGGCTAACCTATCAGTATTATGCGTATATGTATACTCAAGGGTAATTGCTGTAGTGATCACCACAGCCTTAGGGTCTGCATTTGTGATGGATGAGTACTTACCTGTGTGAGCATATATACTCAAGGACAATTCCTTTGTTAATAATGGCAGTTATGCTTGAATTAGCAGCAGTGCATGTTATGTAACTGTTATTTTGGTTGACCCAAATGTTGTGATGTAATAATAATTCGGGAGCAATGGAATTCACAGACATGTTCGCAATGGTTAATGTAATACACAATAACATGTCACTGCTGCATGATTTGTGTTCGGGCGGCCAGCTGGAGCAGCCAGGGCGGCTGTCAACACCCACACCCCGCCTGCGGCCGTCTCATGGACTCCGTGTTCTTTTTCCATCCATGTTCTGTTTTCTATTCCTGGTAGTCGTGTGTACACTGGTGGCTGGAGATTAGTAACATATTGACCAAAATTTCTAATTAAAAACAGTGAGAATATGTGATATGTGATAGTAATTACTCAGTGCTTTGCAGTCATTCTGTATGTTCATTATGGTCTGTGAAAGAAATTTGTCTGAATATTGATGACAAATTGACAATTGCTGATGCGGTGTTGCCGACTTTGCTGGTAAAGGAAAAACAAAATGGATAGGAAGAGGAAAAGGCTAGCAAAAGCAATGGGGAGGTGTGTAATTTTTTGAATTTTAGTGGCATTTTCAGCTAAAGTATTTGTGTGCACTACCATTGTCTTTCGATTTTTTTTGTGCTTTAGAGTTCGCCCCACCTTAGAAAAAATTCTCCCTCTACCACTGATGCAAGTCATGTTAATGGCGAGGTGAACAACCATGTCACATTTTTTTTCTTGAAATATTTGTTTGCTAGGAAATGAAGGGAAATATGCTTGGAGATAGAGAGTAATGGCGTGAAAAAATGTCATGGGTAACCAGTTTGATGCATGTTCTTCAATTGTTGGTGTTCTTCGGCAGGGTGTAACCAATTAAAGTTATACGTGCATTGCACGTGCACATTTACTAGTGTTGTTGAAAAGAACCAAAATTCCTAAATTTTGACATGTTTTATATTACTAAGCTAGCATGGCACTTCTATTTGTTGAACAATGGCATTTTTATTAATTAGACCATGGTAGTTTTAATGTAGACATCATGACATTTATATTATTTTTTAGACTATGGTATTTTTATTATTTGAATGATGGCATTTTTCTTATTTCAGACTATGTCATTTTTCTCATTTAGACCATGTCAAATTTTATGTCTGTATGTGTGTACATGGAATTAAAAATATTTTTATTTCCTTGCACTCACATGAAAATGTTTTTCTATTTTTCTGCCATCTTTGTGTAATACTCACATGGCAAAACTTAGAATTTTCAAATAACTCTCCAAATGCCATGTCAAACAAGTTGGTATGGTTTCTCCAAAATTTGCCATCTTTTTTTCCCAAAAGAACATTCCAAAAATCACCATGTTTATACATGACTAAGCTAACATGGCACTTGTATTTTGCTAGGCCATGGCATTTTTATTAATAAGAGGATGACAGTTTTATACTTTTATTATTAAGAGCATGCCATTTTAATAACAATAACATGTTTTATTTATTAATAAGAGCATGTCAGTTATATTATCAATTGCATGTCATTTTAATTATAATAACATGGCATTTTTATTAATAAGATGATGCCAATTTTATTATTTGGAGCATGGCATTTCATCTATAGATGATGGCAGTTTTTCATCTATAGGATCATAAATTTATTTCTAATGTATGGCAATTTTAGTTCAATCACAACAATTTTCTTGAGTGTTTTTTTATTTTGACAAAGAAAATACATAGCATGGCAATATTTATGATCAAGAGCATGGCATTTTTATGATTAAGAGCATGGATTTTATTATTATTAATAGCATGGATTATTATTACTAGGAGCATGACCATTTTTATCTATAGCACAATATTTTTTAATGGCATGTCCTTGAAATGATGACAATGTTAATTTGCGTGATTTTTGGTTTTAGACAAAGAAGATACATATCATGGCAATTCTAATATTTTTTTATCATGGCATTTTTATTATTAGTGTCATGGCATGATTTTCAACGTCGATGGCGGCAATTTCCCTTTATTGTACATTTTTTGCCATGTATGGTTTTATAAGATGATATTTTTGTTAAAATACTATTCTTTTTTCACATGGAAAACATCTATGTACCTTTTTTTTATCATGGCAACTTCTAGTGTGTTATTTCTGGGGACTATGATTTTTTTAATGAACATGCATTATTGTGATTTTTTCAGACTTTCTGTTGGCCAGCACTGTGTTTCCAAACTGGTTTGGTTTGGTGAGTGGGTTGTTGCTAGCTACTTCTTCTGGGCTGGGAGCCGCGCCGGAGAGCCGTCGGGGGAATGGGCCGGGAGTGAACCAAATTAGTTAGGTCCATCGAGCACCCTTCAAAATAAAAAAAAGCTAGAGCAACGCGCTGACCTACACATATTTTGTCTATTTTTTGTTCGTTTAAGTTGGCAAAACGAGTATTTAGCCAAAAACTACCACATTTGACGGAAACGTGACGAAAAACTACCACTCTACGATTTTGTGCGAAAAACTACCACTTTTTTTTACTAAACCGTGGCAAAAAACTACCAAGTCGCATAAGCGCTCGGTTCGGCCGCGCTAACCCCGTTTCTGACGTGTTGGGCCCACGAGTCAGTTGCCACGCGGGCAGACTAACGCTCGCCGCGCGCTGACGGCCGTTAACGCCGCGTCCGCTGTCGGAACGGCGGCTGTCGGTCGGGTGGGCGTCAAGATCTGATCCGTTCCCCTCTCGCTTCACTCTCTCCCTCCTCTCGCTCTCTCTGAACTAGGTGGCGGCTGCCATGTCGTCGTTGATTCCGGAGGGTGGCGGCGCCGGCGCCGGCGACGCTGGCGACGGTGGCAGAAGTTTGGAAGCTGCTGGCTCAGTCGATAATTGGTTGGGAAGCACCAGTTTCTCGACGCAGGCCGGCTCACAGCAGCGGGATGCACCGGTCGCCCAGTCATCGCCAATGGGCTGCAGGTATGGAAATATCATCTGCTGGTCCTTTGGTAGCCGCTTCAATCTGTCAAATTAGTAAGATGTGTTTGTTTCTGTTAGTTGGACATGTGTAGTAAACTGTATTGCACTTTTAGCTCAGTCAATTTCATGAGCACTTATTTGTGCAGTTTGGCTGACCAGAAGTGGGATATATGGTTTCATTTAGAAGGAAGAAACCCTGTGAAAAGGGGTATATGTGAGTCAAATATTTCTTTTCTTACTCTACAATCACTCATAGCTAGTGAAGGGTATGGGGACAGTGATTACATGTACTATGTGAAGGAGGAGGAAATTGGATCTGAAAGAGTAAAGTATTTAGGTAATGAAGCTAGTGTTCATGAAATGTTGGAGTTTTTTCATCATGTCAAGCTAGTGAACATAAAGGTTGTGAGAAATGTTGAACCTGGAATTAGTACGCAGGCTAATGAGAATTACATTAGCACTCAAGAGAGCTGCTGTGTGAAAAAGGTTTTGGAGCTATCTGAGCTTCAGAATCAGATGGATGATAGAAAGGCTCAGCTTGAGAGGAGCAGGATTGAAAGAGAGGCATATTTGAACCACTTTGAAGGAGACACTGAAGTGTCTGAATTTTGCTCTGATGATTCAGTTCATTCAGATGGGAGTGCTGAAGCTGTTCAACAAATGGAAATATAGTGTGCCTCTGAAGAGGATACATCATTGCAAACCACTGTTATTGTGAAACATGTGAAGAATCCTGGTCCAACTAGCGGATGTCACAATGAGGTAGAGAAAAACCGTTTTGAAGATTGGTTTCCTGAAGCAGATGAGTTTTGTTTTGCTGGTGATGCAGGCATAAGTGATGAGGAAGAAGAAGATGAAGTTGAACTACCATACCTCATGAATAAGCCAAAGACAAAGAGTAATAAGAAAAAGATGAAGGAAAGGGTATATTTTGACCCCTCAATTCCCAATTCACATTTACTCTTGTGCAAGAGCTTGTGTTTTGATAGTGTTTACCAGTTCAGAGAAGCATTAAGAGATTTTCATATAAGGACTTTGAGGTCTTTTCACTACCACAGGAACACTCCAACAAGAATTATTGTTTGGTGTTCACAGAGAGAGCATGGATGTGAATTTTACATGTGTGCCTCCAGGATAGCTCATGAAAGAACATTTTGCATTAAGAAATGTAACATGGAGCACACTTGTCCAGCATCAGCAGAGAACACAAAGGTTACTACTAAGTGGCTTTCCAAAGAAGTTGAGCCTTCTCTTAGAGCAGATCCTAGAGCACCTGTGGATTCACTTATTAAAAATAGCAAAGTTAAGTTTTCAGTTGATGTATCAAAGAGTGTGGCCTATAGGGCAAGGAGGAAGGCTATTAAGGTTGTACAAGGTGACCAGAAGGAGCAGTACTACAGACTGAGGGACTACCTACAAGCAGTTCTTGACACAAACCCTGGTAGCAGGTGTATAGTTACAACATTTGAGGACCCAGAAAACCCTGCCCCAACTCCTAGATTTAAGTACATGTTCTACTGCTTGCATGCATCAAAGCAAGGATTTCTTAATGGTTGCAGGCCCTTTATAGGTAAATCTATAACTGCATTGTGTTCAAAATTTCTTATTGTAAATTTCTTGTAGCTAATTTGTGTATGGATGCAGGGCTTGATAGTTGCTTCATCAAGCTTACCACTGGACAGCAAATTCTTGCAGCCACAGGAAGAGATGGCAACAACAACATCTACCCCATAGCCTTTGGTGTGGTTGATAAGGAAGATTCAGAGAGTTGGACATGGTTCCTAACCCAGCTAAGATGTTGCATTGGAAGTGGAAGCAAATTTGGAACCTACACCATTATATCTGACAGGCAAAAGGTATGCACCCTATCTTAGCTAGTAGTTAAGATATATATTGTTATTACTTTTTGTTCATCACCATGGTTATCAATTTACAATCAGGGTCTTCTTAAGGCTATAAATGAGGTGTTCCCTGATTCCCCTCAGAGATACTGCCTCAGGCACATTTATGCAAATTTTCAGACAGCTGGTTTCAGAGGAGCAGAACTAAAGAAGCTAGTAGATAAGGCTAGCTACTCATTCACCAAACATGGCCATGAATTAGCAATGGCAGAGCTTAAAGAAGAGTGTGAGGATGCCTGGAAGTGGCTTGCAAAAATTCCAAAGGAGACTTGGTGTAGGTCTGCAATGGATTACAATTGCAAAACTGATCTTGTTGTGAACAACCTTAGTGAGTTTTTCAACAAGATGATCCTTGATGTTAGGGCCAAACCAATTAGGACTATGTTTGAAGGAATTAGGACTAAGCAGATGATCAAAAGGCAGAAGATAGGGAAAAAACAAAGAACAACAGGTGGATGATCACACCCAACTATTCAGAGAAACTAAAGGAGAATAAGAAGTATGCCAAATTTTGTGAGGCACATAAGGCTGGTCCTGACATTTGGCAAGTGTCTAGTAAAGAAAATCAGTACTGTGTGAACCTAGCTACTAAATCATGTGACTGCAGGAGGTGGGACATAACAGGTGTGACATGCAGTCATGCAATAGCATCAATGGGCAAGATTCACATGCACCCAGAGGACTATGTGCATGCATTTTTTAAAAAACCACTATATATTGAAGCATACAAAGACATAGTGTACCCTGTCCCTGGTCCTGAATTCTGGCCTGACACCCATACTCAGGATATTGAGCCCCGAGTGTTCAAAGAAAAACCAGGCAAGAAACAGACATCAAGGAGAAAGAGCCAGTTTGAGGTGCCTGCACCAAAGGACACAAGCAGGATAGGAACAATTACATGCAGCAATTGTGGTCTACAAGGCCACAGATATACAAACTGTGGGAAAGCTTTAAAACCTACTCTTGAGATGAGAAAGAACTTACACCAGGTCTTGAGATATACAAACCAATTACATTATTTTTTTAATTATTTTAGGTGGTACAATTACTACCTGGATCCTCTTAAAACTTAATTCTTTCATGCAGGAGAATAGAGAAATATTCATGGGTTCCTCTAGTGCTCCACAACCAGCACATCAACAGCAAACTTCACAGATGCCTGCCTCATCTGCTCCACCTCCTAAAGCAATAAGGAACAGAAAAACAGTAGCAACTAAGAGAGGTTCATCATCAACACTGACAGCAGGAGCAGCCAGGTCTTCACCAGCAACTCCAAGAGGATCATCATCAACAAGAGCTCCAAGACCATTCAATGCACCAAGAACATCCACCGGAGAAACTGGGATAATAACAGGCAAGAGGAAGAGGAAACCTCCTGGGAAATTTGCAGCATATTTCAATGCTAGTGGAAACCATTGAAACTCTTGAAGTTTGTGTGCACCTATAAGTTTGTCTTCTACAACTTTAGTTGGATTGTATGCTACTAAGTTTGTGGTTTACAACTTGATTTGAATTGTATGCTACTATGTCTGTGTTGTACTACCTGAATGTTGAATGTATGGTATTGATTTGTTTTAATTTGCCATTTGTACAATTCAGAAAAGTTTCTATTTGTTTTGTTTGTTTTAATTTTCCATATACACAGTTCTTCAGAAATGGTAATATGAAGAAGAAGTTATTGACATATTAATTTTACTAAACCAAAAAAATTTGCACAAAAATAGTTTGGCATGGGGCTCGAACCCAGGACCAGTGGTTGTAACCAAGCATCCCATACCAATGGGATACTGCTAGTGATCTTGTTTGAGTAGCATCCACAATTAACTTATATTTAGTTAAGAACGCATTGTGTTGAGAGTGCGTTGCGGTCGGTACCGTGGTGGACGTGCGTTTAGTTCAACTCGTCGTTTCGGTTTCTCAGCCTTAACTACGTGTCCACCCACTCGCTCACTCGCCCACTCGCCGCCCGCACCGCACACTCCACTTCCCACTCTCCCTTGTCGAAACCACCGCCGACAGCCACCCCCACCGCCGTCGCCATGGACTGGCAGCTGGCCATCGAAGAGCTCGCCGGCAACAACCAGGAGCTGCGCGCGCAGTACAGGGAGATCGCGCACTGGTTCCCCAGTCCGGTGATGCTGAGGAACCATGCGCGCGGCCTGGTGAAGGTGATGATAGCTGCTGAAAGGCAGCGTGCCTTCCCTGCCGGCCGCACCGTCCCGCCGGCGACCATTCTCCTGTGGGCGATGCGCGAGGTGCAGCAATCCCCCGACCCCAGGCAGCGCGCCCGTTGGTGGATGTACCGCTCATCCACCACGCCGCCGGCTGCTGCGGATGACGTCACCGACGCCGTCCTTGCTCTCCCAGCCCCCATCAACAACGCCTACTGGGAGAGGCGGAATCCATGGGTCCTCGGGCCAGACGACGACTCCGACGCCGATTCCTCTGACGACTCTGATGCCGAGTCCTCTGACGACTCTGATGCCGAGTCCTCTAATGATTCTGAAGACTCCTCATCTGACGACGATGTGGACGAGGTCGTCGTACTCTCCTCCGACTCCTCCTCCGACGAGCCTGATCTGCAGCTCCTGGCATCCATCGTCGACGCCGTGGAGGGGCAGAAGAACAGCCCGATTGATGTCGATAAGCTGCCGGAGGTCGTCGACAAACCGCAGCTCGTCGTCGTGAAGCAAGAAGAAGAGGGTGGCGGTGAAGATGTGGTGGAGCCAACGCCGGCCAAGAAGAAGAGGGCGGCGGTGAACAACAATGACGTTCGGCGCTCCCAACGCCTGAAGATGCTAAAGGAGGAGTGACATGTTGTCTTCAGTTTCGTCAGTAGCAGAAAAAGTTCAGTTTCGTCAGTATGTTAGTTCTATCTATTGTCAGTTTTATCTATGTCAGACTATCTATGCAGGTACTATCTATATCAGTTCTATCTATGTACTTGCTATCTATGTTCAGTTGTGCTTGCTATCTACTACTGTCAGTGTTATCATTTGTGCAGTATGTCACTACTGTCAGTCAGGTAGAAAAACAGCCCCATCATAGTAGGATAGTAGGTCTTACTAAACTTAGCATGATTACTCACTTAGGATAGTAGGTTTTAACATAAAAGTCATTACATCATAGATAAACCACCTGCTTCTTAAAGCATGACACTTCTGAAAGCACTTGAAACTTACCCAAAATATACACCTAAAATGCATCACATTCCAAGGCCATCTACATATATAGGCCTACTAATTACTTAACCAACACAGCAACCACTTCACTCATTCATTATTGCCTTGATCCTCTCCAACTTATATTTGCTGGCTTGCCCAGCATTGAGCAGATCAGCAATAAGATACTCCAGTTTCTTCTTCTCTTGCTTCAGTAGGTCCCTGTCCCCCTCAACTTCCTTCATGGCCTTCCTCATGTTCTCAATGATATCTGCTTGGCTTTGAAGAATGCACCTTCGCTCCTTGGCAAGCTTTAGCTTTTCCATACTTAACTCAATCTTTGCCTGATCCTCAAGTTGCTTCTTCTTCTCATTTAAATCATTGATTGCCTGACTGGTATAGTCCATGTCATGAGACATCTTGCCATCTTGATAGTCAAAAAGCTTGGACACATCTTCCACCAACTGACTGTAGTTGTTTGACAGGAAATCAATTTCCTTCTGTAACTTGCCCACCTCTTTCTCATGAGCTTGTTTGTCCTTCACCCTACCCAAGTTCTGCTCATGGTACATCTCCCAAATCCTTCCTAGGCACCTTTGTAGAATTTCTGGCCAAGGACCATCTACCCACTCCACCACCCCACAGTTGACACCTTCATCCTACAGAAGGAATTATTTAAAATTAGGCACAAATAACCTTGCTAACAAACTTAGTACATATAACTCAATTCATTTAAGTGAATCCTATGCTTACTTAAATGCTCTCTCAATTCACCTAACATAATTCTTTCAAACTAAGCACACATCACCTTGTTTACCAGTAGAGATAAATTCAGTTAACTCTGTACTTTTCAGTTAACAAATATATTCAGTTAACAGCTATCAGAATTTCAGTTAACATGTGTTCTCAGGTCCAGTCATTTATATTCAGTTAACTCTGTTCTTTTCAGTTAATAGCTATCAGAATTTCAGTTAACATGTGTTCTCAGGTTCAGTCATTTATATTCAGTTAACTCTGTTCTTTCCAGTTAACAGATATATTCAGTTATATGCTGCACTTTTCAGTTTAAGTTCTAAACACAACACACATCCCCACTAGCAAAGCAAATTAGGGTTCAAATACCCGGCTGACAGGACAACCCAGGAATCGCCTCCCTGTCAAAGCACCTTCAAAAGCTACCATCTTCTTTGGCCTCTGATGATGCATCATGCACGTCGGCTCAGATTCAGTGTAAGAACCACAGAAAGATGGTTCCACCACACTGTCAGGGGTTTCCTGCAAAAGAAACTTCGAATCAATCCAAAAGCAACTTGAAATCTCCAATTTGGATGATCTAACCCTAACTCTATTCCACCATTATGCACTTACAAAGAGCTGAGGATCCATTGAAACCATGCAGATGTCCTCGTTTGAGCTGTCCTCGTCATTCCAGGAAGGCATCCTCAGGTTCTACCGGCAGCAATGGCGGCGGCGGCGACGGCGATATGCTCAGAGCACCAGAAGAGGGAGAGGATGAGGAGGAGTGAGTGAGCGAGCGAGGAGGAAGAGGATGAGCGAGTGGCTGAGGTTGATTCACTTATTGGACCATCGACAGCCGCCGTTCCGACAGCGGACGCGCCGTTAACAGCCGTCAGCGCGCGGCGGGCGTCAGTCTGCCCACGTGGCAACTGACTCGTGGGCCCAACACGTCAGAAACGGGGTTAGGGCGGCCGAACCGAGCGCTTATGCGACTTGGTAGTTTTTTGCCACGGTTTAGTAAAAAAGTGGTAGTTTTTCGCACAAAATCGTAGAGTGGTAGTTTTTCGTCACGTTTCCGTCAAATGTGGTAGTTTTTAGCTAAATACTCTGGCAAAACGGACATCGAATATGCAGGAACGAATGACGCGCTCCATGGGGAGGCCGGCAGCGGCAACACGTGAGCTGCTGCTCCCGAGCCATGGCTAGCTCCTGTTGCTGAGCGGCAGAGCGAGCACGCAGAGCAAATTCCACGCACTGGTCGGTTGAGTGCGGCAAGTACGGCCATGGCGAGTCCGGCACTGCGGCGAGCATGGCGACCACAGCCATAGCGAAAGTGGCCTGCCTCCGCGCGGATCCAGCTGAGCGCCACCTGCCTTCGCGCCTGCGGCCTGCCGTGGCCGTGGGAGCCCGGCTAAGGGAGCGTCGCTGGAGCCATGCTGGGAAGCTGATGCTGCAGTTGCCGGCGCTACTTGCGTCGCCACTCACCTACTGCTCGCCGCAACGGTGGTCTCCGCGCGCCGCCGCGCCCACGAGCAGACTTGAAAAGGTCTCTGCGTTGCCGACCTGGAGGGAACGCCGCCGCCGCGACCATCGCCGTGGCCAGGAGAGAGAGAGAGAAAGGCGAGGTGCGGTGCGTGGGTGTGGGCCAGCGGAGAGAAAAAGTGGGAGAGAGAGAGGCGAGGTGCGTTGCGTGGGTGTGGGACAGCAGAGAGAAAAAGTGGGAGAGAGGAGGGGTCTTTGACAAGTAGGCCACAACGGACAAAGGGGATGAAGAGAACACAGAAAATGCATGTTTTGTGTCCATATCCAACTCAAATGTGCCTCAAATTTGCACTAGAAATCGGTCTGAGCGGACACATATCAGACAAAAAATGGAATGGTATGTGCATTGGACAACAATTTTTCTCCGCGCAGACCCAAACAAACACGCGTGGACAAAATGGATCGGTACGTTGGAGTTGCTCTTCGGCCAACTTCAACACATGACCCCAAACAGACGTACGCTTTATGTGAATTTTTTCATTTGGGTAGAGCAATGGGGCGCCGTCCAGCCATTTTCCTGGATGCGCTGGCCGTGCGCCCAACGAGTAGACGCATCTCGTCCGATCGCCTAGAATTGTTCGCAAATGCAATTTTGTCACCGCGGACGTAGTACATGCGATCGGCCGTAGTTCACGCCGGCAACAAAGCTAGTGGCCATCCTACAAAAAGGTCAATCCCCGAGTGTCTCGCTGGCAGCAAAGCCAACGGCCAGCACCCTTGCCAGCCTTCAAAATGAATCCCAAATTTTCTCGCCGATAACACAGCTAGCGGCTAGCACACTTGCCAGCCTTCAAAATGAACCCCAAGTTTTCTCGCTGGCAACACGGCCAGTGACCGACACAGTTGCCAACCTTAAAAAAGAATGACCATAGTCCACGATCGAGCCTGCCCTACTTCATGCCGTCCCGGTCTCTTCGAGTTGCCCACACCTGTGTCACGCTTCTCGTCAATCTTCGAATTGGTCTTGCCCCTCCGCCTCTTCACCACATCTCCATCGGCATCCATGGCCTTTTCCCTCTTTTCTTCTTTAGAGCGACATATTGATATTTGAACTTGGGACAATCTTATGAGAAATCAACAATGTGTGAGAGTGGATAGCTTGTTTCTATGTTGGGGCTTGAAGGCTTCCAAAGATTGGAATGCCTACACGATCAAAGAGAAGGCCACACATGTAATAGCCAGGGACACAAGATACAACAAACATAAACATGTCGTAACAATGAAAGAGGAGATGTCATACCAAGTCACCCATGCCTAGGCCACTCACGAGACGTGCTTCAGTGCTCTCAAGCACGACACACTACTTGTTGCATTCTTGTTGAATGAACCCCCATCTGTTTTGGATTGAGTTGATGCCACAGTTGCTTGCAAACTTGTAGGGTGCAAACTTCCTCGCTCATGAAAGGTTTTATGAACTCTCGTCCGAAAACAGATCATTTTGCTCGGCGCCGATCTTGGGATCTTACCCTATCTCTATCCAACTCCCGCGAATCAACATGTCCTCATCTCTGGTGCATGATCCCATGCGAATGCTTTGCCTTCTCCTTTGAGCTTCACCTTTTTGGGTGAGCTCATTGATGAACAATGGCTCCTAACCAATGTTGATACCCTCTTCTTCCTCATCTTTGCAATAGATGTCTCCATCTTCATGCCATGAGTTGCCATGGTCGCCGGCCTCTTCTTCTTCGTCGACACCATCTTGGCCGCTACTGTCTTAGCTTTGTGTCGTGTAGGGGTCGTAGGATTGGTCTTGGCCCTCAGTGTGGAAGGCCTTACCACGGCCCTCGTAGATGACGTTCTCCATGAACGCGTTGTAGTCGGGGTCGTCGGCCGCCGACATAGGGATTGACATTTCGTCGAACAGGTCGCGGCCCTCGGGAAGGTTGGCCGTAGGAATCGACCGGGGCTGCTTCCTTTGCATCCTGGCGGATGACTAGCCGGCACCACTGTACCCAGGTGCAAAGTTGAGGTCGATGACAGGCGCAACGCTGGGGTGGTTTGCACGAACACGCCGCCGTCCGGTGATATGGCGAAACGGGTCTGAGCATGGTACCTTGGCGTATGAAACCGACCGTCTTCGATGTTATGGAGAAGCTGGGCGACATGCACCACTACGGACGGCGAACGACCAATGTGCATGTGCTAGCCGCGACCATGGCAGCGATCCAGAGAATGGTCGGCGAGGGTCGACACAACCTTAGCATGAGGAGGGCCTGCACCTTGGCGATGATATCCTCCTTGTCCTTGACGGTGGCCTTGTGCTGCGCGGTGGCCTCGGCGGCGAAGTCGGCAGCGACTTTCTTCTCCACCGCAACGGTCCGCCAGGCCCTCCTCTTGGACGATTAATGGTCGATCCGCGTGAGCTCCACCAGCATGAGCTCCGACCACGACTTCCTTGGGCCCTTTAGACCTTATTCTTCGTCATGGGGCGTGCGATGGCGGCCGTGTCGCTGGGTTTCTTTGGGGCGCCGACCATGGAGGAGGGAGGTGAGGGGGGTGTTGGAGTTTTTTTTGGGGAAAGGGAGGGAAAGTGGGCGCGCGTTGTGTCCCCGATGAGCGAGCCAAGGGAGGACAAGGGCGGGCATCCCATCTGTCCGCCTGCGGTTCATTTGGACACAAACATCGTCCAAATTGGGACCGGGAATGCCTCGGCGACGGACAACTTTCTGTTTGCACCCACGTTTATGTCCGTTTACCATCAAACGAACACCACCGGACCATTTGGGCCGTGCATTGGAGTTGGCCGTAGGTCGATCGAGCCATCCCAGCAAACATATCGTTCAGTGGGAGCTCCCCTTAGGTGATGTTCCCGAGCTGTTGGCGTCCTTTTTATTTTTCTGCATGACACTCGTAAGATAATACACAATTGTAAGAAATGATCTCTTAACAACAAATCTCTTATCATATATTTAGGGATATTTTGTTACTACAAAAATAAGATCAAGGTATACGTCATGTATTATCATCATTTGTAAATTACGTGGTAGGTTTAAGATAAAACCATCTTATAAGCCATTATTCTCCGGTGTGGACTTTTGAAACCTGGGTGCACGCGCACCCGGGTTATGAAAAAATAACTTACAAATAGTTACAAAGTTAAATATTTTTGAAACTCTTATGCGACAAATGTAGTCTAGTGTTATATTCATGCGTGAAGTTCACGACAAAATGACTTCAATCGTATGCGAGATTTTCTTTATAGGTACGAGGACGAAATAGCGGCCTGGAAGTTGTCGAACGTATGAATCTTAGGGCTTGTTTGGAACTCCTCCCAACTCTCCCAACTCCCCGATTCCAGCTTGTCAATGCAGCTTCTTGCTCCATGGAGCCAAGGAATTCTGTTCGGCAACATCACTGGCATCTCTGTCACCACCATGGGCTGGCAGCGTCGCTGGCCCGGATAAGCGCCATATTGGGTCGGCCGGAACCAACCCAACGCAGTTGGCGTGTACCAATTCAAATCGGAGCGGTTTGTGTATCGATGGGTCAATAGCTCCCGTGCGACGTTGTTCGACAAAATGGCTCTGGTGCGACACTTTTGAGCGAGTAAATAGCCCAGACACGACATGGCCCTTAAGCTGAACTAATGCCCTCATTAGCTGTTACGGGCTGGACCCACAACTTATCCACGTAAGCGCCGGGCCCACTACTTGTCCAGTAAGAGCGGGACCCACAACTTATCCACGTAAGCGCGGGACCCACCACTTGTTCAGTGAGCACGGGACCCACCTCTTGGCAGCTAGAAGAGACGACCGCCCGTGCCCGTCCGCCCGCCGCCTCCCATTGCTTCCCCTTTCCCCATTCTTCCTCTTCTCCGGCGACCTAGTGCATATGTCCACCTCCTCCGCCGCCACGCACTCCAAATGGCGTCAGTATGGTCCAGTGCCGCTCACAAGGTGTCCTGAGTGCCCACGCCCAGAGCCTCTGAAACGGTGGGTCAGTAGGACTGATGAGAATGGAAATCTTGGACGGGAATTTGTGAAGTGCTTGAGCAAAACAATGACAGGAAGGGATGGCAAGGTTAGATCTCAGTTCTTAGCCCGTTCTTTCACTGCCGTTTGCTTTGATTTCTCCATATTTTGTTTTTTCCCCTCGAATTTGGAATTTAGGGTTCATGTTGTTGTTTTCAGATCCTGAAGAAATGCACCCATTTCGAGTGGATGGATGACTATGTTGAGAGGATTCAGTTCGAGGGCTACATTGATTCGAGCGGGGCCGCAACCTAGGAGATCAATTTGGGCGGGATGCCGCAAATGGAGAATTGGGGGGGAGGGGGGAGCTCGGACAGAGGGGCAGGCAGAGTCGTGCCGATGGCGAGGTTTGCGCGAAATGCTGAACTGCACTTGGAGTCTGAACTGACCGAGGAACTGAAGAAGATCAAGAAAAATCAAATGGAGATGATCGATTTGCAGAAGCAAGCAAATATCATGGCAGGGGGGGTTCTATTGTTGTGTCATTGCTCTGTTTTTGTTTTACTTGTTGTTCATCCGTCATTAGAGGGGGCATTTAGGTCTGTTAGAACAGATGATGCGATCTGTGCGCCATGGCAAGTTCATGTAACTGAATCGAAGCAGAAATATTCAGTGTTCATGCTCTGTTCTTATTCTTCAGTTAACAAAGTGTGCACCCCCAAATTCAGTTTGGACCCAATTCAGTTTCTAGTAAAAAAAGCTTGCTACCGAATAGATGTTGGGCCGTGAGAAAATAACCAGGCCCAAATAGAGACAAGCCCACCCGCGTAGGGGGACCAGCCTAGTTTTATAGCATAGAGGCACCCATGTTTAGAAAAAAATGATTCGACTAAAACCTCAAAATAAAAAATGTTGCTTCGGCAAATAAACCTTTAACAAACATACACTTCTTTACTTGTTTTTTCTGTAGCCAAATTTCTCTATGGAATAAATATTGGGCCGTATGTATTGTAATTTTTTTTGTTTTTCTTTACATATTTGTTGCTTGTCCACTATTGTTTTGTGATTGCTTTTATGCATGTGCCCCTACGTCAAATAGGTCCAAGAAAAATGTTCCTGTTTTGCTCTGAAAATATTGGTTAGAGGTAAAACTCAAACCAATATTTTTAGGAGCCCAGAAATATTTCTTTTGGGCATTTGACTTAATCCAATAATTATTTGTATGAACTAAATTAGTTGCATGTCCATGGTTGCACAAATATTTGCACCCTACACCTACTAGCTAGGGTGCCCCTTTTAGCCAGGGCCTAGATACATGCATGCACACATGCAGCACACCAAGATATGATTTTTTTTTGCAACAAAATTTGGGTACCCATACACTTGCATGTCCATAGATAGAACATCAAGCACGATATATATCAACTGACCAATATCAACTAGATAAAAAAAACAGATAGAACACATCACAATATAGTAGAATAAGTAGTAGCATTGCATGAGCTAGGTAGTACCACGTTAAAACTAACATAGATAGTACCATTACAACTTATATAGATAGTTCATAGTTCAACCCAACACGACAATAATAAAACGACACCTAGATAAGATAAAACATCACCGTCCGGCTTCCTTGCTTGCTCCAAGGCCAACTCCTCCATGGCCAACTCCTTCACTCGTCGTCGTCGGTGGGGTAGGGGAGGGTGTGCATGCGCTCATTGGCGGGGAAGACGTTGTCAAAGTCGGTGAAGATGTTGTACATGGTGAATGCAATGAACTCGCATCCACACCAAAAAACACGACCGAGGAGGTGGTAGGCGTCGAAGGGGTTGGTCAACGTCACCATAAGCCTGATAGGATAGCCGTTGTTGGTGATGTCTTCGAGTCGGAACATGACCGGAGAGCCCCTCGGGAGGTGGCGGTAGCCGGCGGAGAGGAAGAACTGGGCCAGCCCCCTTGCCCCCCTCCACCTCGAGATCGCCCACACCCGCAGGGTGTTCTCCACCCGGACTCCGGCAGGGTAGAGCCTCTCGGGGAAGGTGCGTGGCACACGGTAGGTAGCGCCGGTGAACTGCATCTTGTTGCTTCGAGTGGATCTTGGGACGGCTCGGGCGGCTTGTGGTGAA
The DNA here is from genome assembly GCA_902687465.1 of Secale cereale. Classification (NCBI taxonomy): domain Eukaryota; kingdom Viridiplantae; phylum Streptophyta; class Magnoliopsida; order Poales; family Poaceae; genus Secale; species Secale cereale. Next base: position 704,758,005 of record LR738712.1, read on the forward strand.
GATGGGATGAAGGAGAGGGGGAGGAAGACGATAGTGCCCTGCTTAAATAGCCCAAGTGCGACGTGGTTTAACCCCGTAGAATTAATGGGCGGGCGGCGTTTGGTGGCGCCCCATGAAGTGTGTAAACGATCGTGGGAAACAGGCTGCGACGATTCTGTGCCATCGGTCGCGGGTCAAGGGGGAAGGGATCACGCACGCGTCTGTGCCATCGTGGGTCAAGGGGACACGCCTGCCCCGTTCTCTGCGTGTGCCGCCCCTGCATTCATGCTGCAGCCCATTAAATTGCCCTAGGGCTTTGCTAGAGGGCACCGGTCGGTCGAATGGAGACGTGACAACAATGGACGCCTTCATTTGCCCATCTTGTAATGGGCAGCACGCCGTTTGAACTGCATCGACCATCATGCCAGTATTGTGTCCGGGCCACCCATTGTGTCCTCAAAGAGGAGCACGCCATGCACCGCACGCATTGCACCGTTGCCTTTTTTGGTTGTCTCATCGGGGTATGGCTGCTGCATTGTGACCGCGTGCTTGCTTTGATGCGACGCTGCATCGGTTCTAATGGTAGGCATGCGACAGCTTACTGCGTCGATAGGGGTGGCGGAGCAGGGCTACTACGTCGAGGGCATGCATGCAACGCACGGGCGCAGTTCTGCGGGTGGGCATGCATGCAACAATGGAAAGGGCACTGCGTAGGCTTGGTCCATGCACCGCGTCAACTCGTGCCGTTGGATTGAAACGAACGATCCCGATGCCCCAACGAGAGAGGCTGATCCAAACCCCACCGATTCAACCAATCAACTCGTCTCATGCGGATCGATGCACACTGTAGCTAACCCTAGCGCCTGATCTCAACCGTCCACGCACAACGATCGACGACCCGGCAGTGTGCGGGGTTTTGAGGGGTTTTGACTGCTTAGGGTTGAGCATAACTAATTCAAAAAAAAAAATCAAAAAATATATAAAACTTGCGCACATAGTCATATTATGTCGTATAGTAACGAGAAAAAATAAATATAAATATGGTTAACATTTTACGAAAAATCCTTCACAAAATTGTCATTCCTCGAACAATGTAGTATGGAGTTCAAGGGAGAGAGTAGTGGGCACCCGAGAGTAGGGGGGTTTTGAAAATGAAAAGTGTGAAAACCTCACCAAAACTTCATTTTGGATTGACTAAGAAAGATCTTAACTTACTTTTCTTATTTCCATATTTTAAACTTGTTTTATATATAATTTTCTATTAAACCTTGTTTTTTCAACAACAAAATGAAATAATAGAAAATTAATTCAATAAATAGTGAGACTTTAGATTTACAGTATATAGGTAGAATAGATGTGTAGGAAAATTATTTGGCTGGTTTAGACAAGGTGCCAAAAAAACTTGCTTAAATATGAGGCCGTTTACCCTACCTTTGGAGGTCATTTGAAACACTTTTCATGACTATGAGTTCAACTTACCAAAAGGGATCGCAATGATCAGCAAGCAAACATATTTCAGTTGAGGTACTTTAGATTGCATTAAGACGTCAATACCCCATCCCTAATTCTAATTTGAGCCCAAATTTGAATTTAAATTTGAAATTTATTTGGCTGGTTTAGACAAAGTACCAACAAACAAGTTCGAATAGAAATACGGGGATACATAGTGACTACCAGTACACACCAATTTACAAATATTATTACATGCCCCAAATTTTCAAACTGTTCTCTGTTCTACCTCTTCCTACCACGTCGTGTGCCCTTCTTCGCCTTAGCACTTCTTGTTTTTGGTTCTACTACACACACAAGTTCACTGATCATCTTGGTTTTCTTCACTTTTCTTTTCAACACCTCACCAACACCCTCGTGATCAGTGTCTTCAGTCTCAATGTTGACAACAGTTTCAGTTTCTTCGGTGTGTACCTCAACATGGGCTTCTTCAGTCTGAACCTCGACACGCTGAGGTTCAGTTTCATCCTCGAGAGCAGTCTGAATGTTGACTGCAATTTTAGTGTCTTTAGTGTGCACCTCCACATCAGTTTCTTCAGTCTGACTGTTGACTGCAGCAAGATCTTTAGAGATACCCATATCTTCAGTTGGCAGCAGAACATCACAATCTTGCTCATCTTGCAGCAGCACATCCAAGTCTTGCTCATTTTGCACCACACCATCCAAGTCTTGCTCATTTTGCACCACACCATCCAAGTCTGGTTGAATGCGCATTGTTTCACCAAAACTTCTCTTTCTTCTACAGCCATTGCCTCTTGCCTTTTTCTTTGGCCAACACTCTTCAACAACAAGGGGCTCACCTGCACGCTTCCTCCTAAAAATGTAAAGCATGTCAACTCGTTAGTAATTGAAAAATGCAACAAAATAGTAAACAATGCAAACATATGCCCACGTACTTTGGCCTTTCAGGAGTGTAACAACATTTGGGAGATCCAACTCGGTGCCCAAGTTCCTGGCACAACTTGCATCTATTTTTTTACCTTTTCGGGACCTTATTGGCTTTGCATCCTTCTTTCCCTTGCCCTTTTTTCTACTCCCACCTTTCTCAAACCATGCCTTGAATCTACTCTCCTTAGGCCTGCCAGCCTTTCTTTTTGTTAGGGGAGGACACATGGAAAACTCAATTTCCACTTCAGGCCACTGAGACTGATCTGTAAGTGCTGGAATTGGAGTTGCATATGCAGCCTTGAATCTTGCTACTGAGTAATATTCGTCAAATATGGGTGCATATTTATCTTCGGTCGGGAGGCCAAGAAAAGTATGGCATGGTCACATGGTTTCCCAGTGTGTTGCCACTCCAAACAAGTGCAATCATGCATTTCAGTGTTAACAACATGCCTTCTACCAGTTTTGGTATCTCTAACTTAAGCACCCCACACAGAAGATTTTTCAACAGATAAATGTGTAAGATTTCTGCTCCTGTTGACCACCTATTGTACCACTGCAGGAAGCTTATCCCCTTGTAGACAATCACCAATCCTTCTTCTCAATTCCCACAAGCGCATGATCATGATCCTGATTTGGTCAACCATGTCATGCACACGCAATTTTTTTAACTGCTTCACCTTATTGTTAAAACTTTCTGCCAAGTTGTTGTTGATATGATCACACTTGATGGCAGTGTTAAATCCTGACCTATACCATAATAGAGAATGGTAGGTGTTCACCCATGGACCAAACTCAGGGCATGCTGTCATTATCTTACCAAGGTGATATGAATGTGTCTGTTTAGTGTAAGATCTTGCTGCTGGCCACATGCGACCAAATTCTTCCCCTCTGAATTTTTTGATCAAATTCATCCACATATGGCCGAAGCACTCCCTCTACTCATAATGGGGGAAAACATTCTTCATTGCGTTTTCTAGCCCTTTGCATGCATCTGTGTGGACTGCCAAAGGTGACACTGGCCCTATGCATCTTTATAACTGCATCATGAACCATGTCCACGTGATGTCTACACACGCTTCTATTCTTGTAGACTATGTTGGGCCTCCAAGCGCAGAGGTTTGTAGGACAGCAGCAATTTCCCTCAAGTGGATGACCTAAGGTTTATCGAACTCAGGGAAGTAGAGGTTGAAGATGGTCTCTCTCAAGCAACCCTGCAACTAAGATACAAGAAGTCTCTTGTGTCCCCAACACACCTAATACAACTAGGAGTTGTATAGGTGCACAAGTTCGGCGAAGAGATGGTAAAATATGGATGATAGGAGTGGCAAAGCAAAGTAATATAAATCTGTAATAAAAAGTGCAGCAAGCAAACAAGTGGTAAACGTGAGCACAAATGGTATTGCAATGGTGGAAACAAGGCCTATGCTTCATACTTTCACTAGTGGCAACTCCCAACAACATTAACATAGTCTATCACATGATATTTCCCATAATGCAGACGCACTCGGAGGTCATTCCTTTGTGGTCAAGAGAGGACAAGAATTATGTAGGGCTACAAAAGCACACCTCAAAGTTCGTAGCTCTCAATCTATTGATTTCCCAATGTCACCGCGGCCATCCAAAGAGAGTACCACAATCACCACAACATATCTCAAGGATAGTCAAAGACAAGCACCAAGAGACTCTCAATCTTCAATCAACACACAAAAGAGGAAATCACCCATGAAAATATTCTTCTAATCCATGTCCAATAGACCGTTGTCACCTTGGTCTCGGGGATTATACTAGATAAAGACAAGTGAGTACATCAATACAATACATAGAGGAAGGGGAAATATCATGGGATCACCCTAGATTAACATAGCCTATGATCACAACGAAGATCACATCATGGGAGAGAGAATTGACCACATAGCTACTGGTAGAAACCTCAGCCCCGAGGAGGAACTACTCCCGCATCATGGAGGGAGGAAGCAACGTCGATGGAGATGAATCTGGGGGCACTTCCCCGTCCCGGCAGGATGCCGGCACAGGAATTCTGGTCCCCCGAAACTTGGTGGCGATGGCGGCGGAAATCGGAATTGCTTCTAGAGAAAAGGGTTCTGTCCTCGAGGGTTTCGGGACGCGAGGATTATATATGCAAAAGGGGGTCACCAGAGGCGGAGAGGGGGGCCCAGGCGCCCCCCCTAGGCGGCCAGGGGTGGGGCCGCCCCGGGTGGCCGCCTGGGCCACCCCAGGCTCCCCTCTGGCCCTGCTTTGGTTTTTCTTGAAGCTCCCGTTACGCTGATTTTTCCTGTATTTTTCCCGGAATTTTTAGAGCACTTTTAATATGGGGGAAACCTGAAATAGAAAAACAGCAGAAAACAGGAACTGGCACTGTGGTGCACTGAGTTAATAGGTTAGTCCAAATATGATCAAAAGTGTATGGAAGTGCATAAATATCATAGCAATATCACACAAAAGAAGCATGGAGCAAGCAGAAATTATAGATACGTTTTGGACGTATCAACATCCCCAAGCTTAATTCCTGCTCGTCCTTGAGTAGGTAAATGATAACAAGCATAATTTCTGTGGTGACATGCTACCAACCATATAAGAACTTTTTAAGTAAAGCAATCAAGGCATGTAATTCAATTCAAGTCATAACAAGCAAGAGTCTATATTAGCATTGCAACAAGCAACATAAGAACATAAAGGTGCAAGAGCTCTCGCTGTCCGTGACTCGAATGTCTCCAAATGGTGTTTGCGTGCAAGAAAGGGGATAGGGATATATGAGAGAGTAAAACTTAGTTTGTGTATTGTTGAGAACTTAATCTACTAAAGTTTCACACTTGGTCTTCTTTGGAATCTTATCTTGACTCATCCCCAGACCGTCAGCCAGGTACAAGTCAAAATGATCCACTCCCTTTCGATATTTTGAGCACTCATGCAATGGATGAGCGTAAGCAAGAAAGTCGACACTTAGGATGGCAAAGAGAGAAAAATGATGGAGGGGAAGACAAAAAAGGTGTGAAAGGCTCACATCAATGAGGACAATCATCGGCGAGAGAAAGCCAAATGATAGATATGATGTGAGGAGTAGGGATTGCCATGCAACGGATGCACATATGAGCTAAGGTAAGCTCTCCAATGGAACTAGTGGGGGTGCATCCAACTTGCTTGCTCAAGAAGACCTAGAGCTCTTTTGAGGAGGCTCATCATTGGAATATACAAGCCAAGTTCTATAGTGTAAAGGTCCCCACATAGCTATATGCATGAATGATAATCTCTATGGAGTACAAGGTATAAGATGGAGTACGAGTGTGGATCTCTCAAAAGAATAGTAGTGTGCCCCCTTCTCTCTTTTTATTTCTTTTTCTCTTTTATTTTTTTTTATTTTTTTGTGGCCTCCATGGCTCTTTCTATTTAACTCTCATTTGTCCTCTTTGGGATCTTTTGATTTTGTCCTCTTTGGGATCTTTTGATTTTGTCCTCTTTGGGATATTTTCTCACTTTAGGGGCAACACTCTATGTATTACAAGAAGTATAGAAGATCTTTCACACTTTACAAAAGTACTCAACATTAAGAAAATGAAACTATCATGATGTATGCAAATGTATGCCTCTGCCAGTGTAGCAGGATATGCAATGATACTAGCGCGTCATGTAGCAATGATTAGGGCAAGTCCCAACTAGCATGCAGCTCATCGATCAAGCAAAAAGCATGTATGACATGAATATCAAGTCATGAGAAGATGAATGTTGCATGGCAATGTATCTCGGAAAGGCTATGGAAATGCCTTGATAGGTAGGTATGGTGGCTGTTTTGAGGAAGGATATAATGAGGCTTATGATGACAGAGCGTATCATGCCAAGGATTTGGATGCACCGGCGAAGTATGCGCCAACTCTCGAGGTGAGAAAGGGCAATGCACGGTACCGAAGAGGCTAGAAAAATATGGATAGGTGGAAGTGTCAACCTTCGAATACTCACATTAGTCCAAAGAACTCATGCACTTATTATCGGTAACTCTCAATCTAATTAGGAGGTTCACAAAGAGACAAGTACCCCGAGGAGGAGTGTATGGGGGTTTGGTTATCCTTGCGCATCCTCGGCTCATGGTACGTGAGTGTACTCTAATATTCGATCCCTCCAAAGATTAGTGATCCATCTAGTAGCTAAAGTTCTCAACTATTTTGTAGGTTTTCGAAAATAAACACGGATTGCCCAAAATACGACATCTATCACTAATAGGCTAAAGCTCTTGACACCAAAAGTTCAGACATTACTCATGGCAATACCTCAAAACTATTGCAAGTTACTACTAAAATTAAATAGCAACCTCAATTACCTACTTTAAGTTAAGACACACAACTCAGTACAACAGGCAAACTCTCTTAACGTGATAAACATGAAAACTCAAGAGAGTTCAACAACCAACTAAACAAAAGCTCTTTAAAAAGAAAAGCATGAAAACTAAGAGCTAAACATGACAGCAGCTATGGAAAGACAAAGAACACACAAAGCAAAGATAAGCATGGAATCAGGGTTTCCGCAACGAGAGGAATATATATGCGAAGGGGGGCAACCAGAGGCGGAGAGGGGGCCCCAGGCGCGCCCCTGGGCGGCCAGGGGTGGGGCCGCCCCGGGTGGCCGCCTGGGCCGCCCCTGGCTCCCCTCTGGCCCCACTTTGGTTTTTCTCGAAGCTTCCTGTACGCTGATTTTTTCTGTATTTTTCCCGGAATTTTTGGAGCACTTTTAATATGGGGGAAATCTGAAATAGAAAAACAGCAGAAAACAGGAACTGGCACTGTGGTGCACTGGGTTAATAGGTTAGTCCAAATATGATCAAAAGTGTATGGAAGTGCATAAATATCATAGCAATATCACACAAAAGAAGCATGGATCAAGCAGAAATTATAGATACGTTTTGGACGTATCAACATCCCCAAGCTTAATTCCTGCTCGTCCTCGAGTAGGTAAATGATAACAAGCACAATTTCTGTGGTGACATGCTACCAAAGAGTCTTTCACAATCACATGACAAATGCTTATTGAGATAATGAATCTTTAGTAATTAAGTTACCTCATGAGAATATCACAAAGAACTGAAAGTTTACAATATGATACTGAAACACCCAATAGATTTGTAGTGAGCATGGTGTGCAAACATGACAAAGTGATACCTCGCTTGCCCCCTTTAGTGAAGCAAAACATAAATGCAGGAGCACCTCCGAAGTTTAAGTGACGACTAGATACAATGATTCCAGAATAAGCGATATCACAATTATGCAGAAGACAATGGTACTTTGGGACAATGCACATTACACTCAGAATGACAATCATGCTCTCAATAGTTGGTGCTTTGAAGAAAGAAGGTGGAGACTCTCGAACCGTGGATTTTGATGGCAAGGTTGAAAACCCGTGGTTGGAAGCAAAGACTAAACATGTACCAGAGCTCTTGGTTTTGAAAACAGAGGTAAAAATGATTTTGGGAGGTGCATATTTCGTCAACGAATGTTAGTAGACAACCCAATCACTTCTTACGCTAGACATGTTTCAAGGAACGGCTCCCAAGATGGGGACGATCACATCCCCGTAATCTCCTTTGTTTATCACTACCAAAGTTTTCTGATTTCTCATAAATAAAGCATGAAGGAGGGTTTGTTGGTTGTGATTATCTTTTGTGAGCTGGGCGCACTCATGCCAGTCCCTCCTCGTATTAGGGGTTTGCATATTAGACATGCAATCCCGGGATAAAACATGTCCAACACAAGAAGATCATGAATTACCTACTACTTCCTCATGAGCTAAAACAGAGGCACAAAACAGGAGTAAATTTCAATAATTTCGAGATGGTACAAGAAAGTCTTCGTTAGGATGGCCGGTAAATACCACATAGGAAGGTATGGTGGACTCATATGGAATAACTGGTTTGAAAGGATTTGGATGCATAAGCAGAACTCCGCTTAGTGCGAGCGAAGGCTAGCAAGAGACTGGGAAGCGACCAACTAGAGAGCAATAACGGTCATAATCATGCAGAGCGACAAAGCAACATTGAATCGGGCATGGAAGTTATATCACTACTCAGAAATTAAAGATCATCAAGGCTTGATAGACTTTCTTTACAGTCTTAAATATGCGTGAGCATATGCCAAGTTAATCAAAATAAATTCTTGGAGGAAGATATCACTAAACCATACCACATCATAGGCAAACAAATCATGTTGGTACTTCAATAACACATTAAGAACCCCCAGCTATTTGAGACTAACCATAAGAAAACATGAACTACTAAGCACCATTATGCACATAGCATTTTTATCATAGACATATCAACCAGTGCCACAGAAGCCAACTCTCTTAACAAGATAAGCATGATAACTCAAGAGAGTTCCAGAAGCAACAACCTAAACAAAAGCTCTTAAAAAGATAAGCATGAAAACTAAGAGCTAAGCATGACAGCAGCTATGAAAAGATAAAGAACACACACAAGAAGATACACATGCAAGCCTATGTTGTGTTCTACAGTGGAGTGGAGCATGTTTCTCTCCCAAACAATGAAGGCTAGGATCCAACTTGTTAAGAACAGCAAGTAAAACTAAATAAACTAAAAAGAAAAGAGCAAGACGCTCCAAGCATAGCACATAACGCATGAAGTGATAAAAATATAGTGGAACGAAGGACGAACTGATAATTGTTGATGGAGAAGGGGATGCACGGGGGCATCCCCAAGCTTAGACGCTTGAGTATTCTTGAATATTTCTTGGGGGTGCATGGGGGCATCCCCAAGCTTGAGCGTTTGACCCTCCTGAATCTTCTTTTATCATCTTCCCTCGCACACTTGAAAAATCCCTTCATACATAACTCATCATAATCTGATTAGCGAGGTTAGTACCCACAATAAAATAATTTTTCCCTACTGGAAATAAAGATAATCTTGAATAGATACTGTTTCTCAAGATTGCCAAAAGGTTTTTGCAAAGAAAAAGCAAGCTCAAGGTTTGCAAAACGAAGGAAAGGCAAAACAGGACAGAATCTGTGAAAAACAGACCAGCAGGTAGTAAATAATTTTTTCGGGGCACTTCTACAACTCAAATCAAAAAACTCAGAACAGATGCTCGAAAGCCAATTGTATAGAGCACGCTGTCAAAAAAAATCAGATCAAAAAGATGATCTGGTGATTTTATTCGAATTTTTCTTTCCAAGGAAAGAATCTGTTTTCTGGGCAGCATGTCACAACTTTTGAACTTTCTTGCAATCAGAGGCTAAAATTGGCACAAAGCTGAAAAATAAAGATACAATGATGTTGCTACAGTAGTAACAAACATCAAGACCACTAAAAACTGAAAGAACAAACTGAAAGCAAAGATAACAAGGGTTGTCTCCCTAGAGCTCTTTCTTTATAGCCATAAAGATAGGCTTAAGACTTCAATGATGCTCTCGTAGGAATAAGAATTGAAGAACAAAAGAGAGCATCAAGAAGCAAATACCAAACACATTTAAGCCTAACATGCTTCCTATGCATAGGAATATTGGAATAGAATAATTCATTGAAGCACAAAGCAATAAGCATAGGAAGACAAAACAAGTGCAGCTTCCTATGCATAGGAATATTGCAATAGAATAATTCATTGAAGCACAAAGCAATAAGCATAGAAAGACAAAACAAGCTCAGACATTCCCGTAGTAATCTTCATAAAGATTACCACCGTAGCCTGGAAGTGGAACAGACGGATCTTGAAACTCGCGAGCACTCGAAGGCTGTGGACCATAGGGACATGGATGTGGCCTCGGTCCCGATGCTGGTGGTAACCGACGCCCACGTGGAGGTGTAATACCCCCAACGTCACGCCAATCCATGCGATCAGGCAGACGAGTCCGCACAGGGTACAAATCCCGCATGTCCAGATATCCGGCGTGCACAGCAGGTGCAAGCCGTGTCAAAGTAGTCCAGTGGGCGGCTCGAGTGTTATACAGCTCCATTCGGAGGGCACGGACCTCACGGTCCCTATCCTCTAGCATCTGAACAGTAGTCTGAAGCAGTGGCTCTTCATGAGCAGCATTAGTATACAGACCAGTGTAGTAGCCTTCCTCTCCGGGAAGTGAGGCTGGCATGTAACAGAACTCAGTGTTCAGCAACAGGGCATGCCTAGCCCGGAGAATGGTCATAATCGAATAGGCAGCATCCTGCACTGCCATCTCGATTGTAACCCCGAGTCCATAAGACCAATGGATGGGGTCGTTAGCTCCGGGATATGAGGGGTATATCCGGACTGTGCAGAAATACCGACTCTGATTGAAATCCCGGTACTGTTCCTCCACGGTGTACTCAGGATACCAGCGATAACCGGTCTCAGTCAGCACACGGACTAGCATGGCCATGTGACCGGGCACATTAATGCACCGAGTCAAACGAACCACCTGGTGAGGGGTGCGGCCAGACATCTGAAACACGAAGTAATGCAAAGGCATTAGTGTTTCTGGAAGAAATCGGGCAGCATAACAACTATAGATGCTCAGACAAAGATTTGAGACGTCATACAAATGATAGCATAACCACTCAACAGTTCCATATCAAGGTTCCGGGTCCAACAATCATCATACTAAAATGATAGAAACTGAACTGAGGCTCGAAACCAACAATCCTAAGAGTCTACGGATTAGTAACATGTGAACCTAGTAAGGATAAGAGGCCTAGTCCTAAATCCCCTTAGAAAGAATAGACTGACTCAGATCAGAAGGGCATAAGGTAAAGGAGTAAAAGAGCCTTACGTTCCCTTCCACAATCAATTCCCCTACATATAACTAAGAATTTTTCTAGACTCAACATCGACCAGTTTGGCTTGAGAAACCTACAGGCAGTCCAGCTCTGATGCCAACGCTGTCAGGACCCCGATCCTAAGTCACACCGATCTAGCTGTAACACGTCATATCACTTTGCGGCCTCACGCACGGTAACCCCACGGGTGCCACCTTACCTGGCCCGGGACCATTTGCGCATTTTGGCACACGTATATGACGGTGTCGCTAGCATCCATATGACAGAGAACCCGGGCCGACATGGCTAGTTATAAACCAAAAGTGGCACTAAATTACAGAGACATGCATCCATGACCCAGCAACGAATGTGTCGGTCATCAACGTATGAACCCAAGTCGTAGCAAGCTACATGGACTTAACGGAACAACGCATGACATTTCCCCTAAGGGACAGACACAGGAACGAAGAAGGACACATGCCGGCCAGCCTACGTGTTTCGAGCAGTAGCAAGCTACCAAGGCTCATTGGAAACACTAGGAGGCATTTCCCTGTAAGATAGGCTACCAAAGGAAACAACTAGGTGTCGAATCCCACACATACCAAGCATTTCAATCATACACACAATATGCTCAATATGTGCAAATACAACATTGCATCACAACAGAACTCTATGACTCAAAGTACTTTATTTAAGAGGCTCCAAGAGCCATATATAACATATCCATACAGGTAGGGGTCACATGACCCAACACTCAAGTCATACAGTCATACAAGCACAAGCGGAAGCTACATGTCTGAGTACAGACAACTTAGAAAATAAAATAGGCTTGGTGTAGCCTGACTATCTACAAGGCCCTTCACAAGCTCCAGACCTCCGTCTGGGTGACAAGCTACTCGTCGACGTCAACGTCTATGTAGAACCCATCAGAAGGGGCAGGGTTCTCCTCTGCAACAGTTATTAAGCAAACATGAGTACAAAGGTACTCAACAAGTCTTACAACAGAACCTATCATACATGCAACATTATCAACAGGGGGCAGTGGAGTTTATAGTAGAAAGCCAGCTTTGACTCTTGGCTAACCTATTCTACAACTCTCAACAGATTGCAAGATTTTACTACGAACACGAGTCCTCTACTCACCACAACAATACACTACCGAGGATCCTCTTCCGTCATCCTACGGAAGGGCCATCCACGGCACTCACACTTATCTTGAAGCTTTTAGTAGTATCCATCAACTTGTCTATGAACTGTAAGAGTAACCAAGTAGTCCGTACCGCGAACAAAAGCTATTTGAATAGATTGATAACCCTGCAGGGGTGTACCTCTTCACACACGCTTCCACCACTTATCGCCGTTTACTCGACATGTACTCGGCAACCTTCAAGCGGAAGCCCAGCGAGGGTGTCGGCCACGACCTGACTAACTACACAAGTCTCTCGTCCAGGTTTATCGCCTATTTGGGTTCCATCCGTGGGGAGATCCGGCCGGGGTGTCGCTCACGGCCCCAAACGATGTGTACAGGGTTCCCGAGTCACCAAACGGGCAACCGGTACACCGTGACACGTACCTGTCGCATCACAACCCACCCTGAGGGTCAGCGCTGTGCACGACCTCCAGTAAACCATAAACACCAGAAACTAGTTGCAACTCCTGGACAGAGATCGAGGGTAATTAATAAGCCGAGAGGGTCAATTAAGGATCCCAATGTGTGGTAGTAGCTGAAACTTGAACCACACATACAGATCTCGGGTCCTATGGACGATTCCAATGAAATAACCCACCATGTACTCCTACATGGCCTTTCATCGATACCTTTACCAAGCATATTCCACACTTCCTTCTCTTTATCGGTATGATTATTTCACTCCGATCCATCACCCAGATGAACCAGACCTGACACAACTCTAAGCATAGCAGGCAACATAAACAAATAGCATGGTGGATCGCACATCACATGGCTCAATCAACTCCTACACATGCTAGTGGGTTTCAACTATTTACTGTGGCAATGACAGGTCATGCAAGGAAATAGGGTTCAACTATCGCAGCAAGTAGCAGTTCACACGCTGTTGCCTTAATGCAGTAAAAGAGAGCAGGAGCGAGGAGATTGGGTTTGTTTCGGAATGATCAATGATTGCTTGCCTGATAGAGTGGTTGTCGGGTACTGCTCTTCAGCTGGATACGCAGAAGTATCCTCGGGAGCAGGACCTAACACGGAGAATACCGATAATACAATCAATAGACAAACAAATGCAACAATATGATGCATGCTCATGACATGGCAAGATGCATGTGTTTTGGCTAATGCAACTATAACCAGAAGGGTTTGAGCCTATTTGAATCAAAGATTCAAATTGGAATTCAAACTATTATTTAATTAAATGCATTATCATGTTTTAATGTATACAGCAAGGTTAACTTGCTCAAACATGCATGAAACCAGTGCCATTGGAAAGATTGGATTTTTCTGATCATTTTTCATATATAAATTATTTCCATCGGAGCTACGGTTGATTTTATATGATTTTTAGCAGTTTTGAGTATTTTCTGAAATTCATAAATCATTTAAGATTTATTTTAAATTCCACAAACACTTTACTGCTTCGGCATGACCTCATATTGACGTCAGCAGGTCAACAGGAGCTGGTCCAGGCCAAACATGACATGTGGGCCCAACATGTGAGTGTCATAGTTAATTAACAAAGTTAATTAGTGTTAAGCTAGGAACTAACTAGCTGTCAGTGGGGTCTGGGCCCACATGTCAGTGACTAACCTAACTAACTGATTTAATTAGTATTTTACTTAATTAAACTAGCTAATTAGGGGAGGGGTGGCCCACACGTCAGTGACCCAGGGGTGGTCAACCCCCCGGTCAAACGAGTCAAACTCGCCGGCGATATGACGCCGGCGAGGCCAAACACGGCGGCGAGCTTCGGAAATCGCCTAGAGGGCACGGTTCGAGCCATGGTTGGGCGCGTTGGAGTGCCCTCGCCGGTGCGCGTCGAAAGGTGGTAGCCGCCGGGCCTGTTGTGGCCGGAGGCGACGGCTACGAGCTTGGCAGCGGCGGCCGGCGTTCGGGCGTGTGTGGAAACGCGGCTGCGGTGGCCTAGGCGATGCGTGCGTGGCACCTAATCCATCTACATGCTGCGGCGAGCAAAATGGACGTGCGTCCGAGACCAAATGGTCACCGGAGCATCGCCGGCGGTAAGCACGGCGGCGGCGGGTTTCGGTGATCAGCGGAGCAGCAGCTACACAGCGCAAACGAAGCGGAGGAGGGAGGGATTCGGTGTAGGGGCTCACAGCGGGGCTAGCGAGCTCGAAGGAGAGGTCGGGGACGCTCTGCAGCGCCTTAATCGACGGCGAGGAGCTTCGGCGATCCGAGGAGGGGGACGGCGGCGTGAAGGCGACGCAGGGCTTCCGGCGATCCGTGGCTCAGCGAGGAGGAAGAGGGCGTCGCGGCGATCCTTCTGGACACAGTCACGGGACGAGGGGGAGGCTCTAGGTGCGGCAATGGCGAGCGGCGGCGACGGGCGGCCTCGGTGGTGAGAGGGACAGAGCCAGGAGAAAGAGATGAGGACGAGGGGGAGTGAGAGAGGGGTCGGGGCAGCTGCGTGGCGACGCATGGAGGCGTCCAGGGCGTCGGGGATGCAGGCAAGCAGGCTGGAGGTGGCCGGGCGCATGCCGGCGCGCGGTGGCCACGCGCGCTGCCTACTGGCGCGAGGTGGAAGGCGACAGGAGCGGCGCTGGGTGGGCTGGGCCGGCCTGCAACAGTGCTGGGCTCAAGGTGAGTTCTCTCTCTCTTTCTTTTTTCCTATTTCTTTTCTGTTTCATTTCTTTTGCAACTTTGTTTAATTAATAAAAATGCCAGAACATTTTTATAACTCATAAAACTAGTCATGCCCACTGTATATAATATGAACAGTATGGAACATTATAGTTTATGATTATTTGGGCACATAATATATTTTGTAGCATTTAAATGCCCAAATGCAAATACCATATGATTTAATCCAAAAACCTTAGATGTCCTAGAAAAATTGTGCACCATTTTTGGCAGAGGTTTAGGACCAAGGCAGAAATGATGAACATTTTTTAAGGGCATTTTGGGTACATTGGAAAAGATTTTATCAAACCCTAGTTGTTAGAAGAGGGGTGTTGGGGTTTCTGTCATTCCCATTTCAAGTTTCTTTGATAAGTAAACATGATGCACACTCTAGCTAGTCCTAATGCAAGTGCTAACTAGGGATGTGACATGTATATACTCAAAACACCAAGCCAAGCAATCTTGGATAGATCTAGACTTCAAAAACCCATACTGATTTTTGTGCAGACAAGAGAGGATAACTTTTTGCAGCCTGTTAGCTAGCGGTTTTGTTAGAAACTTTAAGCAGGTGTTGGTGAGGGAAATAGGCCTATAATCATTCAAAGTCTCAGAGCTCATTTTCTTAGGTATCAGAGTGATCAAAGATGTGTTTATACATTCCAAGTCCAAGGAACCATCATAAAACTCTTGCACTAGTAACATGAAATCCTCTTTAATCAGATCCCAACATTTTTTTAAGAAAAGACCAGTAAAACCATCAGGCCCAGGAGCTCTATCAGGTGGCATTTGCTTGATAACCAGATCAATTTCCTCCATGAGAAAAGGCTTAGTCAAATCATCAAGTCCCTCAACTCTTTTAATAATGGTGCCAAGGTCAAACCCCATTTGGATATCATTGGAACAACCCATTCTATCCTTGAATTCTTGCAGGAATAAAGCTGACATAGTAGCATGGTCAGATATTATATCATTATCCACAGTAATACTAGATATGGTGTTTGACCTGAAACTTTCAGTTGCCATAGCATGAAAAAACTTGGTGTTATCTTCCCCAACTTTAATGTTCTTGATTGTGCATCTCTGCTTCCAGTAGATAAACTGCAATCTGAGCACTTCTTCCAAATGAAGTTTCACAATTCTTCTGAAGTTAGCTTCAGGTAAATATAAAGACCTATGCTCTTCAAGAGTATCCAAGTGCATGATAACCTTGTTGCAGTCTTGAATAAGCCTTTTGATCCTGGAAAGATTGGTGTGCTAGACTTTAAGAGCATGTCTAAGATTCTTAAACTTTGTAGATATGATGGCAGCAGATGATTTTCTATGGACAGATTGAGACCAGGATTGGCTGACACACTCCATAAAACCAGGCAAGTCTACCCAGTAATTCTCAAAACGAAAGATCTTGGCCTTAGGGATCATAGTTTTAATAGTTACCACACAAGGTGTATGATCAGAAGTTGATCTGGCTAGAGGAACCACCTAAGTATTGGGATAATGAGAAGTCCAGTTGACAGTAGTAAAAAACCAGTCCATTTGTTCCAAAAAAGGAACAGCTTGCATATTGGACCAAGTAAATCTTCTGCCCTTCAAAGGTAATTCAATAAGACCTAGATGTCCAATAACCTCATTAAACAAGAGCATATCATTAACATTTCCACCTGGCCTATTTCTATTTTCCATGGATCTAAGAAAGTTGAAGTCCCCAAGCAAAAGCCAATTATCATCCATGGGTATGACTAAATTATGGAGCCATGAGATAAAATCATCTCTAGCTGGGTTTTGACACGGCCCATAAATAGAAACCAAGGTCCAGATATCAGAGTTGTGTTTGGATTGGAATTCCACAGTTATGCCAAAGCTTAATAATTCAAGCAGCTTGCCTGAAAATAGAGCAGAATTCCAAAGTACAATCATACCAGCAGAGGCCCCTACCGAAGGGACAAAGACAAAATGATCAAAACGTCTCGGGCAAAATTTGCGAATGAAACGTTGACCCATAGTCTCACATTTTGTTTCTTGTAGGCAAATAACAGAGCAGCCACTTTCCTCAATTTTCTAGCGAACAACACGTTGGCGATTTTCTGAATTTAAGCCCCTCACATTCCAGCATAGTACTTTCCAGTCTCTAAAGGTAGTATAATCCATTACAAACCCAAATAAGAGTAGCAAAATCAGTCACCACATAATGATGACCCATCCACAGACGCAAGTTGCACTGAACTTCAACGACTGAAAATAAGAAACTAACTAGATAATGGTTTTAACAGGGGTTAACCATAAACCCAGAATAGATAGCATGTTAAACATCATTAGCCGAAGAAGATGAGGACGAGGAGGCCGGCTTCGCATTAAGCTGCTCGGCAGTGATCTTCTCAGGAGCGATGCCTAGGCAACCTCCAATTTGCTGAAGAACTTTGATCGATGTAGGCGGAGGAACTGCATCTGTTGCTTCATCAGGCGCTTGGTCATGCTGCACTCGCCGCTTCTTGAGGGGCTTGGTTGAAGGTTTCTTGAGAGGGACAGATTTCGGCGCACTATGGCAGAACCCATCCCGAAGTGCAAAAAGCCTAGCGCTGCGCCGTAATTCTGATTCAACCAGAACAACGCTCAACTTGCGGCGACTTGGATTTTTAGCCGTTGCAGTGAAACTGAAAGAGACCATCTCCACATCTGTCAAAAGTGGCATACCTGAAGGAGCAATTGCCTCGTCTGAATCTGGAACTTCATCGAAACAAAGAGAACGAACAACTCTTGGCTTTGAGTGAACTGCCTGAACTAAGCACTGTGGAGACGGCTTGAAGACCAGCTCATTGCAGAGGTGAGTGTTTGAAAACGAAACTTCCCAGGATCTTTTGATAGGATGATCGGCTTAAAAGGGCTGAGCTGTGGCATACCTTTGGGAATCTACATAGTCTCAATAAATGACATCATATTAGCAAAGCACCGAGACCAAAGCATCTCAGGTGGAATCTGTGGACCAAAAACTGTCAGCACACGGCCAACGAAGATCGGCGCCTGAATAGCGGGAGGCTGATAAACTGCTAAAGCTTGCTGGCCATCCCCATCAGAACTGGAAGCTGGCCCAGAGTTTTGCATAACCACTGATTCCTGAGAAACCACCTGTGGGTTATTGTGTTGGACCCAATCCTCAATGACAACCTCGTCATTATGCAGATCATGCTGAAGTGGATGGTTGATATGTGGCGGCTCTAGTGGGTCGTTCCACCCTAGCTGCGGGTATTCCGGCATAACAAAGTTGATGTTGTCAAACTGCAGGTGTCCAGGGAGAGGGTGCGGATTTCCATTGAGTGGCATCTGGTCTTCATCCGCGGGGAGAACTTATGCAAACTCCGCCGATAGAACGTACACCGGTGCAGTCCAAGAAATTCTAGTAGCACCAAAGTCACCATATTCACGATAAACAACATCATGCGGAACTTGCTCAGGACATGGGAATGAGGCATAGACCAAAGTGCGTACCATACGCGGATCCTCTTGGTGCCACTGATGAAAACGGCCAAAAGTACTAACTGCATTAGATATGTACTTGGTGGTGCAATAATCTAGTGGAATTCCCAACATCATAATTCAACCTCTACGAAAACCTTGGATAGCTCTATGATTGATGCCATGGTTGTGCGGTATGAAGCGTACAAAGTGACCATTGCCAAGGTTGTAAGGTGGATGATCCATGATAGCATGCCTAGATGCAGCACTACGAAACTAAAACAAACCAACACCCTCAATCCAATGCTGATCGCTAAGAACATCGCGATGAAGTTGAGTCATAACAAAATCACTAACCAGCTGACGAAACTGTTGAATCTGGCCAGGCGGCGGTGGAGGCTCGACAATACCGATAGCATACTGCTCATGGCGTTGATCCGGAGCAACCGCCGGAGAAAGAAACGTCCGAGGCAGCCGGGTTGGTCCTCCATCGATGACATCAAACCCCGGCGGGATGAACTCCAAAGGATCAATGGCAAAGTTAGCCATTGATGATGGAGGTGGCGAGGGAGGAGCTTGGCCAACAGGAGAGGACGACAGTGATGTGACAATACGCTGCGGGTGCGCGTGGGTGGTCGTCTCTAAAATCGAGGAGTCCCGAGGAGGTTGAATAGAGGGAGGACTCGTGGCAGGTGCGGATTCCACCTCCTTCGATTTACCAAGATTTTGTGACATATTTTTAACTTTCCAAACTAACCCGTTATCCCTTGCCCATTGCTTGCATTGAAAGCCTCGGTGACCAGAGCGATTGCAAGCTGAGCAAACTGGGCAGGAGACTGACATGTGGCCCTTTTGAAAACATTTAGTGCAGGTTAACACACGGGCCACCATGTCATCCACCATGTCGTCAAACTGATCGCGCGCCTCCTGCGATGATGGAATATAAGCCTGTAACATGTCAGGGAGCTCAGTCGGCCCAATAGATGCAGGCCCAACATGGGGAGCCGATGATTCCGGGTTCGACGTGTTTGAAGCCAGCAACGTATCTCGATCATGCAGATCATGTGGTTGCGATAAGCCCGCCGAAATATCAGGGTGAGAGAAATCCCCGGATTGAATTGTGCCAAAAATAATAGGCGACGACGTCGCCGTCCAACGTAAGCTCGCCGCCGGCGAGGGGTGGATGATAACCCTCTCATGAGCAGAAATCTCATAGCCCGTTTCAGTAATGGAATCAATCTCATCCTGCGTTGCGGGGTATCTGTAGCCCTTGCAAGCCTCATAATTTTGCATGGTGGCAAAAGAAATCCTTTTCCGAACGTGCTTGCCCGATCTAAGAGAGGACTTACGAGGTGGGTGATGCATAGCTATCATACCAAGGGCAGCTTGCCTCTTGGATGGACTAATGAGGACCCATTCAGCATCACATTCAAGATTCCAACGATGGAACTCACGTTCCCAATTAGGGCCTCCACGACCCCAAAGATTGAAATAACATTTGAAATTCAAGCAAGTAAAAGAACGAAGACTAAGAACAAGAAATCCAACTTGCTTAGAGGAGACATTGAAAGAATAAACCTTATCATGTATGTATGAGACTCCCAATTCAATAGCAGAACCTCCAATGGCCGCTTCCAAAGCCACCACAACAGAATCTTCCGTGAGACGAAAGTCATGTCTCCCAAAAGATACAACCATCGTGAAATGACCAGTGTCATCCGTAGGATGAATGGTAAGACCAGTAGATCTGAAAACCTTATCCGCAAACTCAAAACCCTTGGAGAAATCCAAGCCAAGGGTTGATCCAGTGGAGATCGCCATAAGAAAATGATATCACCAAGTAGAGAAGAAGACGTCGAAGAGATTGATTGGAGAGAAACCTCATATTAGAGGTGGTGTGGAGAGATCACCGTCAATGGTGGGTGGGAGCGGTGGGGGGGGGTGGGAGTCGCCGTCCATATTACCTAGTCGATGTTGTTATCTCTGGCGGCTCCATCACGGTCAGCCCCCCTCCCACCCACCCAAATCTGGATCAAATCGACCAAAAAAGGAAAACAGAGGTGATGCGGAGGGAAGAGGTGAGATCTAGCTCGACACAGAGGGGGGTACGCCGGAGGGGAACGAGACAGGGTTCCTGATTCACTTACCACAGCCGCCGTCGTCGCCAAGAACGAAAGCTCCGCGCTGCTGTCACCGAGGACAGAATCTTCGGCGCCGTCGCCGGCTCACCGCCGAGAATGAAGAGGAGGAGGGTGGGAGCAACGGCTTTAGACAGGGGCACTGCCAAGTGGGACCCACGGGGACACGTTTCACCTGATGCACTGCCAAGTGGGGCCCGTGACTAGATGCACTACCAAGTCGGACCCACATGTCTTAAACATAACCTCACTCCTGTTGACGACCTGTTTAATGGCCCGAGTGGGCCTTGGCTATTTGGGCTTCTAAAATGTAGCACCAGAGCTATTTTCATCAACTACGCCGCACTGCATCCATTGCACCTCAAGATGTCGCACAGGAGCTATTGACCCTGTATCGATAGGATATTTCTGTTTCGAGGGGGTGAGCACAAATCGCTATCTTTGGCAGGGGCAATTCATTGTAAATACCAGGAACACTTGTTGGAAATATGCCCTAGAGGCAATAATAAAAGTATTATTATTATATTTCCTTGTTCATGATAATTGTCTGTTATTCATGCTTGAATTGTATTGTACGGAAACAGCGATACATGTGTGAATACATAGACCACAACATGTCCCTGGTAAGCCTCTAGTTACTAGCTCGTTGATCAACAGATGGTCACGGTTTCCTGACCATGGACATTGGATGTCATTGATAACGGGATCACATCATTAGGAGAATGATGTGATGGACAAGACCCAATCCCGAGCCTAGCATCAGATCGTATAGTTCGTAATGCATAAGCTTTTCTAGTGTCAAGTATTTATTCCTTAGACCATGAGGTTGTGGAACTCCCGGATACCGTAGGAATACTTTGGGTGTGCCAAACGTCACAACGTAACTGGGTGGCTATAAAGGTACGCAACGGGTATCTCCGAAAGTGTCTGTTGAGTTGGTACGAATCGAGACTGGGATATTGTCACTCAGTATGACGGAGAGGTACCTCTGGGCCCTCTCGGTAAGACATCATCATTATGAGCTCAAAGTGACTAAGGAGTTAGTCACGGGATGATGGATTACGGAACGAGTAAAGAGACTTGCCATGACGAGATTGAACAAGGTATCAGGTATACCGACGATCGAATCTCGGGCAAGTACCGTACCGATAGTCAAAGGGAATAACGTACGGGATTGAGTGAATCCTTGACACAGTGGTTCGTCCGATGAGATCATCGAGGAACACATGGGAACCAACATGGGTATCCAGAACCCGCTGTTGGTTATTGACCGGAGAGTCATCTCGGTCATGTCTGCGTGTCTCCCGAACCCGTAGGGTCTACACACTTAAGGTTCAGTGACACTAGGGTTGTAGAGATACATGCACGTGGAAACCCAAATGTTGTTAGGAGTCCCGGATGAGATCCCGGACGTCACGAGGAGTTCAGGAATGGTCCAGAGGTAAATAATGATATATAGGAAGTCCAGTTTCGGCCATCGGGTGAATTCCGGGGGTCACCGGGAGTGTCCCGGGACCACCGGAGGGGTCCCGGGGGTCCATCGGGTGGGGCCACCCATCCCGGAGGGCCCCGTAGGCCGCAAGGGGGAAGAGGCCAGCCCCTGGTGGGCTGGCGCACCACATGGGCCCCCCCTCCATGCGCCTAGGGTTGAAACCCTAGGGGGAGGGGGCGACCCCTATGCCTTGGGGGGCAAGTCTCCCCCCTGGCCGCCGCCCCCCCTAGGAGATTGCATCTCCATGGGCCGGCGCCCCCCCTGGCGCCTATATATAGTGGGGGGGAGAGGGCAGCCGCACGCCAAGCCTCTGGCGCCTCTTCCCCTCCCGTCACACTTCCATCTCCTCACGCAGGGCGCCGACGAAGCCCTGCAGGTTTTCCTGTTGCATCCACCACCACGTTGTCGTGCTGCTGGATCTCCGACAACCTCTCCTCCGCCCTTGCTAGATCAAGAAGGAGGAGACGTCGCGGTACCGTATGTGTGTTGAACGCGGAGGTGCCGTCCGTTCGGTGTTGGGATCATCGGTGACGAGGATCACGAAGAGTACGACTACTTCATCCACGTTCCTTCGAACGCTTCCGCACGCGATCTACAAAAGGGTATGTAGATGCACTCCATTATGCTCGTTGCTAGATGACTCCTTAGATTGATCTTGGTGAAGCGTAGGAATTTTTTTGAATTCTGCTATGTTCCCCAACAGTGGCATCTGAGCTAGGTCTTTGCGTAGCATCTTGCACGACTAGAACACAAACAAGTTGTGGGCGTTGAGTTTGCTCAATTTTCTTGCCGTTACTAGTCCAATCTTGATTCGGCGGCATCGTGGGATGAATCGGCCCGGACCTACCTTACACGTACGCTTACGTGAGACTGGTTCCACCGACAGACATGCACTAGTTGCATAAGGTGGCTGGCGGGTGTCTGTCTCTCCCACTTTAGTCGGATCGGATTCGATGAACAGGGTCCTTATGAAGGGTAAATAGAAATTGACAAATCACGTTGTGGTTTTGGCGTAGGTAAGAAACGTTCTTGCTAGAAAACCTATAGAAGCCACGTAAAACATGCAACAACAATTAGAGGTCGTCTAACTTGTTCTTGCAGCATGTGCTATGTGATGTGGTATGGCCAAGATATATGTGATGTATGAGATTGATCATGTTCTTGTAATAGGGAATCACGACTTGCATCTCGACGAAAATGACAACCGGCAGGAGCCATAGGAGTTGTCTTAATTATTGTATGACCTGCGTGTCACTGAATAACGCCATGTAATTACTTTACTTTATTGCTAAACATTAGCCATAGTAGTAGAAGTAATAGTTGGCGTGACGACTTCATGAAGACACGATGATGGAGATCATGGTGTCGAGCCGGTGACAAGGATGATCATGGTGCCCCGAAGATGGAGATCGAAGGAGCAAGATGATATTGGCCATATCATGTCACTTTATTTGATTGCATGTGATGTTTATCATGTTTATGCATCTTGTTTACTTAGAACGACGGTAGTAAATAAGATGATCTCTCACTAAAATTTCAAGAATTGTGTTCCCCCTAACTGTGCACCGTTGCTAAGGATCGTTGTTCCGAAGCACCACGTGATGATCGGGTGTGATAGGCTCTAACGTTCGCATACAACAGGTGTAAGCCAGATTTACACACGCAATACACTTAGGGTTCACTTGACGAGCCTAGCTTGTACAGACATGGCCTCGGAACACGGAAGACCGAAAGCTCGAACATGAGTTGTATAGAAGATACGATCAACATGAAATGTTCACCGTCTCACGTGATGATCGGACACGGGCTAGTCGATTCGGATCATGTATCACTTAGATGACTAGAGAGATGTCAATCTGAGTGGGAGTTCATTAAAATTTGATTAGATGAACTTAATTGTCATGAACTTAGTCTAAATTCTTTACAATATGTCTTGTAGATCAAATGGCCCACGCTCATGTCACCCTCAACTTCAACGCGTTCCTAGAGAAATCCAAGCTGAAAGACGATGGTAGCAACTATACGGACTGGGTCCGTAATCTGAGGATCATCCTCATAGCTGCCAAGAAAACTTATGTCCTAGAAGCACCGCTAGGTGACGCTCTCGCCCCGGCAAACCAAGATGTTATGAACGCTTGGCAGTCGTGTTGTGATGATTACTCCCTGGATCAGTGCGGCATGCTCTACAGCTTAGAATCGGGGCTCCAAAAGCGTTTTGAGCACCACGGGGCATATGAGATGTTCCAAGAGCTGAAAATGGTTTTCCAGGCTCATGCCCGAGTTGCGAGATATGATATCTCCAACGCATTCTACAGCTGTAAGATGGAGGAAAGCAGTTCTGTCAGTGAGCACATACTCAACATTTCTGGGTTGCACAACCGCTTGTCTCAGTTGGGAATGAATCTCCCAAACGAAGCGGTCATTGACAGAATCCTCCAGTCGCTCCCACCTAGCTACAAGAGCTTCGTGTTGAACTTCAATATGCAGGGGATGGAGAAGTCCATTCCCGAGGTGTATTCAGTGCTGAAATCAGCGGAGGTGGAGATCAAGAAAGAGCATCAAGTGTTGATGGTCAATAAAACCACTAAGTTCAAGAAGGGCAAGGGTAAGAAGAACTTCAAGAAGGACGGCAAGGGAGTTTTCGCGCCCGGTAAGCCAGTTGCCGGGAAGAAGCCAAAGTATGGACCCAAGTCTGAGACCGAGTGCTTTTATTGCAAGGGAACGGGTCACTGGAAGCAGAACTGCCCCAAATACTTAGCGGACAAGAAGGCCGGCAACGTCAAAGGTATATGTGATATACATGTTATTGATGTGTACCTTACCAGCGCTCGTAGTAGCTCCTGGGTATTTGATACCGGTGCAGTTGCTCATATTTGTAACTCAAAGCAAGAGCTGCGGAATAAACGGACACTGGCGAAGGACGAGGTGACGATGCGCGTCGAGAATGGTTCCAAGGTCGATGTGATCGCCGTCGGAACGCTGCCTCTACATCTACCCTCGGGATTAGTTTTAAACCTTAATAATTGTTATTTAGTACCAGCTTTGAGCATGAACATTGTATCTGGATCTCGTTTGATGCGAGATGGCTACTCATTTAAATCCGAGAATAATGGTTGTTCTATTTATTTGAGAGATATGTTTTAAGGTCATGCCCCGCTGGTCAATGGTTTATTTTTGATGAATCTCGATCGTAATGATACACATATTCATAGTGTGAATGCCAAAAGATGTAAAGTTGACAATGATAGTCCCACATACTTGTGGCATTGCCGCCTTGGTCATATTGGTGTCAAACGTATGAAGAAGCTTCATACAGATGGACTTCTGGAGTCTCTTGATTATGAATCATTTGACACGTGTGAACCATGCCTCTTGGGCAAGATGACCAAGACTCCGTTCTCCGGAACAATGGAGCGAGCAACCAACTTATTGGAAATCATACATACCGATGTGTGCGGTCCAATGAGTGTTGAGGCTCGCGGAGGCTATCGTTATGTTCTCACCCTCACAGATGACTTGAGTAGATATGGCTATATCTACTTGATGAAGCACAAGTCTGAGACCTTTGAAAAGTTCAAAGAATTTCAGAATGAGGTTGAGAATCAACGTGACAGAAAAATAAAGTTCTTGCGATCGGATCGTGGGGGTGAATATTTAAGTCATGAATTTGGCACGCACCTTAGGAACTGTGGAATTGTTTCACAATTGACACCACCCGGAACACCTCAGCGTAACGGTGTGTCCGAACGTCGAAATCGTACCCTGTTGGACATGGTGCGATCAATGATGTCTCTCACCGACTTACCGCTATCTTTTTGGGGTTATGCTTTAGAGACTGCCGCATTCACTTTAAATAGGGCTTCGTCGAAATCCGTTGAGACGACACTGTATGAACTTTGGTTTGGCAAGAAACCTAGGCTGTCGTTTCTAAAAGTTTGGGGTTGCGATGCTTATGTCAAGAAACTTCAACCTGAAAAGCTCGAACCCAAATCGAAAAAATGCGTCTTCATAGGATACCCAAAGGAAACGATTGGGTACACCCTCTACCACAGATCAGAAGGCAAGGTCTTTATTGCCAAGAATGGATCCTTTCTGGAGAAAGAGTTTCTCTCGAAAGAAGTGAGTGGGAGGAAAGTAGAACTTGATGAGGTGACAGTCACCCCTCCCGAACCGGAAAGTAGCGCAACACAGGAAATTGTTCCTGAGGTGCCTGCACCGACAAGGGAGGAAGTTAATGATGATGATCATGAAGATACAGATCAAGTTACTACTGAACTTCGAAGGTCCACAAGGACACGTTCCGCACCAGAGTGGTACGGCAACCCTGTCATGGAAATCATGTTGTTAGACAACGGTGAACCTTCGAACTATGAAGAAGCGATGGCGGGCCCGGATTCCAATAAATGGCTTGGAGCCATGAAATCCGAGATAGAATCCATGTATGAGAACAAAGTATGGACTTTGGTGGACTTGCCCGATGATAGGCACGCCATAGAAAATAAATGGATATTTAGAAGAAGACAGACGCGGATGGTAATGTGACCATCTATAAGGCTCGCTTGTCCCTAAGGGTTATCGACAAGTTCAAGGGATTGACTAAGATGAGACTTTCTCTCCCGTAGCGATGCTGAAGTCAGTCAGAATCATGTTAGCAATTGCCGCATTCTATGATTATGAGATATGGCAAATGGACATCAAAACGGCATTCCTTAATGGCTTCCTCAAGGAAGAACCGTATATGATGCAGCCGGAAGGTTTTGTCGATCCAGAAAATGCTAACAAGGTATGCAAGCTCCAACGCTCGATTTACGGGCTGGTGCAAGCATCTCGGAGTTGGAATATTCACTTTAATGATGTGATCAAAGCGTTTGGTTTTATACAAACTTGGGGAGAAGCCTGTATCTACAAGAAAGTAAGTGGGAGCTCTGTAGCATTTCTCATATTATATGTGGATGACATATTGCTGATGGGAAATGATATAGAATTCTTGGAGAGCATAAAGGCCTACTTGAATAAGAGTTTTTCAATGAAGGACCTTGGAGAAGCTGCTTACATACTAGGCATCAAAATCTCTAGAGATAGATCAAGACGCCTCATTGGTCTTTCACAAAGCACATACCTTGACAAGATATTGAAGAAGTTCAATATGGATCAGTCCAAGAAGGGGTTCTTGCCTGTTTTGCAAGGTATGAGATTGAGCAAGGCTCAGTCGCCGACCACGGCAGAAGATAGAGAAAAGATGAATGTCATTCCCTATGCCTTGGCCATAGGTTCTATCATGTATGCCATGCTGTGTACCAGACCTGATGTGAACCTTGCCATAAGTTTGGTAGGGAGGTACCAAAGTGATCCCGGTATGGAACACTGAACAGCGGTCAAGAACATCCTAAAGTACCTGAAGAGGACTAAGGATATGTTTCTCGTCTATGGAGGTGACGAAGAGCTCGTCGTAAAGGGTTACGTCGATGCTAGCTTCGACACAGATCTGGATGACTCCAAGTCACAAACCGGATACGTGTATATTTTGAATGGTGGAGCAGTCAGCTGGTGCAGTTGCAAGCAGAGCGTCGTGGCGCATTCTACATGTGAAGCGGAGTACATAGCTGCTTGCGAAGCAGCGCAAGAAGGAGTCTGGATGAAGGAGTTCATCACCGACCTAGGAGTCATTCCAAGCGCGTCAAGCCCGATGACTCTCTTCTGTGACAACACTGGAGCTATTGCCATTACCAAGGAGCCCAGGTTTCACAAGAAGACCAAGCACATCAAGCGCCGTTTCAACTCCATCCGGAATTATGTTCAAGATGGAGACATAGATATTTGTAAAGTGCATACGGATCTGAATGTCGCAGACCCGTTGACTAAACCTCTTCCACGGGAAAAACATGATCAACACCAGAACTCTATGGGTGTTCGATTCATCACAATGTAACTAGATTATTGACTCTAGTGCAAATGGGATACTGTTGGAAATATGCCCTAGAGGCAATAATAAAAGTATTATTATTATATTTCCTTGTTCATGATAATTGTCTGTTATTCATGCTTGAATTGTATTGTACGGAAACAGCGATACATGTGTGAATACATAGACCACAACATGTCCCTGGTAAGCCTCTAGTTACTAGCTTGTTGATCAACATATGGTCACGATTTCCTGACCATGGACATTGGATGTCATTGATAATGGGATCACATCATTAGGAGAATGATGTGATGGACAAGACACAATCCTGAGCCTAGCACGAGATCGTATAGTTCGTAATGCATAAGCTTTTCTAGTGTCAAGTATTTATTCCTTAGACCATGAGGTTTCGCAACTCCCGGATACCGTAGGAATACTTTGGTGTGCCAAATGTCACAACGTAACTGGGTGGCTATAAAGGTACGCAACGGGTATCTCCGAAAGTGTCTGTTGAGTTGGTACGAACCGAGACTGGGATATTGTCACTCCGTATGACGGAGAGGTACCTCTGGGCCCTCTCGGTAAGACATCATCATTATGAGCTCAAAGTGACTAAGGAGTTAGTCACGGGATGATGGATTACGGAACGAGTAAAGAGACTTGCCATGACGAGATTGAACAAGGTATCGGGTATACCGACGATCGAATCTCGGGCAAGTACCGTACCGATAGACAAAGGGAATAACGTACGGGATTGAGTGAATCCTTGACACAGTGGTTCATCCGATGAGATCATCGAGGAACACATGGGTACCAACATGGGTATCCAGATCATGCTGTTGGTTATTGACCGGAGAGTCGTCTCGGTCATGTCTGCGTGTCTCCCGAACCCGTAGGGTCTACACACTTAAGGTTCAGTGACGCTAGGTTTGTAGAGATACATGCACGTGGAAACCCGAATGTTGTTCGGAGTCCCGGATGAGATCCCGGACGTCACAAGGAGTTCTGGAATGGTCCGGAGGTAAAGAATGATATATAGGAAGTCCAGTTTCGGCCATCGGGTGAATTCCGGGGGTCACCGGGAGTGTCCCGGGACCACCGGAGGGGTCCCGGGGGTCCACCGGGTGGGGCCACCCATCCCGGAGGGCCCCGTAGGCCACAAGGGGGAAGGGGCCAGCCCCTGGTGGGCTAGCGCACCACATGGGCCCCCCTCCATGCGCCTAGGGTTGAAACCCTAGGGGGAGGGGGCGCCCCCTATGCCTTGGGAGGCAAGTCTCCCCCTGGCCTCCGCCCCCCAAGGAGATTGCATCTCCTAGGGCTGGCGCCCCCCCTGGCGCCTATATATAGTGGGGGGAGAGGGCAGCCGCACCCCAAGCCTCTGGCGCCTCTTCCCCTCCCGTCACACTTCCATCTCCTCACGCAGGGCGCCGGCGAAGCCCTGCAGGTTTTCCTGTTGCATCCACCACCACGCCGTCGTGCTGCTGGAACTCCGACAACCTCTCCTCCGCCCTTGCTGGATCAAGAAGGAGGAGACGTCGCTGTACCGTACGTGTGTTGAACGCGGTGCCGTCCGTTCGGTGCTGGGATCATCGGTGACGAGGATCACGAAGAGTACGACTACTTCATCCACGTTCCTTCGAATGCTTCCGCACGAGATCTACAAAAGGGTATGTAGATGCACTCCATTATGCTCGTTGCTAGATGACTCCTTAGATTGATCTTGGTGAAGCGTAGGAATTTTTTTGAATTCTGCTACGTTCCCCAACAACTCTCACTTCTCAGTTCAGTGGAGATGGGTTTTCCTTGCTTCCCATTTTTGCACTGCGGGCCGAGGCAGCTTCTTATATTCAGCTTCTCACTCCAAAACCATTCGAGCCTACTCCAAGTGTGGAGTTTGTGGATTTGGAAGCTGGAGAGGATCCCAACAGGCCCTAATACTACTCTTTCCGTCCGGAACTACTTGTTGCAGAAATGAATAAAAACAAACATATCTAGAACTAAAATACGTCTATATACATCCATTTCTTTGGCAAGTATTCCTAGATGAAGGGAGTATTACAATCTTAGAGCATCTACAACCGGGCACTCCAAACCAGCCAAAACGCCCAGGCGGACGACCCGGTTACGAAAATTCGACCCAAACGGGCGCCTCAAACGGGCTTCAAACACCCGGGCTGACCGACACCCCTTGGGGGCGCCCGGGCGCGTCCGCCGCGTCGGACTAACAATGAGGACCCACACGGTATCGCCTGGAAACCCGGCGGTCCGACTAGCATCTCCTTCGGTGCGTGGGGGGGGGGGTGAACGCCTCGTGGCGCCTGAGGCCAAATCTGGCTATTTAAGCTGACCGACGTACCCCAACTCTAGCCCATCCACCTCCTCCCTCTCCGCACTGCAAGCCCGATCCCGTCCACCTCTTCTCTCCAACTCCGACGCTCTCCGGCGCTCTCCAGCTTCGCCATGGCCTAGAAGGAGATAACAACGTACGCTATGCTCACGCCAAAGTGCCGGTACCAGATCGAGCAGGAGATCGGGGCGAAGCGGGCCGCACGCGCCGCCCGCTGCCGGGCTTCCTCAAGACTCGCCGGAGCAGGCGACGACGGAGGAGGAGGAGGAGCAACAGTCGGCTCCGATGGAGGTGGAGGAGGAGGCGGACGGCGCAAAGCAGCCGGAGCAGGAGCTGGCGCCGGCTCCGGACTTCACCATGGAGGACACGGAGGGGGAGTTCGCCGTCACCCAAGCGAACAAGATGGCGGAGCAGCAGACCATCCCGGAGACCATCCAAAATGAGACCTATGTGGAGGCCAACCAACAGTTCATCCAGCAGGAACGTGCGGCTACCGACGCGTTCTTCGACAAGGTCAAAGCGGAGATGGACGCGGAGACCGCCGCGGATGAGCCGGAGTTGACACCGCCGCCCATGCACTTAGAGCCGGACACATGGATAGTGGATATCTTCGACGAAGACTATTGTAGTTGATCTACGCAGTAATCGTTTTTTTCTTTCTTTGCATGCATGCTTTTGTATGAATTTATGCTTTTTAGTATGAGGTATCCGGATGGAGATGATTAAATTTATGGCGTGAGAGCAACTTCAATGGGGCTGTCGCCGTCCGTTTGGGTCGGCGCGGACAAAAGAGGAGGCCCAACGCGCGGACGCAAACCCAAATCGAGTTCGCTTCGCGTCCGTGCCGACGCATTTGCGGTCCAAATTTGTGTGCGCGCCAACGCCCGGACACGTTCATGGACGTTTGAGGAGTCGAATTTGTCCATTTGCACAGCCCCATCGTCCTTTACTCAATACTAGCACAAATGTTATTGCATTTCAATGGGAGACATTGTTACGTGTATCATGCGCATTGTCTCCCTTGGAGAGCTCCTCTAGTACCCCGGACATCGAGCTTCTAAATTAGCCCGCGTAGGAAAGCACATTCCTTCTTTCCTTTAGCGCGTTCTATTCTTCCCGCTTCGTCACGCTCACCGTCCGCTTCTATACTGATTCCCAAGACGACTTATTGAGTTGATCGATAATAGGTAACTCCAAGATGTATATGAATTGGTGGTTTTTATTCTAAGGGGTGAGGTGGTACTATTTAATGATAATATGAATAGATGAATTACTTAGTTCTTGGTCTTTTTTCAGGCCCAGCAGAAGCCCCATGCAGCATGCGTTATGTAATTTAAGTCAGCCTACTTTGACCGTAGGCTAGAAAGAGAACATTAAATAATTTTTGTGCATTTATTTTGTGCTTGCGGCCCAATCACAGAAAAAAAGATGAGGAGCAAGCCCCTTGCCCCATGTAGGGGACTTACTCTCTGTGCCCCAATTGAAGGAAATAATGCGGAGCAGGCCCCTTGACTGCACGCTTTGGATTCCCAAAGAAAAAATATATTTATGCGTAGACAGACAAAAGTTTTAGTACCACCTTAGATAGGTACAAGAGAAAATAATTCTATATGGTGAACAGACCAAATATTATAGAAACACACCTTCTTTTTTAGCTGGTATAGATGAAATAGAAAATATGTACAAAATAGGAGGTGGAGGGAGGTACGGGAGTCAAAGTCACAAAGGCCTACCAACTGACATAACAAGTAAAGGAGAGTATTAATCCAGGCCAAGAAGTTTGGTCTCTTAGAATCCTTAACTTTATGTGCAAGAGAGAGGTACCATGCACAAATTTGATCGCCAAGAGGCAGAAGGAGGCCTCTCACTGCTGGAAATTTTCTCATTCCTCAATATTTGAATATAGTGGAGGGAATGAATAAGTGGATGCATTGTAATCCTTTTTGGTGCAAAAAATATATCAATATATCCTTAGGATGCAATTACTTGGTAACTTTGGTAGAAGCTCCAAATGAATATTCGAATTGTCTATGAATTCTAACAAGAGCGTTATGCATCACAACAGTTTTACACGACAAAGAGGGGGCTCATCAAATTAATAGTTTTCTTTGGTACTTAGAGAATCTCTCAGTTGTACAAAATAATTAATTTGTAATATACTTGATTACAATGGTCTGATGTACATATGTAATTTTTAATGAGCGTTGTAGGTATTCTGAAAACATTTTTGTTTGTCCATTTAATGTATTTATTATTATTATTTTTATTGGACATTCATGATGGTCAAAAACAGATAGAGAGTCAACTTAAGGGGTAGTGCTACGTAGTTTTGATTAGTCACACAAATTACAGATGCATGTTACTTGTAGCATTAGCTAAGCATGGCCAACAAGATCCTTAATTGGAGATCCACATCTCCTAACTTAGCATGGACATTGGTAGATATACTATTCTAAATGGTAGACTATGCGACGTCAATTTAAATAGAACTTTTGATGCTGCCAAGATGCTCTATTGTGTACGTGTAGCTGAAACACACCAGGTTATGTCGACATGTAACTTTATAGATGGAGAAAAGTTGGCAATGCAACATATATAGTTATGAATTGATTTTTGCGGCTGGTAAAATAGTGAAAAAAAGAGTGGTCGCAGGAACTCACACCTGCAACTTCAAGTTTCAAATTGCGTACTCGAGATCCGGATATAGTGAATATTTGTGCTCATTAAATAGGTCAAGATGGTTAGCACTTTATTGTTACGTTCAAGGTGAATGCCGGCTCGCCACCTAGTCCCTTGTGTACCTTTTTAATGATTATTGTTTGTATTAGAAAATCTTTTTCCATTGTCCATTCAATGTATTATGTATTGTTTTTATTGGACATGCATGATGGTAGAAAAATAAAGAGGCAATTTACGGGACATTATAATGTGGTTTGATTAGTCACAGAAATAACAGATCCATGCTACTAAGAGAATGAGCTACTCCGCATGACCAACAAGGCGATAAGCTCTTTAATTGAAGATCTAGATCACCTAACTTAACATGGCCATTAGTAGATACATTTTTCTCTAGTCACGGCGTTGAGCATGATGGATTATCATAAGAAGTACTAGTGATGTAATTTTTCAATGTACCTCTCCTTTAGTAAATCAAGACGCAATTTTGTGTGTGCAGCTTATGAACATAATATGAAATGTTTATAACATGCCTCAAATTGTTGAAATTGGACATGTAACAGACTAATAGCACAACCAAAGACACTACAATACTCCATTATTATTTCGAACCTATTACAAATATAATGGATCCTAACACTAAGATGATAATATAACCTTAGTTATGGAATATGCAAGTAACACATGCACTTTTTACTTCTTATTCTCCATTATAAGGTTTTTTGTCTTCATATATAAATTTACCAACCGTTATTGTACAACAATAGGTCGCACGGCTTGATTTTTCCTTTTGTTTTATTTGTCGAGGGGAGTATGATTTGTTTCTTCAAGTATGTCATGAACTCCCAACCAGTAGGAGTGTCAATGTAACTAGTTACTCTAGGTCAGTATGAATAAGAAATCTCTTATAGAACACAGATTTTCTAAACATGAGTACATATGCTCCCGCATAAATAGTATATTTACAGAGTTAAAAAACCAGAATTTTGGCATCAAAGATTTTCAAGTGTGCTAGGCTTTTTGGAAAACATTGTGGCGAAATGACATCCGAGGAGCTATAAACAGACATTGAAGTTCCAATATGCTTGCTTGTTGGGGAGCGGTTAGGATGTCAATTCTCCATGAATTATGCAGTCACCTCAATCACTTGACCATTTTCTTGAATTTAGTGTTCATTTGGCATACGAGCTAGGGCTCCGAAAGCAACTAAACATCTTTTATAATGTTTCCTTGGTTAACATTAGCTGGAGAAATAGAGTTAGTTGTAGTATGAGTAGCTGTAACATGAATAACTGGCTTATAAATTGGGGATCCAGATCTGTAGACTTCATAACATGGACATTAAATGCAAAATTTGCTTAAGCGCTTGACTTGTGATTCACTTTAAATAGAATTTTACAAGTTCTCTGGACGTTATATTGTATAGTTAAGTGGCTGCCATTTAACAAGTGGATCCTAATTCATAGATCTAGATCACCGAACCTCATAATGGCCATTAAATGCTTAGCTTGCCTAAGTGCTTGACTTTGCGACGTCGCTTTACATACTATTTAAGAAGTTCTCAAGATAAACCATCATGATGGTGAAAGGTACACATGTAGACATATTAACACCATGCATTGTTCCATCCCTCTAAGGACACTAACTATTCCAAACTTCATATTTGTACTTTGTTTTTCCCCTTGGATTACGTTCAATATTGGCTTCCCTAGAGTGCTAGAGGGTGCTACACGGGTTGTGTTGCTGCTCATGTATGCAAACCAATTAGCTCTTATGTTAATTGGACATATGGGCCTTAGGTGTGTGAGAGACATAAAAAATAAATACAAAGTAGTGTACGCAACACATGCCTCGCGGTTGGGTAAATCATTCTACGCGAGGCAACCAATGAAGGAAACAAAACCAAAATGTGTGGATTCAGCATCCTGTTAGAAAACACATTAAAAATTCTTTTTACGTCCGAATCCAAGTACTAAAAACTTGATAAGGTCCAATGCTACCGTCACTGCAAGTGTAAGTACCATTGTTCCGTTTTTTTAACTTCCCTAAAGCTTTAGTTTCTCTCTAATTTTTAATATTAAAGGGTTTCAAAAAATGATAATGAATATGTGCCAGCGTAAAGTTCACATGTCAAAACAAAGTGTCACAAAATTTCTAAGGAGATCTCATGCCTAAGGTATAGATTGAAGTCCACTTGAAGGCACTCCTATGATTCTATAAATAGAGACCTTATACCCTTCATTCGTCCACACACACACACCCACTTCCCCTCTACTAGCTCATCTGCCTTTTTCTCCCTGTCCTTTGCACTTCTTCCCATGGCCGGTCCATCGGGAATTTTGTTTCTGCTCTTCATTGCAATGCCAGCATTTCTAGCCATCGCCGACACCCCTCACCCATTCTGTGACCGTCCATGCCTAAATGAGCTTAGCTTGCACATGTACCTGCACCAATTTGTTGCTGGTCCAAACCGCCCAAACCGCAATGAAGAATTTGTCTTAACCCCAGGTTATCCTCTTGGTTTTGGCACAACCCTCATCCATGATTGGACCCTAACCAATACAGTGAATCCTAGCGATACTATTATTGCACGTGCACAAGGCACACATATACAGGCGAGTAGAACCAATGCTAACGGTTGGTACATCTCTCAAAACATTGTTTTCCAGAGTGGAAGGTAATTCTTTCTATATTCTCTCCCGACTCAATAAATTACTTGCAATTTTTCCTTACATTAGAATACATTATTTGTACATATAATAATTTATTGGTTTAGTAATTTCTATCCGATGTTTTGTTTTTTTTACCATTTTGTATATGTTAGAAACCCATGGGAAAAACACAAATAAATATCTACTATATCATAGGTATTAATGATGTACATGTGATTGAACCTTTAGATCACAATGGTACACAACAACGAAGCAAGCAACTACCACATACACACATATTAATTGGTAAGACACAAAGACAGACACACACACACATCATGCACATCCACTAAAATCATGAGAAATGTTGCGAACACATGAGATTACTAATGTCTAGGAACACACTTTACTATTGAATGCATACGCAAATTGTCTATGGTGATTTAACACCACACATCATATAGAAAGCGAGATACGTATTTCTAAGCACTTGCATCCCATCCATTCATGTAAATAATACTATAGTTACATAACAAATCAATGAGGTTAGTATGTAGAGAAACTAATAAGGGAAGATATTATAGATTTTATACTTCAGCACATAGTAAGTTTGATCATTGTTAAATCTTCCATACATCTCTAACATTCTGACGATATTTCATATGCCCTCCATGTGAAGGTTTGCTGGATCTACACTTCAGGTGATGGGGACTTTAACTGAGCAAAGTGAGGGACAGTGGTCCGTTATTGGAGGGACTGGAGAATTTACTAAGGCACATGGTACTATAAAGTACAAAATGGACCCTGCCTCTAACATCGAGGATGGTATTAGAGAGCTTGATATTCATCTAATATACATCCCAAATTACCCACAAGCTGTAAGTACAAGTGGAGCTTCGTGTGTAAATATTTCTCTTATTTTCAACTATTACACAAGTTTGTACAAAATTTTGAGTTTGATAGCCCGTAATTTAACTAAGGGTTGTTCACGTACTCTATTAGGATGAAGTTCATGCATTTCATTTATATTGATAATGGATATGGCTAAAATGTCGTCGTTAAAGAATGTGGTGTAATCAATCAAGATTTTTCTTGGTTCGCGAGTCACATTTCATAGAAGAAAGTGTATTTAAAACTGAAGCTACAATTTCTAGCATCACCTACAAAGTAATTTAATAACACTAGCTAATACTTATATTTGAAGGTACACATGTGAGTTGTATATGACATTAATGTTATTTCATTTCACTTTATGCAGACTCAGTCTGGTACACCACCTCTTGCAAAATTGTTGGGTGGCTGTCATGCGGTCGATAATTGTTGCTGCAAAAAATACTGATGAGATCAATGATGATTTACTCAATGAGAGGCCGTGCAGTGGCACCATGTGTATCTTTCATTTCAATCAAGGTGTGGGTTTGAAGGATGGGTGTGCCTATCCTAAAGCTTAGACTATTTGTTTTCAGTTCTCTTTATATAGTGTGACCATGTGTGTTTGGAGCTACCTCGTGTATTGTGCTTCTAGAATAATAAAATTGGTATGGTTGGGGAATATTACTCACTTGAATTACTGTGTGACTGATAATCTTCTAGGAGATCTCAAGATATATACTTTCTATCAAGTAACATATAACACATGTTGCAACTATCGAACTTCTTGATATGAGTACACAAATATATGTTACATGGAAAATACATTTGTGGTTGTGGGGCTAGTATAGTTTGTAGACTTGTGATGGGATTCCATCACATATGGACTACTTTGTTATGCTAGAGCCAGGTAAGTGAGAAACCTTCATACATGATTAGCCAACACCATGGGTGAATACTCTGTAATGCTTATTGGTCAATGCTATTTCTAATAGTATGGAATTATATATTGTTGTCCTTCTAGGAATTTATTTTTGAATGATTTTTCCTCACGATTTGTATGTTTTTCTATCTTAGTTGTTGAGTAATTTTCTACTCTCTTTATACTCTCTTTGTTTGCCTTTATTCAGCTTCCAAGTATTTAACTTAGTGTCATGCATGGACTGGAGTAGCACACTTTCATACAAACACCTCACATCACTCACACTTTCACTCGTAACTTAATATCTCATAAGTATCCTTTAGCATTTTATTATATTGTTGGGTCACATAGCATTTTTGTCTTGTGTAGTACGAGCATGTATATCTTTAGCTCGTTTATCATAAAGCGTATTGTGACTTTAGTTGTGCAGTTGGTTACGTGGACATTATTGATGCTTTTGATTTTATATTCATTCATTTGTTTTATGTGAATGCCTTTAACAAAAAGGGGTTCTACCAAAATTTCGAGATTTTCTAGACCTGTAGAAATAAGTTGGTGTAGTAGCTTAAAGGTTTGGCATAAATCTAGGGTGTTGCATCCTAAATGTTGTGACTTTCACTATAAATGTTTATAAGATAAAAGGAACGAATAATCTTATATACTTTATTCATAGCAACATCCCCATCATCCTTTACTCAATACTAGCACAAATGTCAGTGCATTTCAATGGGATACATTGTTACGCGTCTCATGCGCCTTGTCTCCCTTGGAGAGCTCCTCCAGTACCCCGGACATCGAGCTTCTAAATTAGCCCGCGTAGGAAAGCACATTCCCTCCTTCCTTTAGCGGGACTCGTTCTATTCTTCTTGCTTCATCATCCTCACCGTCCGCTTCTATACTGATTCCCAAGACGACTTATTGAGTTGATCGTTAATAGGTAACTCCAAGATGTATATGAATTGGTGGTTTTTTATTCTAAGGGGTGAGGTGGTACTATTTAATGATAATATGAATAGATGACTTAGTTAGTTGTTGGTCTTTTTTTCAGGCCCAGCAGAGGCCCAACGCAGCATGTGTTATGTAATTTAAGTCAGCATACTTAGACCGTATGCTAGAAAGCGAACACTAAATAATTATTGTGCATTTATTTTTTTCTTGCGGCCCAATAGCAGAAAAAAATATGAGGAGCAAGCCCCTTGCCAAATGTAGGGGACTTACTCTTTGTGCCCCAATCGAAGGAAATAGTGCGGAGCATGCCCCTTGACTACACGCTTCTGAGTCCCAAAGAAAAAAAAATATTTATGCGTAGACAGACAAAAGTTGTAGTACCACCTTAGATAGGTACAAGAGAAAATAATTCTATACGGTGAACAGACCAAATATTCATAGAAACACACCTTCTTTTTTGGCTGGTATAGATGATACAGAAAATATGTACAAAATAGGAGGTGGGGGGAGGTAGGGGTGTCAAAGTCACAAAGTCCTACCAACTTTACCTAACAAGTAAAGGAGATTATAAATCTAGGCCAAGAAGTTTGGTCTCTTAGAATCCTTAACTTTATGAGCAAGAGAGAGATACCATGCACAAATTTGATCGCCAAGAGGCAAAAGGAGGCCTCTCACCGCTGGAAATTTTCTCATTCATCAAGATTTGAATATAGTGGAGGGAATGAATAAGTGGATACATTGCAATCCTTTTAGGTGCAGAAAATATATCAATATCTCCTTAGGATGCAATTACTTGGTAACATTGGTAGAAGCTCCCAATGAATATTTGAATTGTCTATGAATTCTAACAAGAGTGTTATGCATCACAAGAGTTTTACACGGCAAAGAGGGGGCTCATCAAATTAACAGTTCCCTTTTTTACTTAGAGAATCTCTCTGTTGTACAAAATAATTATTTTGTAATATACTTGATCACAATGGTGGGATGTACATATGTAATTTTTAATGAGCATTGTAGGTATTCTGAGAACATTTTTGTTTGTCCATTTAATGTTTATTATTTTAATTGGACATTCATGATGGTCAAAACAGATAGAGTCAACTTAAGGGGTAGTGCTACGTAGTTTTGATTAGTCACACAAATTATAGATGCATGTTACTTGTAGCATTAGCTACTCAGCATGGCCAACAAGATCCTTAATTGGAGATCTACATCTCCTAACTTAGCATGGACATTAGTAGATATACTATTCTAAATGGGAGACTATGCGACGTTAATTAAAATAGAACTTTTGAATCTGCCAAGATGCTCTATTGTGTACGTGCAGATGAAACACACTAGTTCATGCCAACATGTAACTTTATAGATGGAGAAAAGTTGGCAATGCAACATATATAGTTATGATTTTTGTGGCTGGTAAGATAGTGAAAAAAAGAGTGGTCGCAGAAACTCACACCTACAACATCAAGTTTCAAACTGCGTACTCGAGATCCGGATATAGTGAACATTTATGCTAATTAAATAGGTCAAGATGGTTAGCACTTTATTGTTACGTTCAAGGTGAATGCTGGCTCGCCACCTAGTCCCTTATGTACCTTTTTAATGATCATTGGTTGTATTAGAAAGCCTTTTTCCATTGTCCATTCAATATATTATGTATTGTTTTTATTGGACATGCATGATGGTAAAAACAAATAGAGATGCAATTTAAGGGACATTATAATGTGGTTTGATTAGTCACAGAAATAACAGATCCATGGTACTTATAGAAGGAGCTAGTCAACATGACCAACAAGGCGATAAGCTCCTTAATTAAAGATCTAGATCACCTAATTTAACATGAATAATTGGCTTCTAAATTGGGATCTAGATCTGTAGACTTCATAACATGGACATTAAATGCAAAACTTGCTTAAGCGCTTGACTTGCGAGTCACTTTAAATAGAATTTAATAAGTTCTCTAGACGTTATATTGCAAGTCACTTTAAACCTAGGATTCGATTGCGATATGAGTTGCTCACCTTTAACAAGTGGCTCCTAATTTTTGGATCTAGATCGCCGAACCTCATAATGGCCATTAAATGCTTAACTTGTCTAAGTTCTTGACTTTGCGAAGTCGCATTACATACTATTTAAAAAGTTCTCAAGATAAACCATCATGCAGGTAAAAGGTACACATTTAGACATATTAACACCATGCATTGTTCCATCCCTCTAAGGACACTAACCATTCCAAACGTCATATTTGTACTTCAGTTTTCCCTTGGATTATGTTGCAATATTGGCTTCCCTAGAGTGCTAGGGAGCGCTACACGGGTTGTGTTGCTGCTCATGTATACAAACCAATTAGCACTTATCACTAGTAGATAAAGGGACATCTGACCCGGTTCATTAGGGCCTTTAGCCCCGGTTCTTGAACCGGGACTAAAGGGTCGGTACTAATGCCCAGGCCCTTTAGTCCCGGTTCAATCCAGAACCGGGGCAGATGGGTCTCCACGTGGCATGTGCGCGGAGCCCAGGCAGGAGGGCCTTTGGTCCCGGTTGGTGGCACCAACCGGGACCAAAAGGCATCCACGCGTCAGCATTTCTGTGGCTATGGTTTATGTTTTTTTTAAAGGGGAGGGGGAGGGTTGGGAGGTTTTGGGGGTTTAATTTAGGTGTTTCATATATTGTGTTAGCTAGCTAATTAATAGATAGAAGTGTCCTCTCTTATGTCCGTGCTTGGTCGACGCTACGTACTACACATACGTATAGAGAGGAGTAGACACGCTAGCTAGCTAGCTAGTAAGCAAACGAATGAAACAGAAGATCGTAATCAACATATATATATGCATACAGAGAGAATTAATATCGACCACCTCTCCTTCTCCGAGAGATTGGTCGAACAACAAGTTCTCGTATATCTATCCGACACTACCGGGTATATATATACAATAATTATCTCTTACAAATATAATCTCCTATACGATTGACGCATGGTCCACATAGTATTCTCCGTCTGGCGCGATCACGTGTTCAAGGAAGAATGCCGCCAATTCCTCTTGAATTGCTCGCAGAGGATCTGGTGCTAGGGGTTCATCCCGCATCCAAAACATCTAATTTGAAGAAGGGGGTCAATACATGAAATGATGCTATAAAATTGTGAATATCATTAATTAATTGCTTACGCACTTCAAATGATGGTAATGAAATAAAATTGTGAATATTATTAATTGCTTACGCACTTCAAATTGTGCTTCAGAGTAGCCCCGCTCACAGGTCGTGTGGCGGATGGACTCGCAAATGTAGTATCCACAGAAATCATTCCCGGGTTCCTGCCACAACCACTTTACAAGAAATAGAGGTCAATCAAACTGATAAGCAAGAATGCCAAATGGTATTGATGAAACTAGCGCTTGAATCAAGATATAGGAGATGCGCGGAACATGCTACTATATATTACTTACTTTCGGGTGTCTAAATTCTAGCTTCTTCGGCAGTCCCGGAGCTTTTTTGGTGAATTTTCTCCAAACCCTGTCAGACAAAGAAAACAATTACTTGATATCAGAAATGAACAAAGTTGCTGATATGCATGGTGGATAATATTGATCGATTTAACTTACCTGTCGAGCATTTGAGTCATGTCCGCATACTCCTCGGGATCTTTACGTTTAGAGTCCAAGACGGTTACTACTCCCTGCTCAAGCTTAATCTCTAAGAGAATATAGTGGAAGCTGCGCACGCATGCATGAACTCATCAATTACATTACTATAACCTTGACTGATATATAAGGGAAACCAAATATGCACAAGACAGTAACACTCACTTGAAGTTGTAAGGAAAGAGTATTATATCTTTGTTTTCATTTACCACCAACTATCGTAGCAAGTTGGTCTCGGTATCTGAGGCACGCCATTTAACCTCGGTTGCATCTATGAGGTATGTGTTAATGAACCCAATATCACCGACTTGTCTTTTCTTCAATTCGACGATCTTCAAACTGCATAATATAGTGAGGATAATTATAAATACATGCAATGAAAGAGCTGAGCTATATAGAGAGAGTTAATGACAGAAGTAGTACTGCTTACAGACAGTAGCAGGTGACCGTTGCTTTATCGAGGGCCAATTGATTGAAAAACTGATAGAACTCCTCAAATGGAATAGGCAACAGTTCAATTCCAACGAGGTCATGCTCCGGTTTAACTCTCACATACAAACTATCCCTCCCCCCAGACTCTCTGCAGATTTTCAAGTACCAATCATGCAATCTTCGCATATTCGTTGATAGAGATCTTTCATTTTTTACGAGAGGCTTCCCGTACTCGTATCTTTGTATTTGCACCTCCAAGAAATCATAATGTACATCGTCGGACAGGTAATCTCCAAGTTTGCTATAACCGGGCACCATCCTCGGATCATTAGCGACCATGTTGCTAGACACCTTGAGCGGGGGGCACGATTGGTCCGCTTGTTCGCCGAGCTGGGCAATTTGTTTCCCAGCTCGTCCTTCTGCTAACCTTTGATCACTTTTAGTACTTCCCGACCGCTTCGCTTCGTGAAATGACTTTTCAATAATGCGGTCATAGTTGTCCTTCGGCTTACTTTTCGCTGGTTTCTTCAGGGCAGCAAGAGTGCGCTTTGCTTTCACCGGATCAATCTTCTCCTCCGGAGGTGCATGTCTTTGTGCTTTCAACCCTTCAAGCCAGTCCTTCACTTCGCCTTCAGCGATCTTCGTGTTTTCCTCATCGGACCTCTCGTATGGTAACTTCTCTAGAGGCGTGAGAGAAGGACCAAATCTGCATTGCCTCCTGCCTCTGGCTGTACTGCTAGACGTTGGCAGACCAGACGAAGCGGTTGTCT
This sequence comes from Secale cereale, assembly GCA_902687465.1. Classification (NCBI taxonomy): domain Eukaryota; kingdom Viridiplantae; phylum Streptophyta; class Magnoliopsida; order Poales; family Poaceae; genus Secale; species Secale cereale. Next base: position 704,801,186 of record LR738712.1, read on the forward strand.
TCTTTCCTTGCTTACGCGCCGGAGCAAGAGCAGCCGGAGCGGCGGCAGGTCTCTTCCGCCCTTGCTGACTAGGCGGAGAAGGAGGAGGCTGGCTGCTCGGGCGCGCCGGCGTAGGCGGAGAAGGAGGAGGCTGGCTGCTCGGGCGCGCCGGCGCAGGTGGAGAAGGAGGCGGAGTGCCGCCACGCGCCGGAGAAGGAGCCGGAGTGCCCTGATCGTCACTCGGCGGTGGAGGAGGCGGAGTGCCCTGACTCGCCGAAGGAGGAGGAGGAGGCGGAGGCGTCCAGTTGAGAATGTTGATGAGGTCCTTCCGCCATAGGCATGGAGTCTTCAGTGAAGAACCCAGCCGAGTCTCCCCTTCACCGGTAGAGTGGTCAAGCTGGAGCTCCTCAAATCCCTCCGTTATTTCATCCACCATCACCCTAGCATATCCTTCTGGAATCGGCCGGCAGTGAAAAGTTGCGCCGGGTCCAGTAGGATAAACAGAGCCAACAGCCGTCTTGACCTTCATATTTATCCACTGCGTCATAAGGTGGCAATTTTGTACCTCCGTGATAGCATCCACAGGATAGCTGGCAGTAGCCGTCAAGACATGCTCCGACTGAAGCAGCTCGGTGGAATTCACGCTGCTTCTCCGCTGAGATGGCGGGGTAGCTTCGGGGGAAGCTTCGGCAATTCTTTTGTCCCGATTTGCTTCTCGTTCCTCTATCGCTTGTATTCTGGCGCGCAGCGCCTGCAGTTCGGTCTGCTTTATTTTCTTCCTCCTCTCGTGGCATTTGTAACCGCCTGCGTCCGGAAACCCAGCACTCCACAGAACGGAGCCTGGCGTGCCTCGTGTCCGTCCAGGGTGCTCAGGATTCCCGAGGGCCATTGTCAGCTCGTCGTTCTCTCTGTCGGGGAAGAACGTCCCTTGCTGCGCTGCTTTGATATAGTGTCGAAGCTTCCTGAGTGGTATTTCCAATTGCTTGTCCGTCCAAATGCACCTCCCTGATACAGGGTCCAAGGTTTCGCCAGCCCCGAAGAACCAAGTCCGGCAACGGTCTGGCCAGTTCATTGTCTCTGGTTCGATCCCTTTCTGAAGCAGATCATTCTCAGCCTTCGCCCACTTAGGCCGGACTCTGAGGTAGCCACCTGACCTCGTGCGATGGTGATGCATCTTCTTCGCAACATTTTTCTGGTTTGTCGCCGACAAATTCTTACTCTTTTCCGATGTCTTATAGGCCACAAATGCGGGCCAGTCATCTTTGATCTTCTCATATATGCCCACGAATTCTGGAGTCTGTTTTTTGCGAACAAACTTATTCAGTTTTTTCTTCCACGCCCTGAATAGTTCTGCCATCTTCGTAAGAGCAGCAGACTTGATTAATTCCTCTATAACTGGCTTCGCCGGATCAGCCTCTGGCGGTAGGGTGAAATTTGACTTCAGCTCAGTCCAAAGATCTTCTTTCTGCATATCAGTGACATAAGACACCTGAGCGTCTTCTGCAGCCGGCTTTAACCATTGATGGATGCTGATCGGGATCTTGTCCCTAACCAGAACCCCGCACTGATTAACAAATGCGTTCTTTGTCCGGATGGGTTCAATCGGTTCGCCGGTGCGCGAGATTTCTAAGATCTCAAACTTTTCATCCGACCTCAACTTTTTCTTCGCGCCTCGTCTCTTTACCGAAGATTTGCTCGATCCGGAGGGCTAGAAAAAAGAACAAAGACGAGAGTTAGTGAATGCATCAATTAACTAGTCAGCACAGGCTTAACTAATATATATACCTGCTGGCCGGACTCGGTTCGGTCACCGGAGCCAGCATCACGGTCTCCTTCTTGCACCGGCATTGGGTCACCGGAGCCGTCCTCACGGTCTACTTCTTCCATGTGCATTGGGTCACCGGAGCCAACAATATCATAGCCTAGATCTTCCTCTCTTTTCAGCAGCTCATTGGTGTCGTTGAGAAACGACAAGACGGCATCTTGTCCGTCTGCGATTATGTCCATCAACATCGCTTCTTGTTCTTCGTCTCGGGTGTTGTCGTCCATAGTTTCTACAAATATTTACAACGTGCCAATTATTATTCAAACATGACAGATGGATATATTAATGGCAAATGTAGAACTAGCTTCGACCCTCGACCCCTGGACGACCCTCGACTGCTCGGCGATCCACAACCCTAGACCCCCTCATGTCACATTTTGTCTAGTGTCAAAGGATTCAACAAAACCAATACTTCATCATTAGGCGAAAGTAACAGGCGCATGATGGTACGAAGCTCTCCAAAGTTATTTTGGAACGGAGTCCCAGATAGGATAATTCATAACAAAAGACGGATTATCCTATCAGGAACTCCGTTACGAAACAACTTTGCAGAACTTCCTACCAACATGCCCCGGTTACTTCTGGCAAATGATGAAGTCAAGGATTTCTTCAATACTTTGACACTAGCTAGGCAACCTCTCGACCCCTCAACCCTCGACTGCTTGGCGATCCACAACCCTAGACCCCCTCATGTCACATTTTGTCTAGTGTCAAAGGATTCAACAAAACCAATACTTCATCATTAGGCGAAAGTAACAGTCGCATGATGGTACGAAGCTCTCCAAAGTTATTTTGGAACAGAGTCCCAGATAGGATAATTCGTAACAAAAGACGGATTATCCTATCAGGAACTCCGTTCCAAAACAACTTTGCAGAACTTCGTACCAACATGCCCCGGTTACTTCTGGCAAATGATGAAGTCATGGATTTCTTCAATACTTTAACTCTAGCTAGGCAACCTCTCGACCCCTCGACCCTCGACTGCTCGGCGATCCACAACCCTAGACCCCCTCATGTCACATTTTGTCTAGTGTCAAAGGATTCAACAAAACCAATACTTCATCCTTAGGCGAAAGTAACAGTCGCATGATGGTACGAAGCTCTCCAAAGTTATTTTGGAACGGAGTCCCAGATAGGATAATTCGTAACAAAAGATGGATTATCCTATCAGGAACTCCGTTCCAAAACAACTTTGCAGAACTTCGTACCAACATGC
>LR738712.1:704806911-704837812 GCA_902687465.1 Secale cereale
ATGTCGAAGTTATCGGGGAGGGGGTATATCGACAACGACATATCCGATAAAAAAAGAAGAAGGAAGAAGAAGAAAAAAAAAGAGGAGAAGAAGAAAGGAACCGCTAGAGGAGAAGATCGAAGAAAAAAAAGGAGAAGAAGAAAGGAATAGAGGAGAAGAAGAGAAAATTTCTCTTCTTCTCCTCTATTCCTTTCTTCTTCTCCTCTTTTTTTTCTTCTTTTTTCTTCTTCTTATTTATTTCTCCTCTTCTTTCTTTCCTCTTCTTATTTTCTTCTTTCCTATCCTTCTTTTTCTAAATTTGTAACTTTTGCATATATAAAACTTTATATATATATTTAGCATATATAAACAAAAAACTATATAGCCACATACACATATACATCACATACAGCAACTATACATCACAATTGTAACTTTCTATATATAAACAAAAAACTTTCTATGAAAAAAAAACATTTTTAACATATATATTTAGCAAATTCCTAAGAAAAATAAAAAATATATAGCCACATACACATATACATCACATACACATCACATACAACAACTATATACACATAAACATATACACATATATGCAACAATATATATACACATACAAAATATATATACATATATATATTATATCACATATGAAAAAAAAATCTCCTCACATCGCGGGGCAGGAAGAGGGCGCCGGCGACGAGGAGCGCGGGGGCAAAGGGCGCCGGCGACGAGGAGCGACGGGCGGCGCGGCGAGACGGCGCGGGGGGGCGGCGCGACGGCGCGGGGCGAGGGCGCGGGCGACGGGTCAGGTCGACGGTGACGGCGAGCACGGCGCAGGGGCGCGGGGCGACGGCGACGGCGACGGAGCACGGCGCAGGGGCGAGGGGGACGAGAGCTGCGGGGGAAATGAGATTGGAAACTGAAAATTTCGCAAGTGCCACTTATATACCCAGGGCATTAGTCCCGGTTGATGCCACGAACCGGGACCAATGCCCCCCCTTTAGCCCCGGTTGGTGCCACCAACCGGGACCAAAGCCCTTGTCCTGCCCCGCGGCGCAAATCTTTAGTCCCACCTCACTAGTTGACAGGGGCTCGGATTGGTTTATAAGCCCCACTGCGGTGGCTGTATTGAACTCCTCTCTATTGAAGGCTTCTGGGCCTAACTCTGCGCGCTGCCCTGTGAGCTTGCTGGGCCTTATAGTTCAGATGCATCCTGGGCTGTAGGCCTTGCAGGCTCACTGGGCAGCGCCCAATTTTTTTATTTTTTTTATTTTTCTGCTTTATTTATTTCTAAGTTGTTTTTTGCTGTATTAAGAGTTTCTTTGTGAATATTATTGCTTTAGGTAAAACCAATTACAAACTTTCTGTTAGTGCAAGTAGTATTCAAATTTGAATAGTTTAAATTTGAAATTATTTGTTTTCTTTGTTGCTTTATTTATTTTATTTTGTTTCTACTTACAACAAAATACTTATTGTTGCTACTTTTATTTTTTTGCAAGTTTTTTTGTTTTGTTTTCTGCATTATTTATTTTCTTTTGTTTTTTGCTTTATTTTTTAATTCTTTCTGGTAAAACCAATTACAAACTTTCTGTTAGTGCAAGTAGTATTCAAATTTGAATAGTTTAAATTTGAAATTATTTGTTTTCTTTGTTGCTTTATTTATTTTATTTTGTTTCTACTTACAACAAAATATTTATTGTTGCTATTTTTATTTTTTTGCAAGTTTTTTTGTTTTGTTTTCTGCATTATTTATTTTATTTTGTTTTTTGCTTTATTTTTTAATTCTTTCTGGTAAAACCAATTACAAACTTTCTGTTAGTGCAAGTAGTATTGAAATTTGAATAGTACAAACGGACAATGGTATCATACTCGTCTGTTACAAAGTTGGCATGGTATCATCATAATAGTTGCGGAAAAAAGTCTTCACTTTTTCTTCGCTTGTGTCATTCGCTTATTGCGCCGTAACCATGAATAATCTTCATCGTTTATCAGGATGCTTGGGTCAGCCTTGACTTTGAAGGAAGGAATATCATGAAACTTTTCATAATCTTCGGATATGTCTGTCTTGCCCTCCACTCCCAGGATGTCCCTTTTTCCTGAAAGAACTATGTGGCGCTTTGGCTCATCGTATGATGTATTCGCTTCCTTATCTTTTCTTCTTCTCGGTCTGGTAGACATGTCCTTCACATAGATAACCTGTGCCACATCATTGGCTAGGACGAACGGTTCGTCAGTGTATCCAAGATTTTTCAGATCCACTGTTGTCATTCCGTACTGTGGGTCTACCTGTACCCCGCCTCCTGACAGATTGACCCATTTGCACTTAAACAAAGGGACCTTAAAATCATGTCCGTAGTCAAGTTCTCATATGTCCACTATGTAACCATAATATGTGTCCTTTCCCCTCTCGGTTGTTGCATCAAAGCGGACACTTCTGTTTTGGTTGGTGCTCTTTTGATCTTGGACAATTGTGTAAATGTATTCCCATTTATCTCGTATCCTTTGTAAATCAATACAGTTAAAGATGGTCCCCTGGACAACAAGTACAACTCATCACAAACAGTGTTGTCACCTCTGAGACGTGTTTCCAACCAACTGCTGAAAGTCCTGATGTGTTCACATGTAATCCAGTCGTCGCACTGCTCCGTGTGTTTGGAGCGCAAACTGTTCTTGTGTTCATCGACATACGGGGTCACCAATGTAGAGTTCTGTAGAACTGTGTAGTGTGCTTGAGACCAAGAATATCCGTCCCTGCATATTATTGAGTCCCTTCCAAGCATGCCTTTTTCAGTCAGTCTTCCCTCGTACCGCGATTTAGGGAGACCTATCTTATTAAGGCCAGGAATGAAGTCAACACAAAACCCGATGACATCCTCTGTTTGATGGCCCATGGAGATGCTTCCTTTTGGCCTAGCGCGGTTATAGACATATTTCTTTAGGACTCCCATGAACCTCTCAAAGGGGAACATATTGTGTAGAAATACGGGCCCCAGAATGACAATCTCGTCGAATAGATGAACTAGGACGTGTGTCATGATATTGAAGAAGGATGGTGGGAACACCAGCTCGAAACTGACAAGACATTGCGCCACATCACTCCTTAGCCTTGGTACGATTTCTGGATCGATCACCTTCTGAGAGATTGCATTGAGGAATGCACATAGCTTCACAATGGCTAATCGGACGTTTTCCGGTAGAAGCCCCATCGATGCAACCGGAAGCAGTTGCGTCATAATCACGTGGCAGTCATGAGACTTTAGGTTCTGGAACTTTTTCTCTGGCATATTTATTATTCCCTTCATATTCGACGAGAAGCCTGTCGGGACCTTCATACTGAGCAGGCATTCAAAGAAGATTTCTTTCTCTTCTTTCGAAAGAGCATAGCTGGCAGGACCTTCATACTGCTTCGGAGGGATGCCGTCTTTTTCGTGCAAACGTTGCAGGTCCTCCCGTGCCTCAGTTGTATCTTTTGTCTTTCCATACACGCCCAAGAAGCCTAGCAGGTTCACGCAAAGGTTCTTCGTCACGTGCATCACGTCGATTGAAGAGCGGACCTCTAGGTCTTTCCAGTAGGGTAGGTCCCAAAATATAGATTTCTTCTTCCACATGGGTGCGTGTCCCTCAGCGTCATTCGGAACAGCTAGTGCGCCGGTGATACATCTCAAACGTATCTACTTTTCCAAACACTTTTGATATTGTTTTGACCTCATTCTTGCATGATTTGGACTAAACTAACCCGGACTGACGCTGTTTTCAACAGAGTTGCCTGTATGTTTTATTTGTGTGCAGGAAAACGGATTTTTAACCATCTCAAAAAAATCCACGAAAAATCACGAAAAATCCACGCACCCGAAGAAACAACATACCAGAAGTGGGGCCAGAGGGGGGGCCAGGGGGTGCCCAGGCGCCCTGTGGGCGCCCCCCTCCTGGGCCGCGCCGGGGGGGCGCCTGGGTGGGGCCCACGCCCCCTGGTGCCCTACTTTAGCCCGTATTTTTTCCTCCGAGGCAGAAACCCCAGATCGGGAGTCCTTTCGCTGTTTCTCGTCGCGGAGCCGCCGCCACCCTCTGTTCTTCTTCGGGAGGGCTAATCTAGAGGCTGATTTGGCCTCCGGAGAGGGGAGATCGTCGCCATCGTCATCATCATCACCACTCCATCATCCCTCCATGACTTCCCCCTTCATGTGTGAGTAATTCCCTTGATGTAGGCGAAGGGGATGGTAGGGATTGGATGAGTTAGATCATGTAATAGTTCGTCAGATTGTTGGGGGCATGTTGCCTATCATCTAGTATGGTGTTTATCATCTTTGCTACAACTTGTTATTCTTAATGCTTGACACTAGGGCCCGAGTGCCATGATTTCAGATCTGAACCATATGTGTTTGCATGAATATATTTGTGTTCTTGATCCTATCTATGAGTTGTATGCACCTGTTATGGTTCGGAACCGGCGATCCCAAAGGTGACAGCTTGGGACACCAAAGGGGATGGTCCGTAGTTTGAGGATTACATGTATCCATTGAGTTCATTGCTTTGTTCCGGTGCTCTTTGACAGGAGCACCTTAATATCCATTAGTTCCTTTTGGCCCCGTTCGTAGCGGGATGGTAGGACAAAAGATGTTGTGCAAGTTCTTATTGCAAGCACGTACAACTACCTACGGGATACATGCCTAATGTTTGATATTTGCCTAGATGATCATTACTTTTCCGTGTGCCGTGCCCCGAGTTAGAAACTATCTCATCCATGCAGCGCCCAACCATCCATCTCCCTAGCCTACAGTATTTTTAAACCTTGCTTGTCTCTAGTTGCTACTTTTGCCATTTACTACTGCTATTTACTTTTGCTGTTTACTTTTACTATTACTATCATCACTATCATATCACTATTACCGCTTATCTTTTGCTGCAAGTTAGTATATTTCAGGTGCGGTTGAATTGACAACTCAACTGTTAAAGCTTATAAATACTCTTTGGCTCCCCGTGTGTCGAATCAATAAATTGAATTATTCTTACCCGTGAAGACTATCTCGATCCCTTACGGTTGAGGGTTATCAAGTACCGTTTTCTGGCGCCGTTGCCGGGGAGCATAGCAATATTTACAAGTCTACTTGATATATCCTACCTGCTGCACTTTATTCACTATGGGTAAGAAAGATGACCCTAAGGTTCCGATCTTACGATCCACTACAAGAAGAGGTACTGCTCTGAGCACTAGTGCTACACTTGATTCACCTTCTGTTATGAGTAAGTTTGCCTCACCACCACCACATGATGCTCCTACTGAATCTGTTACTATGTCTGATACTCTTGATGATGCTTCTACTACATTTGATGATGATATTAGTTCACTTGGTTATGTTCTTGAGAAACAAATTACTTCTGCTGCTGAAAAATATGGAATTGAACTTCCTATTACTCGCTACCCTATTGGTGAAACTTATGAATTTCCTGAATTGAGTAAACTCCAGGAGAGGCTTCTTGATGATGATTACTATATACTTGATGAAGACTTATGCAGGGAACTGACAGAGTTTGCCGACTCTGACCCAGAAACTATAAAGAAAATATTTGAAAAACACTCTTTGAAAAACAAAACCGTTCCTAATCCTGAGTTTGCTACATCTCCTATATGCATTGATGATCTTGATTTTAATTTCTCTGTTGATCTTTCACTTATACCTATGGTTGAAGCTGACCCCTTTTATGGCAGAGAGAATGATGATGCTATTGCACACCTAACTAAACTTGGTGAACTAGGTAGCCTGTTTACCACAGATGAGAAGATGCGCTACTTTTATGTGACCAAGCTTCTTCCTTTATCGTTGAAGGAAGGTGCTAAAGCATGGTATGATTCACTCCCATGTGGTTCTATTAAGAGTCCTCAGGACCTAGCTCACTCTTTTGTTGATAAATACTTTCCTGCTCATATGCAACATGCTGCTTTACAAAGAATTTATAACTTTAAACAGTTGCAGGATGAGTCCCTCCCTAAAGCTTGGGGGAGGTACTGCAGTTTGATTTAGGCTAGACCAGGACATGGAGTTGCTAAGAATGAATTAATTGATATATTCTATGCTGGTTTAACTGATGAATCTATGTCCTATTTGGACAGTTGTGCTGGTTGTGTTTTCAGGAAAAGAACACCAGACGATGCTGAAGATTTAATGGGCAGGATCGCCAAAAACTATGAAGATTGGTCCGTCCCTGAACCACCTCCACCAACAAAGAAGAGGGGCATGTTTGTCCTAAGCCCCGAGGATATGCAAGAAGCAAAGAAGTCTATTAAAGAGAAAGGTATTAAAGCTGAAGACGTGAAGAATCTACCCCCTATTGAGAAGCTGTGTGAGCCTACCACTCACCCTCCTATGGTAGAGGTACACTCTCTTTTAGATTTCAACGAAAGTGACATCCCTCATGGTAAGCCTCCTGATCAATGTTTAGATGAGTTTGATAATTTTATTATGAAACAGAATCATTTTAATGAGAGGATAGAAAGTCAGTTGCATGATAATTCCCTTGCTATCAAAAAGTTGCTTGGTGTTTTAGATAGAACAGTTAATGATGTTCAATGTCTTGTGAAGCATTTTCATATGGTTCAAACTCAGCTTGATCAAATTTCTAATGTGCAAAGAGATTTACTTGCTAACAATGCCAAACAAGATAAATTGCAGGCTTTTGGGATTAAGACCCGAGGAGGAACTAGTAACCAAGATCCTCTTTATCCAGAGGGACATCCGAAGAGAATCGAGCAAGATTCTCAAATGCAGGAAGAAGGAATTGTTGTCTCTCCAAATAAGAAAAAGAAACATAAAGAGACTGACAATTCTAATGATCCTATTGCAGATGAAGAGCCAGCTATTGACCCCAACAGTGTATCTATTTCCGATGCTGAGACTGAAGACGGTGCTGAACCTGAAGGTAATAATAATGAGAAGAATGATCCACCTGAAGTTCGAGAAGAAGAAGCACCTGACAAACGTAAGAGGTACACTAGAGAAGACTTCATCGCAAGAAAACACGGGAAGGAGAAAGAACCATGGGTACAGAAACCCATGCCCTTTCCAGGTAAGTCCATCAAATCTAAAGAAGAAGAGCATTACAACAAGTTTTGTGAATGGATTAAACCTCTTTTTCTTCAAATACCTTTGACTGATGCTATTAAGTTACTCCCTTATTCAAAATATATGAAAGATATTGTCACTAACAAAAGAAAAGTTCCTAATGATGCAATATCTACTATGCTTGCTAACTACTCTTTCAGTGGAAAGATTCCTGAGAAGCTCGGTGATCCAGGTATACCCACCATTCCTTGCTCCATAAAGAATAATTATGTCAAAACTGCTTTATGTGATCTCGGAGCAGGAGTGAGTGTTATGCCTCTCTCTCTTTACGAGAGGCTTTGTTTAGAGAAACTAATTCCTACAGATATCTCCCTTCAGATGGCTGACAAGTCAACCGCTGTTCCGATAGGTATTTGTGAGGATGTTCCAGTTGAAGTTGCTAATTGTTTAATTCTTACTGATTTTGTTGTGCTTGACATGCCCGAGGATGGGAGCATGTCCATTATTCTTGGTAGACCTTTCCTTAACACCGCAGGTGCTATTATTGATTGCAACAAAGGGAAGGTTACCTTTCATGTGAATGATAAAGAACACACGGTATATTTTCCGAAGAAGACCGACAGGAGGCATGCCCTCAACTCTATAGAGAATATCGAGACCGTGAAAATTGGAGAATGGGACTGTCCACTACATGTGCCTCACAAATACAAAACTATCATGGTAGGGACAATGTCCATCAAGGTAAAAGTTCAGTGATTGCTTTGTGGGAGGTGATACTTTTTGCTCTATATATCGCTTGTTTGTTGGTAAGACTTGATCAACCTTACTAATGAACGTGTTATATACGGATAAAAAGTTGAGCTTTCTATGTTTTCATTTTGTTTTTAGTGTTGTCATACCTGCTGTACCAAGTATCTATGTTTTTGAAGCTTTACAATACTACTAACTACTTCAAGTTTTCAGAGAGTTTCGCAGCTTTTTGAACTTTGAAAAAATTTCAACAGTGAAGTTTTCAGAAAAATTCCAGAAAAATTATATTAAAAATTTCCACAACGGGAGAGACCCGAAAAGTCCTGGGGCCAGCCAGGGGGGCTACCAGTGGCCCAGGCGGCCAGCTGGCGCGGCCCAGCCTCTGGCCGCGCCCGCAGGGCGCCTGGGGCCCACAAGGCCCCCCTCCAGGTACCTCTTCCTCCTCTCTCTCTCTCATTTTCCAGAAACCCGAGTTCTGGTCGTGTTCTTCTTGTTCTTGCTGTTCTTGGGGACGATTCTTCGATCTCTCTCTACAGCCCACCATTTGAGCTGAAATTTTGAGCAAATACTCCCTGGTATGTGACTCCTCCACCCCTCCAATTAGATTTTTGATTGGTGGCCTCATTTGTGAGTATTTAGTAGTTCTTGGTGCTGTAGAGATGAGCTTGCATGCACGTGTAGAAAGTTATTTTCCAAGTTTTTATGCAAGTTTATGCCTTGGGCAAGTGAGTTGAGTAGTTTGCCTTAGCTCACTTTGTTTTAATCCTTGTTTTTGTGAATTGTAAAAAAAATTCATAAATGAGTTTATTAGGAAGGGAAAAAGGATGGCTTGAGAAGAGGAGGCCCGCACACTTTGATCGAGTCACTAGAGCCGCAGCTTCACCATCGACTGCTAGGGTGAGCTATAATGAGGATCATGTGCCCATGGAGTTGTTGGAGGACACAAGTCCAGCACGTGCGATGACATATCCATGTGATGAATTCATGGAAGCTGCGGGAATCAAGGATGAGTTTTATAATTTTTGTGCTAATGCAGGTTTGACACGGCTCGTCACCAGCCGTGTTACCCAGTATCAAAAACTCACCTCCATTTTCATTAACAGTTTTAGATATAATCCTGAATCAGGTGCTATTGAGTTTAAACTTTATAATGATCTTATCACCATGACTCTGGGAAATTTTTGTGAAGTATTAGGTGTGCCGAACGTTGGGAGGACGGCAAGGATGGGCACGCAGCCCTCCGAGCTGAAAACCGTCATCAACTCTCTCTGCAGCATGGGTACGAGGGATATTCATCGGTCGAAGATCTCCAGTATCTTGTTTCCTCACCTCAGGTATTTTGCATATTATATTGCTAGAGGGGTGTTAGCTCGTGACAACACGAGCAACATTTCTGCTCCGGATATTGCTATCTTGGCAGCAGCCCTCTCAGGGAGGTCTGATTATAATATTGGTACCTTAATTGCTCGACGCCTTGCTATGAACGGTAACAAGGGGGACTTATATGGTGGCATTTATGCCACACTTATCTTAGAGCATCTTGGAGGCACCCCACACCCTGATGATACTCCTTTTACTTATTTGAACTTTGATCTTGCTGCTATGAAAAGGCATAAGTTTGTTACCATGGGTTCTGAGCTTGATAACCTTGTTTATATCTTGCGTTTCGGAACTACCGCGGAACGCGAGATCCGTCTACCTGCACCTCTTTTGTTTGATTATTCTCGCAGGAACGGATGGTCCTTTGATGTTGTCCAGTTCGATGAGTTCATGGTCCAGCGTCAGTTCCATAACCCCATGGAGGGGGTTGTGCCCGACGAGGAGAGGCACGGTGAGATACCACATTTTCAGGATGAGACCGCCACCGAGTTTGGTGAAGGGTCTTCCTCTGTTTGGCGCTCGGAACCTTCCTCGTGGGAGACTCCGAGGAGTTCGGTGTACGCGCCATCATCCTTCTACGACCCTTGGTCTCACCACCATACCCCTGGAGCAGGAGGCTCCTGGGGGCAGTAGCTGCTACCAACTTAGGCCAAAAGCCTAAGCTTGGGGGAGTACGTGCCCTTCTCACCTTTTCATTCTATTATCCGCTTTATTCGCTTTGATCTTCTCGAAGTTTTTACCCGTTCTTCTTTATTCCTCTATTTGCAAAAACAACAAAAAGATTTTCTTTTTCTTTTGCTTTTATTCAACCTTTGAAAAAAACCAAAAAGATTTCCTTTCTCTCTTTAGTTTGCTTTGTTTTCAGAGATCAGCTCGAGTCCGTGATGACATTTGATTATATTTCCTACGTTCGATTGTGCAAGTGACAAGCAGTAATGATGAAGATCGACTGAAAGGAAGCAACAGGGAAGACCGGTATGAACTCTTATTGTTTCTACTTTTGTACATATGCTTGTACTTATGATCTAGAGACCAGCTTGTAGCGACATAGTGCTATGTTTACAATGCTCTTCCAGTGGTTCATGCTTTCCTTGTGGCTAGTCTCCAATAACTAGAGTATATAATGTGTTATTGAAATGATCTACATGCATTGCATTGTTCTTAGTCTGGCATACTATGGTGGTATTTCCCTTTAGAGAATTTTTGGATTGACTTGGCACATGCTTACACATGTTTAAGACTAAAAAGTCTACCTTGCCTTGATGATCTTTGAGTTTTAGAATAGTTATATCACTTTCATGCCCGATTCAATGTTGCTTTGTCGCTCTGCATGATTATGACCGTTATTGCTCTCTAGTTGGTCGCTTCCCAGTCTTTTGCTAAACCTTCATCCGTACTAAGCGGAATGACTGCTTGTGCATCCAAAACCTTTAAAACCTGTTATGCCATATGAGTCCACTATACCTTCCTATACATGGTATTTACCTGCCATTCCTAACGAAGACTTTCGTGTACCATCTCGAAATTAATCAAAAGCATTTCTCTTTTGTGCCTATGTTTTAGCTCATGAGGAAGTAGTAGTTAACTCATGACCTCTTTAAGTTGGACAAGTTTCACCCCTGGATTGCATGCATAATGTGCGAACCCCTAATATGAAAAGGAACTGGCATTGAGTGCGCCCGGCTCAAAAAGATAATATAACAAACAAACCCTCCTTCACGCTTTGTTCATGAGAAATCAGAAAACTTTGGCAGTGATAAACAAAGGAGATTAAGAGGATGTGATCGTCCTCATTCGGGAGCCGTTCCTCGAGACTTGTCTAGCTTAAAAAGTGATTGAGTTATCTGCTAGCATTCGTTGACGAAATGTGCACCTCTCAAAACATATTACTTCTGTTTTTAAAACCAAGAGCTCTGGTACATGTTTAGTTTTTGTTTCCGATCACGGGTTTTCAACTTTGCCAATAAAAGCCACGGTTCGAGAGTCTCATCTTCTTTCTTCAAAGCACTGACTAGGAGAGCATAATTGTCATTCTGAGTGTAATGTGCATTGTCCCAAAGTATTACATTGTCTTCTGCATACTTGTGATATGATTTATTCTGAAGTTCTTAGTTCTAGTCTCCTTTAAAACTCTGGAGGAGTCTCTGCATTTATATTTTGCTTCACTCATGGAGGCTAGCGAGATACCACCTTAATATGCTCAAGCTATGTGCAATGTGATATTGTCTTGATTTTCGGTAATATATTGTTTACTCTTGATTATTTGTGACTGGTCACTTGAAAGAAGGATTGCTCCTTGCATTGTTTTTATAAGTACTGTTTCAATACTGGCTAGACTCTTTTCGTAGTACATGCTTATATACATCTAATGAAGCAAAAGAGTTTTTCAAAGTTTTTCTTTGTCGCGTCCAGTTCGTTGAACTGAATTGCTTGAGGACAAGCAATATGCTAAGCTTGGGGGAGTTGATACGTCTCAAACGTATCTACTTTTCCAAACACTTTTGATATTGTTTTGACCTCATTCTTGCATGATTTGGACTAAACTAACCCGGACTGACGCTGTTTTCAGCAGAGCTGCCTGTATGTTTTATTTGTGTGCAGGAAAACGGATTTTTAACCATCTCAGAAAAATCCACGAAAAATCACGAAAAATCCACGCACCCGAAGAAACAACATACCAGAAGTGGGGCCAGAGGGGGGCCAGGGGGTGCCCAGGCGCCCTGTGGGAGCCCCCCCCCCTGAGCCGCGCCGGGGGGGCGCCTGGGTGGGGCCCACGCCCCCTGGTGCCCTACTTTAGCCCGTATTTTTTCCTCCGAGGCAGAAACCCCAGATCGGGAGTCCTTTCGCTGTTTCTCGTCGCGGAGCCGCCGCCACCCTCTGTTCTTCTTCGGGAGGGCTAATCTGGAGGCTGATTTGGCCTCCGGAGAGGGGAGATCGTCGCCATCGTCATCATCATCACCACTCCATCATCCCTCCATGACTTCCTGAAAGTGCAACTAATCCCCGGGTGGTTTTGGCAATTAATAACAACATATATATCATTGAACTAATAGTTACTTGAGAATCATTTCAGAGAAGTTCAGTGATATGGGTATGGCAATGACTGAAGAAGTGGACCCCTCAAAATGCTAAGGCAAGCATTGGCAAAAGCTCAAGACTCCATTTTTGGTTTAGTGATCCAAGATCACATTGAGTCCATAGGAAAAGCCAATACTATTAAAAGGGGATGAGGTTATGTTGATGATCTGGTTGCTCAAGTGCTTAGTGATATATCTCCTTCAACTATCAGCAACTTTCACTACAATACACACTCATAAGTAATCTTGGACCAACCGATTTTCCAAACTCAGTCACACCGAGATGAACCACCTCAGCCATAAGCCAAACCCTAGAAAAATCGGATATTCCGAGTTTGAAATCGGTCTCACCGAAACATGGGCTGTCAAGCTTCTGTAACCTTCTGTCATCATATCGGTGTCACCGAGATGATAAAGTCGGTCTTACCGAAACTGGCAAGCTCCTGCCTTTGCTCAAATCGGAATAACCGAGATGGTATTTTCGGTCCCACCGAAAACCCCAACGTTCACATTATTTGAACTTTCGGTCTGACCGAGTTGTCCACTTCGGTCTCACCGAGATTGCTCAATTATGTGTGTAACGGTTGGATTTTGTGTGGAGGCTATATATACCCCTCCACCCCCTCTTCATTCATGGAGAGAGCCATCAGAAAGAACTACCACTCCTACCTTACACTTTCTGAGAAGAGAACTACCTACCCTTGTGTTGAGATCAAGTTGCTCCACTCCCACCATATGAAACTTGATCTCTAACCTTCCCAAGTTGCTTTCCACTCAATCCTTTCTTCCACCACAGCCAAATTAGTGAGGAGAGTTGAGTGTTGGGGAGATTATCATTTGAAGCACAAGAGCAAGGAGTTCATCGTCATCTACAACATCTATTACCTTTTGGAGGGTGGTGCCTCCTAGATTGGTTAGGTGTCGCTTGGGAGCCTCCGTCATCGAGATGTGGAGTTGAACCAAGAAGTTTGTAAGGGCAAGGAGATCGCCTACTTCGTGAAGATCTACCCCGAGTAAGGCTAGCCCTCCGTGGGCGTAGGCCATGATGGAATAGACAAGGTTGCTTCTTCGTGGACCCTTCGTGGGTGGAGCCCTCCGTGGACTCGCGCAGCCGTTACCCTCCGTGGGTTGAAGTCTCCATCAACGTGGATGTACGATAGCACCACCTATCGGAACCACGGGAAAAATCACCGCGTCTCCAAATTGCATTTGCTCTTCTCCACCTCTCTTTACTACATGTGCAATTTACTTTCCGCTGCCTATACTCTAGAATTGCATGTGTAGGGTGATGCTTGACTTGATCATAATTGTGAAACTACCAAAAACTGTTCTTTGTCAAAAGGCAGAATTTTTATAATTACAAGTAGTCTAATCACCCCCCCCCCTCTAGACATACTTTCGATCCTACAAGTGGTATCAGAGCTTTGGTCTCCATTGTATTGGTTTCCATTGCATTGGACTCCATAAGCTTGGTTTCACAACCTAGGAGAGTATGGCGTCTAGTGAGGGTAATTTTCGTAGAGGTCCTTACTTTGATGGTACAAATTTTGCTAGTTGGAAGCATAAAATGAAAATGCATATTCTTGGTCATAACCCAGCCGCATGGGGCATTATTTGTGTTGGCATGCAAGGTGAATTCTTCGAGGAAGGAAAAGTTCCGGATCGCGAAGCTACACCGGAAGAGTTGCGAATGTTGCAAAACAATGCTCAAGCTTGTGACATTCTCTTCAATGCTTTGTGTCCCGAGGAGTTCAACAAAATCAGCCGTCTTGAGAATGCTAAAGAGATTTGGGATACTTTGGTTGAAATGCACGAAGGTACCGAGTCTGTGAAGGAATCAAAGCTAGATATTCTTCAAGGTCAACTTGACAAGTTCAAGATGAAGGATGGTGAAGGAGTCGCTGAAATGTACTCTAGGCTTGCTCTCATCACAAATGAGATTGCCGGCTTAGGAAGCGAAGAAATGACCGACCGATTCATCATCAAGAAGATTCTAAGAGCTTTGGATGGAAAGTATGACACCGTGTGCACTTTGATCCAAATGATGCCAAATTACAAGACTCTCAAGCCAACTGAAGTCATTGGAAGAATTGTTGCTCATGAGATGACACTTAAGGATAAGGAAGAGCTTCACAACAAGTCAAGTGGTGCTTACAAAGCTACAAGTGATGCTCCCACAACCTCAAGTGACAAGTTAATTTCCAATGAAGAGATAAGCCTAATGGTTAAGAACTTTAACAAATTCTACAAGAATAGAGGCAAAGAGAGAAGCTCAAAGTCTAGATCATATGGTGAAAAGAGATCTTCTAGTCGTGATCGAAACTGCTACAATTGTGGAAGACCCGGACACTACTCAAATGAGTGTACGGCTCCCCACAAGAGAAGAGAAGAATCTCCAAGAAGAAGATCAAGAGATGAGTCACCTCGGAAAGAGAGAAGGAGTAGAGATGATCGTTATGAACGAAGACCCTCTCGGAGAAGCAGGGATTCAGAGAGGAAAGACAAGTCATCAAGGAGCTACACAAGAAGAAGACATCAAGCTCATGTAGGTGAATGGGTCTCCGGCTCCGACTCCGACAATCAATCCGATGGAAGCTATCACTCCGACTCCGACTACAGTCAAGATGAAGGTGTTGCCGGTCTTGCACTTGTATCCTCCAACTCCAACTCCTATGACTTATTCGATTCACCAAATGAGGGAATTGGAAGATGCTTCATGGCTAAAGGCCCCAAGGTAACACACCCTGAATTCATTGACTTCGATAGTGATGAGGATGACTTGCTTGATGAAGATGAGCTCTTGCATGATAAATCTAGTGAGCCTAGTAACGATGAAAATGCTAGTAGTCTTTACAGTCGAGAAGAGTCGAATGACAATGCTATGAAGGAGATTGAGAGTCTAACTAAAGAACTAAACACTCTTAAGTTAGCTCATGAAACAACTCAAGAAGATCATAGAGAGCTCTTAAGATCTCATGAGAAGCTACGCTTCGAGAAGCTCACTCTAGAGCAAGAACATGAGTTTCTAAAAGCGATCAATGACGATCTTCGAAAGAAGAGTTCTTCATATCTTGCCAAACGACTTCTCTTGTCTAATTTCTTGCCACCTATTAAGACTAAGCATGACAAGCATAAGAAAATTTCTTCCTCTAGTAGTAACAATAACCATGTTAAATCTAATGTTGTTACTTCTAGTAGTTCTCTTGATTCCACTAACAATGTTTCAAGCCAAGTTACACTTGAGCAAGAGAATAGCTTATTGAAGGAAATCATAGAGAAAGGTGTCTACAAGAGTCTTTCCGGAAGCAAGAACTTTGAGGAAATTATTCGCAAGCAAGGAAGGCACCGGAAGAATCAAGGGATTGGTTTTGAGCAAAAGTTCAACGCCGAAGGTGTTTAGTGGGAAGAAGGTCAATACCCTACTCCACAGTTTGTTTCTCAAAAGGAGAAGTATGATCCTACTTCTTCCAATGTGGAACAAGCTCAAGATGACCTTCCACCACAAGACCACAAGCTGAAAGCCAAGGACAAGCTTCAAGAGGAGATTGATGCATTCATTGAAGCACCTCAAGCCATGGTCAAGTGGGTTCCCAAGGACACGTCAAGTTCTACTTCGTCAAGCTCAACTACAACCCCAAGGATTCCCATCAAGATGATGTGGATCCCGAAGAAGAAGAACTAGAAGGTTCTTGAGGGTGACTCCGCCAACATACTTCACTCACATTCATTTTGGCAACTTGTGCAATCAACTTCCACATCATGCACTAGTCCATGGAGTCACAAACCCTCTTGTTGGTAAGTCAAGGGACAAGGTAATCATTGCTTTCATGGACATCATCTACTGTGAACTTCAATCTATGTCTATGGATATCCTTGTTTGTTCCTTGTGGGACTAACCCATGTAGGTATTGAAAGTGCCCTAAGCCAAAGGATAGCTCCCAACTCTTGATGATCTACGTCAACATTGAGCATCCACATCTTCAACATCTACATGAAGTCTTCTACGACAACCCAAGGTTAGTTTGACCCTTTAAAAGGGGTTCTCACATCTAGGGGGAGCTTTACTCTAAACATTGAGCTAAAGCATCTTCAAATGATGTGAACACATCAATGCTTTATGTAAAAGTGGTAACCCCACTTGTGCTTAAACGATGAGTATGACCTATGATCAAATGTTCTCATTTGGCTCCTAAGTCAAAATACTCATATAAAGATGACCTAGTCATCGACAAATTGTGTGCTAGTAGCTAGAGTTTTGGTTGTGCATGTTTGACACATATTCCATTTGCTATCTTATTGTGTGAGCATGTTGAATGCATGATTTTATCCATTCGAGGACATCCATTTGTTGTTTTGGTTGTTTTGAATTTTCTGGCCAAATGGATGGACAAGAATGCCTAAGTACCTCCCCTAGCTATCTATGCTTTCTTGTCTCAAATTCTATTCATGCTTATATCACAAACTTTGAACAAGTCATTTTCGGACCCTCCGAGTGAGGAGCACTCGGAGCCACCGATCCGTCAAAGGCTGACTTCCAAAACCTTCTAAGTGATTTTCGGTCAGACCAACTCATTCAAACTCGGTCAAACCGAAAGCATTTAGACTGATCTAGGTTTCATCTCGGTGAAACCGAGTTCTAAATCTCGGCGTGACCGAAATGCGTAACTGCCTAGCAGTTATCCATCTCGGTGCCACCGAGTTTTCCAACTCGGTCCCACCGACAGCAAAGGGATATATATACTGAGGGCAGCGCGCGTTGATTACTCCTTCAAACGTTTTCTCTCCCACATCCCTTGCTGCCGTCGCCCTGATCTCCGGATCGTCGCCGTCGTCGCCTGTGCGCCCTCGCCGCAGGTCTCCATCGCCGTCAACGGATTTCTCCTCTGCGCCGTTGCCGCCGTAGAGAGACTCCACCAAGTTAGGGTGAGTCTCGATCCCACTCGTGCTCCCATCTCCGATTCAATGCACGTTTGGTTTGCCCAACATCTGGCCACGATTGAAATCTTCCTTTACACCAGATTAGTTCGTTTGAACTAGCTTCGAGTAAAAATTTTAGGGTTAGGTTTCCTCAGAATACATCTCGGTAAAACCGATTTTGAAATTTCGGTGTGACCGATTTGGCCTCTGGCCATTGCACTGCACCTTTCGGTCCAACCGAGTTGTGCAAATCGGTGTGACCGAAATACAGTTTCTGTGAAACCCTAGTGTTTCGCAGGACCGAAACCCACTTCGGTCCAACCGAAAGTGGTGTGTAAAGCCTCTGTTAACACTTCAGATTCACCGATACTAAAAATCGGTCTGACCGAAATGCCTTCTGTGAAAACTTAAAACTAAAATTTGAACTCATTTTTTTTTGCAAAAACCTTCTGCAGTTTGTGATAACTCTTCTTCTCTGCCTATACCTTATCTATTCACAGGTTATCAGCCATGTCAGATGCCAGTGACAGTCAGAACAGGTCAGAGTCACCTTTTGCGGACATTCCGGAAGTAGACACTAGTCCTGAGGCTAGTAGTCCAGTTGATGATGGTGAGAGGAGTACACCTAGTGGCTTGCCTCCTGCAGCCACCAGAGCTAGAAAAGAGAAGAACTCTGATGATGAGGATTCTGATTTCGTAGCTGAGGAAGAGGTGTCCTCCAAGCCTAAGATAAAGGTTGTTGCCAAAGAGCAACAAGGTCAGCAGTCAAAGAAGGGCACCAGAAAAGTCAAGCAGTCAGCTGTTGCCAAGAAGCTAAACTTGGGAGAGCCAGCCCCAAGCAAAGTGAAGAAAACCTCCAAGAGAAAGAGGGTTGTGTATAGTGATCCTCATGCAGATGCAGCAGCCGATGATGAGGAAGAAGAAGAAGCACCCCAGCCTCCTCCTCAGAAGGCTAAGCTCATGGGTGATGCCATTAAGGCCGGAGCCACTTCAAAGCCCAAGAAATCTGCTCAAGCCAAGGCAGCTCCAGCAAAGCCTACTGCCAAGCCCAAGAGGACAACCAGAAACATTCCAGCATCTGAGAAGAACAAGGGTGATGTGCCACCAGCTGATTCTGATGAGGAAGAACAAGTGTTGCTGAAACTCCGTCCAAAACTGCCACTTCACAATGATGCTCATCCTCAAGCCGAGGATATGAAGGCAAGGAAAGATAGAGGTCTCAGGCTATGGAGACAAGCTGACCCATATGCCGTGAGGAGAAGGACTGTTGTAGACCCCAGATTCCACACCAGAGAGCAGCAGGACTTCTATGAGACTGTGCTGATGGACAAGAAGCCAATAGTCGCAGACACCAGATACGTTGACTGGGAATACATTGACAGCGAAGAGCACAGAGACTTCTTTCCCCATGTGCATGAAAGCTTCACTGCATGTGGAGTTGCTGAGTTTGTGGGTCAGAAATTGACAGATTGGAACGATGAGATGATTATGCAATCCTATGCCACAGCTCACTTCTATCCTGATGGGAAGATCACCTGGATGATTGAAGGTCAAAGATTCTCTTCTTCTGTTGAAGAATGGGCAGAACTTCTGAATGCTCCAGTGCAACGAGAGGATGACATTGATGTCTATGGGATTCCAAAGAAGAATCATGATTCCATGAAGAACATGTACAAGGAGATCCCCGCAGCAGATTTGGAAGTATGGAAGCTCGGCTCAGTCTACTATCTCCAGGCAGGTCTACCTACCACTAACACTATTCTGAGGCATACCTTGATGCCCAAGTCTGGAGATCATCGCATGATCAGAGGGTATTCTATCAACATGCTGCATATACTTGATGAGAAGGCACCTTTCAAGGTGATGGACTTAATGGTAGAGACCATTAAGAGGACTGCAGTTGACCAGAAGAGGTCATGTGGATTTGCCCCACAGATTCAGATGCTTATCAATGCCAAGTTTGGCACGGGCAAATTCTTGTTGGATAGGAAACACTTACCCCTGCAGCCAGAGCATGAAGACAATGTTGTTGTGATGGATGAGGAGGATCCAACATCTGTTGAAGGTCAAGCCAAGATAGAAGCTGCTAGGAAAGCCAAAGCTGATAAAGAAGCAGCAGCAGCAGCAGCTAAACCAAAGAGTTTCGGAGAACAGATTCTTGAAGCTACTCAAAGGATTGAACAACGCCTGGCCAGCATTGAACAATCTCAGGAGAGCCTAGAGAGGATTGTTGACGAGAAGATCCACGCTCTGGACGTGAAGCTGACTGAAATTCAGGTGACCGTCAACAAGCTTGAGGCAGACATGGAGGAAGCAAAGCAGGACAGGGCAGAGCTCATGCAGGATGACTTAGTCCAGGACTCTCATCGCCAGACTGCTCCGGTTCCCAGAGGATCCCGATCAGCTGCTATTCCAGTGACTGACTCCAGGACTATCGCTTCAGCACCTCCTACAGCTCCAGCAGTCACTCCAGCCACAGCTCCAGTATCCACTCCTCCAGCACAGACTTCAGCTGAAGTCTTCGCCGATGCCGTCATATCTACTCCGACATCAACCCAGACGGGAGCCGCCAGCAGAGCCCACAGTGACGTTTAGCTCTATGCTTTTTCAAACTTTTTGGTAACTTGTTGCCAAAGGGGGAGAAATTGTATAGATCATAGGGCTTCGAGAGAGAGAGAGTGCTGTTATCTTTGCGCTTTTGCTCTTTCGTTCTTTTGCGGTCTCTTTGAGATACTTTTGGTTTTCGAAACTTTCAGTGTGCTTGATACTACGTTTGATGCTACCTTAATGAGTGCTTGGTCGTACTATGCTTTAATGTGTGCTTAATGCTTATCATATGCTATTCCTATCTTGTATGACTATTTACTCATGTCTTGGTGATTGGGTGCATGTTATTCATTCTTATCATTTTGTGCGCTCCACCAAGATGTATGTGACATGGAAGAGTGACCCATGATCCTAATCGATTGTGCATTTGCATTCAAACGCAAATGTTAAATAATGCACAAATTTAGGGCGAGCTCTTGCTTATCACATACTTCTCAAAGCGACGATATTATTCATTGATTATATCTTTTGTCGAAGCTTTGATCTATATGTTGTCATCAATTACCAAAAAGGGGGAGATTGAAAGTGCAACTAATCCCCGGGTGGTTTTGGCAATTAATAACAACATATATATCATTGAACTAATAGTTACTTGAGAATCATTTCAGAGAAGTTCAGTGATATGGGTATGGCAATGACTGAAGAAGTGGACCCCTCAAAATGCTAAGGCAAGCATTGGCAAAAGCTCAAGACTCCATTTTTGGTTTAGTGATCCAAGATCACATTGAGTCCATAGGAAAAGCCAATACTATTAAAAGGGGATGAGGTTATGTTGATGATCTGGTTGCTCAAGTGCTTAGTGATATATCTCCTTCAACTATCAGCAACTTTCACTACAATACACACTCATAAGTAATCTCGGACCAACCGATTTTCCAAACTCAGTCACACCGAGATGAACCACCTCAGCCATAAGCCAAACCCTAGAAAAATCGGATATTCCGAGTTTGAAATCGGTCTCACCGAAACATGGGCTGTCAAGCTTCTGTAATCTTCTGTCATCATATCGGTGTCACCGAGATGATAAAGTCGGTCTTACCGAAACTGGCAAGCTCCTGTCTTTGCTCAAATCGGAATAACCGGGATGGTATTTTCGGTCCCACCGAAAACCCCAACGTTCACATTATTTGAACTTTCGGTCTGACCGAGTTGTCCACTTCGGTCTCACCGAGATTGCTCAATTATGTGTGTAACGGTTGGATTTTGTGTGGAGGCTATATATACCCCTCCACCCCCTCTTCATTCGTGGAGAGAGCCATCAGAAAGAACTACCACTCCTACCTTACACTTTCTGAGAAGAGAACTACCTACCCTTGTGTTGAGATCAAGTTGCTCCACTCCCACCATATGAAACTTGATCTCTAACCTTCCCAAGTTGCTTTCCACTCAATCCTTTCTTCCACCACAGCCAAATCAGTGAGGAGAGTTGAGTGTTGGGGAGATTATCATTTGAAGCACAAGAGCAAGGAGTTCATCATCATCTACAACATCTATTACCTTTTGGAGGGTGGTGCCTCTTAGATTGGTTAGGTGTCGCTTGGGAGCCTCCGTCATCGAGATGTGGAGTTGAACCAAGAAGTTTGTAAGGGCAAGGAGATCGCCTACTTCGTGAAGATCTACCCCGAGTAAGGCTAGCCCTCCGTGGGCGTAGGCCATGATGGAATAGACAAGGTTGCTTCTTCGTGGACCCTTCGTGGGTGGAGCCCTCCGTGGACTCGCGCAGCCGTTACCCTCCGTGGGTTGAAGTCTCTATCAACGTGGATGTACGATAGCACCACCTATCGGAACCACGGGAAAAATCACCGCGTCTCCAAATTGCGTTTGCTCTTCTCCACCTCTCTTTACTACATGTGCAATTTACTTTCCGCTGCCTATACTCTAGAATTGCATGTGTAGGGTGATGCTTGACTTGATCATAATTGTGAAACTACCAAAAACTGTTCTTTGTCAAAAGGCAGAATTTTTATAATTACAAGTAGTCTAATCACCCCCCCCCCTCTAGACATACTTTCGATCCTACACTTCCCCCTTCATCTGTGAGTAATTCCCTTGCTGTAGGCGAAGGGGATGGTAGGGATTGGATGAGTTAGATCATGTAATAGTTCGTCAGATTGTTGGGGGCATGTTGCCTATCATCTAGTATGGTGTTTATCATCTTTGCTACAACTTGTTATTCTTAATGCTTGACACTAGGGCCCGAGTGCCATGATTTCAGATCTGAACCATATGTGTTTGCATGAATATATTTGTGTTCTTGATCCTATCTATGAGTTGTATGCACCTGTTACGGTTCGGAACCGGCGATCCCAAAGGTGGCAGCTTGGGACACCAAAGGGGATGGTCCATAGTTTGAGGATTACATGTATCCATTGAGTTCATTGCTTTGTTCCGGTGCTCTTTGACAGGAGCACCTTAATATCCATTAGTTCCTTTTGGCCCCGTTCGTAGCGGGATGGTAGGACAAAAGATGTTGTGCAAGTTCTTATTGCAAGCACGTACAACTACCTACGGGATACATGCCTAATGTTTGATATTTGCCTAGATGATCATTACTTTTCCGTGTGCCGTGCCCCGAGTTAGAAACTATCTCATCCATGCAACGCCCAACCATCCATCTCCCTAGCCTACAGTATTTTTAAACCTTGCTTGTCTCTAGTTGCTACTTTTGCCATTTACTACTGCTATTTACTTTTGCTGTTTACTTTTACTATTACTATCATCACTATCATATCACTGTTACCGCTTATCTTTTGCTGCAAGTTAGTATATTTCAGGTGCGGTTGAATTGACAACTCAACTGTTAAAGCTTATAAATACTCTTTGGCTCCCCGTGTGTCGAATCAATAAATTGGGTTATTCTTACCCGCGAAGACTATCTCGATCCCTTACGGTTGAGGGTTATCATCCGGGGCCCTTTCCAAAGATTACGTGTAAATCATTGACCATAGCAAGTACGTGATCACCGGTACGCATGGCGGGCTTCTTCCGGTGATCTGCCTCGCCTTTGAAATGCTTGCCGTTCTTTCGACATTGATGGTTGGTCAGAAGAAATCGACGATGGACCAGGTACACATTCTTCCTGCATTTGTCCAGGTATATACTTTCAGTGTCATCTAAACAGTGCGTGCATGCGTGGTATCCTTTGTTTGTCTGTCCTGAAAGGTTACTGAGAGCGGGCCAATCGTTGGTGGTCACGAACAGCAACGCCTTTAGGTCAAATTCCTCCTGTCTGTGCTCATCCCACGCACGTACACCGTTTCCATTCCACAGCTGTAAAAGTTCTTCAACTAATGGCCTTAGGTACACATCAATGTCGTTGCCGGGTTGCTTAGGGCCTTGGATGAGAACTGGCATCATAATGAACTTCCGCTTCATGCACATCCAAGGAGGAAGGTTATACATAGATAGAGTCACGGGCCAGGTGCTGTGATTGCTGCTCTGCTTCCCGAAAGGATTAATGCCATCCGCGCTTAAAGCAAACCATACGTTCCTTGGGTCCTTTGCAAACTCCTTCCAGTACTTTCTCTCGATTTTTCTCCACTGCGACCCATTAGCGGGTGCTCTCAACTTCCCGTCTTTCTTACGGTCCTCACTGTGCCATCGCATCAACTTGGCATGCTCTCCGTTTCTGAACAAACGTTTCAACCGTGGTATTATAGGAGCATACCACATCACCTTCGCAGGAACCCTCTTCCTGGCGGGCTCGCCGTCAACATCAGCAGGGTCATCTCTTCTCATCTTATACCGCAATGCACCGCATACCGGGCATGCGTTCAGATCCTTGTATGCACCGCGGTAGAGGATGCAGTCATTAGGGCATGCATGTATCTTCTGCACCTCCAATCCTAGAGGGCATACGACCTTCTTTGCTGCGTATGTACTGTCGGGCAATTGGTTATCCTTCGGAAGCTTCTTCTTCAATATTTTCAGTAGCTTCTCAAATCCTTTGTCAGCCACAGCATTCTCTTCCTTCCACTGCAGCAATTCCAGTACGGTACCGAGCTTTGTGTTGCCATCTTCGCAATTGGGGTACAACCCTTTTTTGTGATCCTCTAACATGCGATCGAACTTCAGCTTCTCCTTTTGACTTTCGCATTGCGTCCTTGCATCGACAATGACCCGGCGGAGATCATCATTTGGTTCCTCTTGATCTTCAGCAGCTCCACCCGTTGCAGCATCATTGGGCACATCGTCTGGTTCCTCTTGATCTTCACCAGCTCCCCCCATTGCAGCATCACCGTATTCAGGGGGCACATAGTTGTCATCGTACTCTTCTTCTTCGACGTCTTCCATCATAACCCCTATTTCTCCGTGCCTCGTCCAAACATTATAGTGTGGCATGAAACCCTTGTAAAGCAGGTGGGAGTGAAGGATTTTCCGGTTAGAGTAAGACATCGTATTCCCACATTTAGAGCATGGACAACACATAAAACCATTCTGCTTGTTTGCCTCAGCCGCATTTAGAAACTCATGCACGCCCTTAATGTACTCGGAGGTGTGTCTGTCATCGTACATCCATTGCCGGTTCATCTGCGTGCATTATATATAATTAAGTGTGTCAGAAACCATTATAGAACATCATAAATAGATAATTAAGTGACCAAATTAATAAAAGTTCATCATCACATTAAAACCAAAGTACATACATATATTGTTCTCATCTAACAACATATAGCTCTCCATACACATCGAAACTATGTAAAACATTTCAATGCGAAAACAAATGCGATCATAATCGCAACCAAGGTAACAATTGATCCAACGGCATAATGATACCAAGCCTCGGTATGAATGGCATATTTTCTAATCTTTCTAATCTTCAACCGCATTGCATCCATCTTGATCTTGTGATCATCGACGACATCCGCAACATGCAACTCCAATATCATCTTCCCGTCCTCAATTTTTTTGTTTTTTCCTTCATGAATTTGTTTTCGTCTTCAACTAAATTTAACCTCTCAACAATAGGGTCCATCTTGATCTTGTGATCATCGACGACTTCCGCAACATGCAACTCAAATTCCATCTTCTCCTCCTCCATTTTTTTCAATTTTTTCTTTAAGGAAATGTTTTCCTCTTCAACTAAATTTAACCTCTCCACAAGAGGGTCGGTTGGAATTTCAGGTTCAGTTACCTCCTAGACATAATAAAACATCTATGCATGTCAGGTTGGTCGGCATAACTATCATAAACACTAAAACAAATAGTTATAAATTAAAGATAATATACCACATCCGAATCGTAGACAGGACGAGGGCCCACGTGGGCGGATATCAAAACCATCGCACTATATAATAACAAGCAATAATAAACGTAAGAAAATTAGACAAATATCTATCTAAAGCAATAATAACAAGCAATAATAAAAGTAAGAAAAGCATGGACATAACAAGAGGCTCACCACGGTGGTGCCGGTGACGAGATCGGCGGGGGCGATCGACGGCGGCGAAGACGGGGACGGGACGTGACGGACCGCTAAACCTAGACAAATCTCGGAGAAAATAGAGCTTCGAGAGGAGAAAAGCTTAACTAGTGTGGCTCGGGCATTCCATCGAACACGTTGTGTGCATAGGAGGTGAGCTAGAGCACCACTAACCCCTCTCCCCCTCGGCCAGAAAAAAAACAGAGCAGTGTGCTCTGCTCTTACGCGAGGGGGTATATATAGGCACCTCATTGGTCCCGGTTGGTGCTACAAACCGGGGCTAAAGGGGTGCCTTTGGTCCCGGTTCATGTCAACAACCGGGACCAATGGTGGTGGGCCAGGAGCAAGACCCATTGGTCCCGGTTCGTCGCTCCAACCGGGACTAAAAGGTCCAGACGAACCGGAACCAATGGCCCACGTGGCCCGGCCGGCCCCCTGGGCTCACGAACCGGGTCCAATGTCCCCATTGGTCCCGGTTCTGGATTGAACCGGGGCTAATGGGCTAGACAGGTCTGGGCCAAAGCCCTGTTTTCTACTAGTGTATGTTATCTAAACATATGGGCCTTAGGTGTGCGAGCGACATCCAAAAAATAAAATACGAAGTAGTGTACACAATAGATGCCTCGCGGTTGGGTAAATCATTCTACGCAAGGCAACCGACGAAGGAAACGAAACCAAAATGTGTGGATTCGACGTCTTATTAGAAAATACAATAAAAATTATGTTTATGTACGAACACAAATACTAAAATCTTGATACGATCAGATGCTACCATCTCTGTGAATGTTAGTACCATTATTACATTTTTAACTTTCCTAAAGATTTAGTTTCTGTCAAATTTTAAAATTAAAGGGTTCCAAAAAATGAGAATGAATATGTGCCAGCATAAAGTTCAAAGTGTAACAAAAAATTCTAAGGAGATTTCATGCCCAAGGTATAGATTGAAATCCACTTGAAGGCACTCCTATGATTCTATAAGAGGTAAATCCGCCGGGGGTCTTACAACTTGCACGTGGCGATTGCTTTGATGCACAAAGTTGTAAAATACCTGTTTGTGATCACTAAACTTGCGAGGCCGTTCAAATACAGTCACTCTCGCCGTACACATGCGTATCCTTCGACGCCAGCATGGCACGGGACCGATGTCAGCCACTGTAAATGTTCTTGTATGATTGATTTATAGAAAAAGCTCTCTGCTCTTTTTTATTCACGTAGGAAGCTCCTTAAATAAAGAAGGCAAAAATAGTGTGGTGGGGAGGGGGGATGGTTTGACCTGACGACGTACTGCTAGGTGGCTCGCTTGGACAACCACCATGGCAACAGTACGTGATGTTTACTAGTACGACCACCTTATATATCACATCAGCGCAGTCTGAAAAAATGTAATGAAGAAATCTATCTTTTTTTAGCAAATGAAAAAATCTCTCTAATTACCATACAAGGTGCAACCGGCAGGTTCTAATGTGTGGCATGGCGATTCACTCATGCATAAGCTAACCACCAGGCAACTGCGACATGCGATGTAGTTTAGGGACAAACGATGTATATCTTTTTATCACTCTTGTTGTAAGTAAGTACATGCCTTTTTAAAAAAAATATAAAAAAATGTTTTGAGTAATTCAAAATATGTTCGTGCATTAGAAAACTACGCGAACAGTTTATTTGACTATGCGAACATTTTCGTACATTGTATGAACTACACAAATATATATATCAGGACGTAAGTGGCGGTGGATACCACTTGTCCCACATATGCCACCCTCTTAAAACACGCTAAATGGCGTACGTGGATGCCCATTTAAATTAAGTGGAATACATGGACAACCCATCAAAGCCCACGTACGCCAGCGGCTGCTGCAACCCTATGGCGCTGCCGGCTGCCGCCGTGGTCGTCTCCACACGCACACAATCCTAACTCGCCGCACGTTCGCGCCCCCGACCACTTCCACCTCTGGCCCACCTCATGCGAGCATGCGTGCTGGCAAGGTCTACGATCTGGTTGCGCCTCCGAGCTGATTAGTGTCAGCCACTTCATTTGCGCTTGAAAGCTTCTACAACCACTCTCCTCAGGCAAATATCGTATTAAGTGGTCATATGTGGATGCCACATTACCACATAAATATTAAGTGGACTTTACCGTAATCCCATATAAGGACTGGTGGCTGATGCGGGCAAGTCCCATATTGTCCAGCGATCTGTCCATTTACATCCTGATATATATATATATATATATATATAAGGGCCCATGCGTTGCAACGGGAGAAAAACAATCATGATATCCAAAGGCAAAGACAACATTTTGCTGCATCACCGATAATGTTTTCGTGAATATATTTTTTGAATTTCATTAACATTTTTTAAAACACAAACTTTAAAGAAAAATCATGATCATTGTTTGATTTCCCAAGTATTTGTTTTCAAAATTGCAAACATTTTTAAAAATAAAAAATATTTTTTAAACCACAATTTTTTTATGATTTATTGAAAGTCTTATTTAAAAATTCTCATTTTTTTAATTTGTCAGAACTTTTTTGGAGTACCAAATTATTTAAAGGAGAGAAAAAGGAAAAAGAAAAAATGTTTAAATTTTCTTAACTTTTTTTTGAAGTACCAAATTATTTAAAAGGGAAAAGGGCAAAAATATGAACAAACATAAAAACCTCAAACCCAGTATGAACAAGGCTGAACACGCAACCTAGAGAAGCTTTTGATGGAACGCATCAAGATCAATCAATCGATCACCTCTCTCCGAAAAATAATGTACACTGCCAAATTCAGATGTTGGAGAATTCCGTAGGATCTCTTCAATCTAAGAATAAAAAAACAAAATAATAATTTCACGGGTTCAAATGCACACCTTCGATTCAACTCTCAGATTGGAAAGCAACTCAGGGTATTTCATTGAAGTGTATGGTCATCTGAACTGTACAACTTCAAGCAATTCTAAAACCTATAATTGAAGTGTGCTCTTCGCTGCAGCATACAGTGGCCACCAGGACGCGGAGGGCTATCTCCTCTATCTATATATTGTCATAGCATTCGGATATCAAAATCACCATGTACACCAACACAAACATGAACACCACGTCCAGTGATACCTCCACCAGCTCAAAAAGCCATTCCTGTTTTTGACCTCTATTGGAAGCCCGCCTCAGCCCGTCGATGCGCGGCTGAGACTGAGCTGCTCATCAGTGCTTGTCGATGGCGGCTCCATCTTTTTGGTGAATAGAAATCTCCATCTCCGCTTCCTCAAAAAGTGCACCATCTACCACCTATGCTTCTGCGGTGATGGTCATTGTGCTGCATCAAGGAAAATAGAATAGTTGGATAAACTTTTATGTACCAGCAGAAGCAGATTGAACTGGAAATCTTAAACATGCGATATGAAAAACAAAGTAAATATTCAACAGCAAGGAACAGAATTATAGTAGACAGAAGCTTCAGACCCGATTGAAATCACAGACAGTTCAATTTCCTAATTTGGTCTTCACAAGTATGAAAAAGGAGAATAAATGTAGGCCTTTGTTTACACATGCCGTCAATGTGGCTTACAAAATTGGTTCACAGGAGACCGAGATGCTGGGTTAGAACGTTTTTAGATTGATTGTAGGGTGGATGCAGTAAAACATGACCATGACAGTATTTTAAAGCAGTATATACAAGCTATCATGATTCATGCGCCTAATTATCTAAGAGCAATCCAAATAAACTGGACATATTAACAGCAATAAAGCTTCCAGGGCATGCAGAAACAGAGCATGTTGCTGGATCAACAATACAACAACCTACAGTATATGCTTGATTTTGGTTTGGATTTAGAAAATCTGTACGCTGTTTGTAATTCAGAAATTTATTGCTTCATTCATGCATTCCAAAGTAAAGATTATCCATCACTACGCTGGATAAAGCTAAGCCATTTCAATCATCCTGTTAGCTGAAGCAACACCATGTTCAGCAAATGGCTCGAATTCTGAAGAAAAGACTAACAAAGATAGCGAACACCATGTCAAACGCAAACACCATGACAAACTAAGACGATGAGAATTCACAAAGGGCACGATCGAACAGGGACATGACAAGCAGCATGACCAATTATTTTTCAGCAAGTGACTTATCTCAGGTCATTCAAATAAACTGACAAAATTAATAGCAGCAAGCTGCCTTGGCATGCAGAAACAGAGAAGCATGCTGTTACAGCTACCTATGACACACTGCTTGACTGTTGCGGCCTGGTGATATTATAGGACTCAATCGGGAGGCCCCTAGAGACAAGCACGTAAAGAACACCCGAGGATGCTTACTGCCTGTAAACGACACAAAATCAGAGAAAACTAACTGTGAATACTGCCAGAAACTTAAGAATAAAAATCTTGCATAAAAATAAATTTGCTACTTTCTAAATACTATTGGAATCTTAGAATCAACATGCTGTGAAGAAAGAGCTGAATAGCAGACAGAGAGACAGGGGACAAACAATAACTCAAACAGGGGATCAGCATGATGCTACTTGATCAGTACCAAACCAAGATGAGTAACCATGATAGCTGGTGCTGAACTCAAATATACACACTAAATATTCTGATATGCCAAAATAAATGCATTAGAATCTTTTTAATTATCCCAACTATTTTTCAGAGGTTTCTCTGCCGTTGCTAATTATGATGTTGTGCTATACTGTTATTTCATATGAGGGAGGTCAGGGAGGAGAGCATCAGCCTGCTATTGCGATTTTGTTCATGTTGCTGCTTGGTTACTACTACACATCTATACAAAGAACACATAGCACATAAGGCTGCTACTTGCTGTTTCAAGGGATACATACCTCTGTTGTAGCTGCCGCGAGCGACATTGGACGGCTCGATAGATGTTTTTTTTCCTCCGGCAAACTCGGCGGCGACATTTGACGTTCCATGAAATTTTCAACGGGATTTGATGGAAATTATGGTCCAAAGTGGCAACCTGATAGAGATTTCGGCAGAGAACCCTATCTTCTTATAGCAGGCAAGTAAAATCCGGGCAACTGAGGTACTGCTTAACACAGTGGTGGCGAACTGCACATGCCATCATGGAACGATAAATTCCAGTGCTAAATTCTGACGCCACACCCATAGATGTATCACATTAATTCGTGTGTCAACTAATTCATAATCTCCCCATCATAGTATGAATTTTCTCAAGTGCGAGCTTGACAAAAGATGCAAGATTAAGACATTGCAATGCAAGCTAAATATGCCTCGGTCAATTCATAAGTTGGCCTGACCCCGAGCATCTGCTTCGACCAGGGAGATAGCTGATTTTGCACCGTTTCCATGCTCTGGAACAGCCATGACCCCATGGAAAGATATAGAGGAATTTGCACCGTGGCCATGCTCTTGTGGTCAGGCCACAACCGTCCCTTCATCTTCAGGCCACTATCACCCTCTCGTTTCCTGTCCATCAGGCCGCACCCCACAAGCTTCTTTTCCATGTCCTTTGTCACCACCCCAGCAGAAGCTAACCCACAGCCAGGTGCATCAGCCGGATCAGATGCGTGTACGACGGCTCTGTCCAGCGCGCGCGTTGGTCTCTGTCCACCGGAGTGGTGGCTTGTTTGCCTGTGATGGTCCAACCTCTGCACCAACACTCTGCCTTGGCCTCTCTCTCGATCTGATCTCTCGCTGTGGGAGCCAAGCGGATGGGTCCGATGGCGCCATGGTAGCAGGGGC
>LR738712.1:704840905-704943456 GCA_902687465.1 Secale cereale
TGTATATTTTTTACTCATGACTTATAAACAAAATTATAATTTAAATATTAGACACAATTCAATATTCATATCAACAATTTAAAATTTAAATTATGAAGACTGTAAAATATACAAACATTGTTTATAATTAAAATTATATTTATTGATTTAATCTTAATGAGTATTAGTATTATAATTATAAATTTTTTTATTCCTAAATATTATTTTAAAATAATACATGAACATTTTTTTATGATCCACGAATTTCTAATGTAAAACTAATAATTATGAATATTTCTAAAAGATGAACATTTTTTAAATTATGAATATTTTAAAAACAATTTGTGTTATTATTATAAAAACATTTTTTATAATTCATAAGTATTATTTTAGAATAATATATGAACAATATTTGAGAGTTATCTTATTATTGGGATTATAATTTACAAATGTATCTATAAATTTCTGGGAAAAAATAAACAAGTGCAAAATGGGCCACGCGAACCACAATTCATTTTCTACTCCATGAGCACTTCCGGTTTTGTACATTAAGTTTAGTTATCCTTAATAGTTTTTTTAGGGCAGTTATCCTTAATAGTTGTGCACATACGTGTGGTGCATTGCTTAGGACGTGTAGGGTGCTACCGTTGTGTCGGGGGATCGAGACCTCACGGTCATACGTTTTCTAGATAAATTATCGCTCTTCCTGACAGGTAGGAACCATCGGTGGTTGACTTGTTTTTTTGAACATAAAAGAAGAGGGAGTTTTGTGCAAAAATGTGTCCATGTGTCACTGACAGTGGGCCCATGACACGCTGGCGTCGACGGCTACGCCCGTGTACGGGAGAGTGACTGTATTTGAACATCATCGCAAGTTCAGTGACCACAAACACGTATTTTGCAACTTTGTGTACCAAAGTGAACGCTGCGTGCAAGTTTTAAGACCCCTGGTGTATTTACCTCATTCTACAAATAGAGACCTTATACCCTTGGGTCGTCCACACACACCCACTTCCCCTCTACTAGCTCATCTGCCTTTTTCCCGTCCTTGGCACTTCCTGCCATGGCCGGTCCATCGGGAATTTTGTTTTTGCTCGTCATTACAATGCCAGCATTTCTAGTCCTCGCCGACACTCCTCACCCATACTGTGACCGTCCATGCGAAAATGAGCTTAGCTTGCACCTGTACCAGCACCAATTTGTTGTTGGTCCAAACTGCCCAAACCGTGATGAAGAATTTGTCTTACTCTTGGTTTTGGCACAACCCTCATCCATGATTGGACCCTAACCAATACAGTGAATCCCAATGATACAATTATTGCACGTGCACAAGGCATACATATGCAGGCGAGTAAAACCAATGCTAACGGTTGGTACATCTCACAAAACTTAGTATTTCAGAGTGGAAGGTAATTCTTTTTTATATATTCTCCCGACTCAATAAATTACGTGCAATTTTTCCTTACATTAGAATACACTAGTCGTCAACCCGTGCGACTGCATGGGCTAGTTATTTGGGCAATGTTCACATGTGTGAAAAGCTCCCCAAAATAAAATTGCTAACAATGTTTAGGCTCTCAAAGACGTCCTGAATTTGATATATCATTCTAGTGTATCAATTATACAAATATGGATTGGAAGAAAAGACTAAAGCATACAATTAGTAATGTTTCAGAAATGAACATACACTTGTGGGAAGAAAGAATAAACGGATATTTATAACCAAGAGAAACAAAAAAACTCATCATTTCCTTCTTAAGTATAGTGCATCATTATTGATCCATACAGAGAACAACATCGTGTGTATAATCATGCCATTATGCTAAATACATACGTAAACATGAGCTATGATCTTTTGTTATGTTGATAAATTTGTTGTTTTTTCGTGTGTACTCATTCAGATTATCCAAATGGAATTCTTAGACGATCTTATACTCTATAAACATAAAAAATACAATGAGTCTTCTTTCGTCCAAATAATTTCTCAAAACTCGGAGTACAAAATATAAACTTACACAACTTTGGTAGGCAACAGTACACCTCCAGTATAATCTCTTTCCTGTACCATAAAAATCTCTTTGACAAATCCGGCAGTACACTAATAAAGTGAAGGGCTAGCATACATTGAAATGGTTATACATATCAGACACATCGCGGTGGAGCACCGATGTCATGTGATGCACACCACTTCACCAAATACAAAAAAAAAAGATGGACTAATAATAATGTAATTATATTTGAAAATACATATATAACTGAACCAATCCTAATAGTAATTAGTTCAGAAATTTTTAATTTTCAGCAACCACCAAAATTAGATGTTGTTTTCCAATAGAATGAGAAACAAAAATCATGCATCTAAGAAAATTATCTTAGTACAGATAAATGTCACCTTGCTTTGTAAATCCATGTAATAATAATATACTAACAGGTAACTACTGTCGACGTAAAACTTTTCTTTTGGTGGCAATAGCTTATATTGACTCTTTTGCATGGTACTCCCGTTGAGTGATGCTACATGTATGACAAAAGTTGTTGTATCCTAACATGACCGATGACATGGTATGTTGATTTATTTCTTGTTTTCAACTTTCATGGTCCGCATTAATGTTTTGCCACCATCAGAACAAATTTGCTTTGGGCAACCAACCTTTTCAACGGTAATTATAGAGAATAGAAAAAGGAAATTGTACTTATTGGCTATGCACAACCGAGTCACTTTTGATTCATGTGAGGAAACATAATATGTGGGACAAAAGGTAACAATACACGCCTATTGCAATTAGCATGTATGATCGAACCTGTAAGACGGCTGATCATGTTGCACAGCTATATTGGCATTCACTGACACGCCATACCCTGGCCAGCCGACACATTTTCCGTCTAGTAGTCACAAGGCATAGATGATCAAGAAATCTAATTTACATCATGCTGGGTATCTAAAAAACTGCTCTATTTCGTAACACTTTACAATATGTTAGTGCAAGACTCACCTTCATGACTTGAGAAGTTGCGTAATTCACTACAAACAAAAACAAATCTGCTGGTTGGCAATTACATGTGGCGGTGGGATTAGTCGAGTCAAACTGTACCAGGGAGTTCCATAGATCATCAAGAGTCTGTGCCATATATGATTCAGAGACAACCAAGAGGACATGTGGAGTCATATGTTGCTTCTTCACCCTGCCTGGCCAGGGCACAATTATACGGACAATCCAACCATCTATGCATATATTTATTCCATCTATTCATCATCAAGTATCTAACTATGCATCCTTTAGTCTGATGTATTCATCGATTACATATATCCAATTATCCATCACAATTTCACGAAGTACCGTCGAGTTAAAGCACGTGACATTTAGAAGAGTTCATACCTGAGATTAAAGGGGCTGGAGCATGACCACATGTAGTCCACAAGACCTCTTGGCTCGGATACCATATTGAATTCATACTCCAGCCAACTCATCCAAAAGTCTGAACTGATGGAGATGGGCGAGCAATATATTTCAACACACTTTGTTGGCAACGACTGTGCCGGTGAGGTTTGATACTTGCTAATCTGTCCGTGGCCATACGTTGAGAGACGCGTGATCTTGACCGAAATTGCGTCTGGCCGCCGGCGACAGTATATAGAGGCCTGGGACCTGATGGGAGGGCCGCTCAGCAAGGACATGCAGCATCGCGTAGCAGTGCAGGAGAAATAAATAAGATGCATGCTTTGGAAACCCAAGAATTAGTGTTGTTCGACAATGCTCAGCGGATGCAGAGAAGGAGCGAAGTCATGCACGGGTAATAGAGATAGAGACCACGTAGGATTGCATCCAATTACTTCGGATGGTTAGGAGGAGACCACGCCTAGATTCTCTTTAATTTTTTTCTTTCTAAAGGAAAGGGTGTACATCTAGCTCCAAAATGTATCCAAAAAAAATGTACTTCTATCTTCCGAATGCACTTGGTAATCAAGATCAATAGCAATCTATACATGGTATTCTTAATTTATACATGCACTTAGCTCATTGGGGATTGGATAATTAAAAAGAAGAGAGATGATGGCTTGCACCTTTCCAATGCATTCTTTATTCAACTCCATAATTTATCCTAAAAAAATTATATGTACACTCTTCACCGAACGGAGGGAGTATGTAAGTACTTTTTCTTTTTCTTTTTTGAGTTGATCTCCTTTCTGTCTTTGTGATGAAACGGAGAGAGATACACGTAAGGACGTCTCGTATGCGTGAGACATGGGGGCCATCCCATGCTTCATCCTACGGCTACAGACAGATTTTATACTAATCGGATGGTTGTAATTTCTTAACTTTGCGGATTAACGTGGTGTTTCGTATGGTGCTTCTAATTAGTAAATATAAGATATAAGATTATTTGTACATATAATAATTTATTGGTTTAGTAATTTTTATTCGATGTTTTAATTTTTTACCATTTCATATAAGTTAGAAACTCCTTGCAAAAATACAAATAAATATCTACTATATGATTGGTATTAATGAAACATGTACATGCGATTGAACTTTTAGATCACAATGGTACACAACGAAGCAAGCAACTACGACATACACACATATTAATTGGTAACACACACACGCGCACACGCACGCACGCACGCACGCACACATCGTGCACATCCACTAAAATCATGAGAAATGTTGTGAACACATGAGGTTACTAATGTCTAGCAACACACTTAACTACAGAATGCATACGCAAGTTGTCTATGGTGATTTAACACTACACATCATATAGAAAACGAGATACGTATTTCTAAGCGCCGGCATCCTGTCCATGCATCTAAATAATACTATATTTTCATAACAAATCAATAAGGTTAGTATGTAGAGAAACTAATAAGGGAATATATTGTAGATTCTATACTTCAGCACATAGTAAGTTTGAACATTTTTAAATCTTCCATCTATCTTTAACATTCTGACGATATTTCATATGCCCTCCATGTGAAGGTTTGCTGGACTCTAACTGAGCAAAGTGAGGGATAGTGGTCCGTTATTGGAGGGACCGAAGAATTTACCAAGGCGCATGGTACTATAAAGTACAAAATGGACCCTGCCTCTAACTTCAAGGACGGTATTAGAGAGGTTGTGCATATGCACCTAGGAGCCATTGTGAATTTCTGGATATTCATCTAATATACACCCCAAGTTATCCACAAGTTGTAAGTACAAGTGAAGCTTTCTATGTAAATATTCCCTTATTGTCAACTATTATGCAAGTTTGAACAAATTTTTGAGTTTGATAGCCTGTAATTTAACTAAGGGTAGCTCAAGTACTCTATTAGGATGAAGTTTCATGCATTTCATTTATATTGATAATGTATATGGCTAAAATGTTGCCGTTAAAGAATGTTGGTGCATTTAGATGGGACACATTGTTACGCGTCTCATGCGCCTTGTCTCCCTTGGAGAACTCCTCTAGTACCCCGGACGGTGAGCTTCTAAATTAGCCCGCGTAGGAAAGCACATTCCTTCCTTCCTTTAGCGGCACTCATTCTATTCTTCTCACTTCGTCATATTCATCATCCGCTTCTATACCGATTCCCAAGCTAACTTATTGAGTTGATCAATAATAGGTAACTCCAAGATGTATATGAATTGGTGGTTTTTATTCTAAGGGGTGGGGTGGTACTATTTAATGATAATAGGAAGAGTTGACTTATTGAGTTGTTGGTCTTATTTCAGGCCCAACAGAGGCCCATCGCAGCATGCATTATGTAATTTAAGTCGGCCTACTCGAGCCTTACGCTAGAAAGAAAACACTAATTTATTTTTGTGCATTTTTTTCCTATGGCCCAATCAAAGAAGAAAAAAAGATGAGGAGCAGGCCCCTTTGCCCATCTAGGGGACTAACTCTCTGTGCCTCAATAAAAGGAAAACAAATGCTGAGCAGGCCCCTTGACCGCATGGGAGGCCCAAAGCAAAAATTAATTTATGCATAGTTAGACAAAAGTTTTAGTACCACCTTAGATAGGTACGGAAGAAAATAATTCTATACGGCGAACAAACTAAATAT
This sequence comes from Secale cereale, assembly GCA_902687465.1. Classification (NCBI taxonomy): domain Eukaryota; kingdom Viridiplantae; phylum Streptophyta; class Magnoliopsida; order Poales; family Poaceae; genus Secale; species Secale cereale. The sequence continues at coordinate 704,846,930 of LR738712.1, forward strand.
TCATAGAAACACACGTTATGTTTTAGTAGGTATAGATGAAACAAAAAACATGTACGGAATAGGAGGTGGAGGGAGGTAGGGGATTCAAAGTCACAAAGGCCTACCAACTTACCTAACAAGTAAATGGGATTATTAATCCATGCCAAGAGGTTTGGTCTCCTAGAATCCTTAACTTTATGTGCAAGAGAGAGATACCATATGCAAATTTGATCGCCAACAGGAAAAAGGATATAGTGGAGGGAATGAATAAGTGGATACATTGTAATCCTTTTAGGTGCAAAAAATATGTCAATATCTCCTTAGGATGCAATTACTTGGTACGTTGATAGAATCTCAAAATGAATATTTGAATTTTCTATGAATTCTAACAAGAGCGTTCTGCATCACAAGAATTTTAGATGACAAAGAGGGGGCTCATTAAATTAATAGTCTTCGTTTTTACTTAGAATCTCAGTGTTGTACAAAATAATTATTTTGTAATATACTTGATTAAAATAGTGGGGGTGTACATATGTAATTTTTAATGAGCTTGTATTTTAAAACCATTTTTGTTTGCCCATTTAATGCATTGTCTATTTTTTATTGGACATTCAAAATGGTTAAAACAGACGGAGAGGCAACTTAAGGGACAGTGCTACTTGTAGATGCATGTTACTTGTAGCATTAGCTACTCACCATGACAAACAAGATCCATCCTTAATTGGAGATCCAGATCACCTAACTTAGCATGGACATTAGTGGATACACTGTTCTAAGTGTGAGACTATGCAATGTAAATTTAAATACAACTTTCGAATCTGCCAAGGTCCTCTATTGTGTACATGTAGCTGAAACACGCTAGTTCATCTCGACATGTAACTTTGTTGATGGAGAAAAGTAGGCAATGCAATATATATAGTTTTGAATTGGGTTTTTTGGCCTGCAGGATAGTGAAAAAAATGAGTGGTCGTAGTGATGAAAATATGCCCTGGTGGCAATAATAAAATGGTTATTATTATATTTCCTTAATCATGATAAATGTTTATTATTCATTCTAGAATTGTATTGACCAGAAACCTAAATACATGTGTGAATACATAAACAAATACCGTGTCCCTATTAAGCCTCTACTAGACTAGCTCGTTAATCAAAGATGGATAAGGTTTCCTAACCATGGACATGAGTTGTCATTTGATAACGGGATCACATCATTGTGAGAATGATGTGATGGACAAGACCCATCTGTTAGCTTAGCATTTGATCGTACAGTTTATTGCTACTGCTTTCATGTATGTCAAATACATATTCCTATGACTATGAGATCATGCAACTCCCAGATACCAGAGGAATACCTTGTGTGCTATCAAATGTCACAACGTAACTGGATGATTATAAATATGCTCTACAGGTATCTCCGATGGTGTTTTGTTGGGTTGGCATGAATCGAGATTACGATTTGTCACTCCGAGTACCGGAGAGGTATCTCTGGGCCCTCTCGGTAATGCACATCATAATAAGCCTTGCAAGCAAATGACTAATGAGTTACTCATGGGATGATGTATTACGGAATGAGTAAAGATACTTGCTGGTAACGAGATTGAACTAGGTATAGAGATACCGACGATCGAATCTCGGGCAAGTAACATACCGACGAACAAAGGGAATTGTGGATGTTGTCATAATGGTTCGACCGATAAAGATCTTCATAGAATATGTAGGAGCCAATATGGGCATCTAGGTTCCGCTATTGGTTATTTATCGGAGAGGTGTCTTGGTCATGTCTACATAGTTCTCGAACCCATAGGGTCCGCACGCTTAATGTTTGTTAATGATATAGTATTGTATGAGTTATGTGATTTGGTGACTGGATGTTGTTCGGAGGCCCGGATATGATCACGGACATGATGAGGAGTCTCGAAATGGTCGAGGGGTAAAGATTGATATATAGGACGATAGTATTCGGACACCGGAAGTGTTCCGAAGTGTATCGGGTATTTATCGGAGTACCGGAGGGGTTACCGGAACCCCCCGGGGGGGGATATATGGGCTATGAGAGGGGAGCACACCAGCCAACAAGGGGTGGTGCGCCCCCCCCTATGGCAGGATGCTGAATTTAAGAAGGAAAAAGGGGGTTCGGTCCCCCTTTCCTTTCTCTCTTCCCCCTTCCCTTTTCTCTTCGATGTTTTATGGAAGGAGGGGGCGCCACTTGAGGAAACTCTTCTACTTCTCGAGCTTGCGTTGTATTCCCCCGAAGAGGGAAGGGTGATGCAGCACAGTAGCGTAAGTATTTCCCTCAGTTTTTGAGAACCAATGTATCAATCCAGTAGGAGACCACGCGCAAGTCACTCACACCTGCACAAACAAATAAGAACTTTGCAGCCAACGCGATAAGGGGTTGTCAATCCCTTTACAGTCACTTATGAAAGTGAGATCTGATAGAGATGATAGTGTGATATTTTTGGTATTTTTGGATATAAGAATAGAAAGTAAAAACGGAAAAGTAGAGTAGATTGTAGATTGATATGTTGAGAATAGACCCGGGGGCCATAGTTTTCTTTAGTGGCTTCTCTCATGATAGCGATATTCTACGGCGGGTAAACAAATTACTGTCGAGCAATTGATAGAAAAGCGAATAATTGTGAGACTATCTAGGCATGATCATTATATATAGGCATCACGTCCGATACAAGTAGACCGAAACGATTCTGCATCTACTACTATTACTCCACACATCGACCACTATCCAGCATGCATCTAGAGTATTAAGTTCATAAGAACAGAGTAACGCCTTAAGCAAGATGACATGATGTAGTGGGATAAACTCAAACATAGTGATATAAACCCCATCTTTTTATCCTCGATGGCAACAATACAATACGTGCCTTGCTGCCTCTACTGTCACTGGGAAAGGACACCGCAAGATTGAACCCAAAGCAAAGCACTTCTCCCATTGCAAGAACTATAGATCTAGTAGGCCAAACCAAACCAATAATTCAAAGAGACATGAAAGGATATTGTAATCATACATAAAGATTTCAGAAAATAACCAAATATTTCTCAAAGATAATCTTGATCATAAACCCACAATTCATCGGATCTCGACAAACACACCGCAAAAAAAGATTACATCGAATAGATCTCCTCGAAGACCGAGGAGAACTTGGTATTGAGATCCAGAGAGAGAGAAGAAGCCATCTAGATACTAGCCATGGACCTGAAGGTCTGTGGTAAACTACTCACAACTCATGGTGAGGCGATGATGATGATGTAGAAGCACTCCGTGGTAGATCCCCCTCCGGCGGAGCTCCGGAACAGGCCCCAAGATGGGATCTCACGGGAACAGAAGGTTGCGGTGGTGGAACTAGGGTTTTGTCTGTTGTTCTGATGGTTTCGGGGTAAGTAAATATATATAGGAAGAAGGAGGGCACCGGGGGCTAGACGTGGGGCCCACGAGGTAGGGGGTGCGCCCTATAGGGGGGCGCGCCCCCACCCTCATGGACGCCACGTGTGCCCTACTCTGTGGTTCTCAAGTCTCCCGTGTGTATTTTGCTCCAAAAATATCTCTCCCGAAGTTTCATTCGTTTTGGACTCCGTTTGATATTCCTTTTCTCTAAAACCCTGAAATAGGCAAAAAACAGCAATCTGGACTGGGCCTTTGGGTTAATAGGTTAGTCCCAAAAATAATATAAAAGTGTATAACAAAGCCAATTAAACATCCAAAATATCATAAATAATACCATGGGACAATCAAAAAGTATAGATACATTGGAGACGTATCAAGCATCCCCAAGCTTAATTCCCGCTCGTCCTCGAGTAGGTAAATGATAAAAACAGAATTTTTGATGTGGAATGCTAACCAACATAATTTTCAATGTAATTCTCTTAATTGTGGCATGAATGTTCAGATCTGAAAGATTCAAGACAAAGTCTATATTGACATAAGAAATAATAATACTTGAAGCATACTAACAAAGCAATCATGTCTTCTCAAAATACTATGGCTAAAGAAAGTTATCCCTACAAAATTATATAGTTTGGCTATGCTCCCTCGTCATCACACAAAATATTCATATCATGCACAACCCCGGTTTCAGCCAAGCACTTGTTTTCATACTCTATTCTTTCAAACCTTTCAACTTTCACGCAGTACATGAGCGTGAGCCATGGACATAGCACTATGAGTGGAATAGAGAGGTGGTTGTGGAGAAGACAAAAAGGAGGGAGATCGTCTCACATCGACTAGGCGTATCAACGGGCTATGGAGATGCCCATCAATAGATATCAATGTGAGTGAGTAGGGATTGCCATGCAACAGATGCACTAGAGCTAAAAAATGTATGAAATCTCAACAAAAGAAACTAAGTGGGTGTGCATCCAACTTGCTTACTCATGAAGACCTAGGGCATTTGAGGAAGCCCATCGTTGGAATATACAAGCCAAGTTCTATAATGAAAATTCCCACTAGTATATGAAAGTGACTACACATGAGACTCTCTATCATGAAGAACATGGTGCTACTTTGAAGCACAAGTGTGGAAAAGGATAGTAGCAATTGTCCCTTCTCTCTTTTCTCTCATTTTTTTGGAGGGGCTTTCCTTTTTTTTAGCCCCTCTCTATATTTTTTTTGGGCCATATCCTTTTTTTTGGAAGGGCTTTCTCTTGTAATGGATTGAGTTTTCCCTTTGAAGTTATCTTATCGGATTGAGTCTTTAAGGATTTGAGAACACTTGATGTATGTCTTGCACGTGCTTATCTGTGGTGACAATGGGATATCATGTGATCTACTTGATGTATGTTTTGGTGATCAACTTGCGGGTTTCGTGACCTTGGGAATCTATGCATAGGGGTTGGCACACGTTTTCGTCTTGACTCTCCGGTAGAAACTTTGGGGCACTCTTTGAAGTTCTATGTGTTGGTTGAATAGATGAATCTGAGATTGTGTGATGCATATCATATAATCATACCCACGGATACTTGAGGTTACAATGCAGTATCTAGGTGACATTAGGGTTTTGGTTGATTTGTGTCTTAAGGTGTTATTCTAGTACGAACTCTATGATAGATTGAATGTTACTACAGACTCTTGAATAGATCGATCGGAAAGAATAACTTTGAGGTGGTTTCGTACCCTACAATAATCTCTTCGTTTGTTCTCCGCTATTAGTTACTTTGGAGTGACTCTTTGTTGCATGTTGAGGGCTAGTAATATGATCCAATTATGTTATCCTTGTTCAGAGAACTTGCACTAGTGAAAGTATGAACCCTAGGCCTTGTTTCCTATCATTGCCACACCGTTTATGCTCACGTTTACCACTTGCTACCTTGCTGTTTTTATATTTTCTTATTACAAAAACCTATATCTATCATCCATATTGCACTTCTATCACCATCTCTTCGCCGAACTAGTGCACCTATACAATTTACCATTGTATTGGGTGTGTTGGGGACACAAGAGACTCTTTGTTATTTGGTTGCAGGGTTGTTTGAGAGAGACACTCTTCATCCTACGCCTCCCATGGATTGATAAACCTTAGGTCATCCACTTGAGGGAAATTTGCTACTGTCCTGCAAACCTCTGCACTTCGAGTCCCAACAACGTCTACAAGAAGAAGGTTGTGTAGTAGACATCACCCGCCAGTCGGTGGCACAACGTCACCATTCCCCCCCACTTTTCCAAAAACCTTCCACCCACTCGCGCGTGCGCCATGGACGATAATGCTCCGACCCTCGGCGCCGCCGGTCTCGCCTCCCTCGCTTCTGCCGACCCCATCTCCGACAAAGGAGGCAAGGCCGACAGCGCCCGAAAAGCGCAGGCACCGACCAAGAAGAAGGAGCTGGCGAACGAGCAGTGCGCCGTCCAGTCGGCCAAGAGGGTGTACCGCCAACGCGCGAGGGAAGCCAGGAATGACGCAACGGCCGCATCCACCCTCGCCATCGCCGTAGATCAAGAGGCCGACGCCGCGAAGACTAGCCACCTCGTTCGCGAGGCCACGAGGCATGCCCTACTAATGCTAGTGTTAAACCCATGCCAAAATGGGCTCCTCGCCGCGGCGGTGGACGTGGCCAGCACCGGCTCGTCGCCCCTTTGTCCCCCACTTTCGGACTCACCGAGCATGTCGACCATGCCGTAGACGCACGGCTTCCACCCCCAACACCCGCAAGCCTCCCGTTTGTCCAGCTCTGCAGGCTCCAGTTTGCCGGAGGTGAGCGTGGTCGCGCCTGCCACGCCAGCGCCCATGGCCATCGATCTCAACGCGACACCTGGGGGCGGTGGATTGTCCTTCGGGGGAAAGCGGCCGAAAAATGGGTCTCTCCGTTGGGCGCATGGCCGACCCATTTGCAAAAGGGTGCGGACGAGCCGACACAAACGGACAAAAGGTGGACAGAGCGCGTGTCCATTTGGCTCAGCCGGTTGTAGTTGCTCTTATTTCCTTGCTTGGTTCTGCTTCTTTGCCTCTTAGAGCATCTCCAGTCGTGCCCCCAAGACGCCCCCCAAGCCGTTTTTTTAGCGCCGGCACCAAAAAAACGACCCAGTCGCGCCCCCAAGACGTCGAAATCCGCCGGATCGGCCCGTTTTCAGACCCGGCGCGCCTAGGCTGAACCCGGCGCACTGGGGGGCGCTTGGGGGCACCGGCGGAAGGGAAAATTGCCCGGGTCCTCACTGTCAGGCGAAAAGTCACACTGATTCGCCCCGTTTTCCCCTCTCCTTCCCCGACACCTTGCCGATCCCGGCGTCGCCAGCCACCTCTCCGCCGTCGCCGCCGTTATCTCGCCATTCCTCGCCGTGAAACAAAGAAAGATCCCCCGACGCCCTCTCTCCCCACTTTCCCTGAGTTTCCCTCGCCGCTCCGGCGCTCGCCGACGAGTCTGCGCACGATGCCCGCTACGTGTTCGGTGATTTGCCTGCCCCGGCCGCAATGGACTCCGACGACGAGGAGGTGCTCGCGGCGTTGCTCGAGGAGGAAGCCGCCGCCGCCGCCCAGGACGAAGAACAGCTAATGGTCCTTGCCGCCCTGGCCAGCTTGCTTGCCGGTGATGCAAAGTCGAGGCGAGGCGGCTCGGCGCCGGGGCGACGGAAAGCAAAGAACCGGCATCGGCTCGAAGGCTATTGCATGCTCTACTCCGACTACTTCGCCGATGCTCCACTGCACGGTGACAAAGTTTTCCGGTGTCGTTATCGGATGGGCCGAAAGCTTTTCCTCAGGATAGTCAATGAACTTAGGGAGTACGACAACTACTTCAGGTGCAAGAAGGATTGCACCGGCACACTTGGATTCACCTCAATCCAGAAGTGCATGACAGCTATGAGAATGCTTGCATACGGGGCTCCAGGTGATTCACTCGACGACTATGGGTGCATGGCCAAGTCCACGATCATTGAGTTCACCTACAAGTTCTGCAGGGCTGTGGTGGCAGTGTTTGGACCGAGGTACTTGCGATCACCCAATGCTGAAGACACTGCTCGAATCCTGGCACAGAATGAAGCAAGAGGATTTCATGATATGCTTGGAAGCATCGACTGCATGCATTGGGCATGGAAGAACTGCCCGTTTGCTTGGCAGGGGATGTACAAAGGTGCCAACGGAGCTTGCAGTGTGATACTTGAGGCAGTGGCCACACAGGACCTCTGGATTTGGCATGCTTTCTTTGGTATGCGAGGAACTCACAGTGACATCAACGTGCTGCAGTGCTCTCCTGTTTTTGTCAAGCTCGTTGAAGGTCATTCTCCTCCGGTGAACTTCGAGACCAATGGGCACCAATACAACAAGTGGTACTACCTAGCAGATGGCATCTATCCGAGATGGTCAACATTTGTGAAGACTATCTCAAGCCCTGTGCCAGGAGGCAAGAACTCCCACTTTTTGAAGGTTCAGGAGGCTTGAAGGAAGGATGTCGAGCGATCATTTGGCGTGCTCCAATCTCGATTTGCTGTTGTCCGGTACCCCGCTAAGACTTGGTCGAAAGATCAAATGTGGGAGATCATGACTTGTTGTCATTTTGCACAACATGATCATTGAGAGCGAGCAAGAAGAGCCAGTGTTTGACACTGAACCATATTATAGGCAGGGTCCTCTTGACCAAGTGGATCACCAGCTCCCTGCAACATGGACGGCCTTCCTCAACATGCACCAGGAGATCCGAGACCCACATGTGCATCATCAGCTGCAGCACGATCTAGTGGAGCATCTATGGAGGCTCAAGGGCAACGCCTAGCTCGACGTGTAATGAAATATGATTTGTAGAACTATGTGGTGAACTATTTGATTTTCTGTGATGATTCTAATTCCTTCTGTGATGATTTTTGTGATGATTTTATTTGAATGAGCGCCGAAACACGTTGAGCGTGGGCCGTTTTGCGCCGGAAATTGGGCCAATCCTGCGTCGAAAATGGGCTGAAAGCGCCGATACTGGGCCGATATCGGCGCCTGGGGGCGACCTGGGGGGCGGCGGCTGGGAACGCACTAGCACCCAAGCCTAAAATAGCGCCGGCTCGCCCTCAAGCGGCGGTTTTCGACGCGTCTTGGGGGCGCAACGGCTGGAGATGCTCTTAGCAACTTTTTCGATAAAGAGTGAATTTTATTGTGATCAACTAGTTTCTAGGGCTGTCGATAGCTTTCTGGGTGACTGGATTTGGTAGCTGATGCCTGATGGTCTTAGTGGGTGATAATGTCCTTTGGCCAACTTCATGGCTGATGGTGCACGAGTGGTGCAGATACGGAGGGGTTCTACGCGGAAGTGCAGCAGAAGTTCCTCGTGAGGTACGGCAAGGTGACTGGTCAGTTAGGGCCAAGATGATAGGCAAGAAGGCCACTGAGGCGGCGCACATCTTCATCCACGACTACGGCCTTGCCGGCCTACTCACTTCGAAGTTTACAAGTCTGTGTGAGTAAACTAAACTAATATGCAAATCACCCATCTGCATTTTCAGCACTCATGAGTAAATCACCCATCTGCATTTTCAATTTTTTATTTTTGAAATTTGCATTTCCAATATATTGAGTGTGTGACTCCATATTACTGCACGTGCTGCCACGATGATGCTACACGATTGGCCTTTCACATGGAAAACAAGCATATAATATGTACAACCGACCAAATCTTCTTGCCATGTTACATGTAAGACAAGGTGTCACCGTGAAAAGCATTAGATGATACCTCGCACTTTATGAGGTAATATTTTTGGATATATTTCAATGATATTTGTCGTATGAAATATGAATATTGTGAGTAATAATATGAGAGGTAAAATTGCAATTACATATGATTTGTTATGTTTGAGGTGTTAATATTTAATATTTATTAAATTTAACATATTACTATAATGGAAATTCTCATGGATGTTTGTATATCGAGGTGGGTCTTTTCCATGCATGATGCATGCTTAGGTGACATGCTTGCATGTTAAGAGAAATATGCTAGTGGGAGCTGACTATTTAGATACAAAAGATTTCTAACTGTGCTCGCTAGGTAGCAAACCTTCCCCACCGATGAACCACCGCCAACTCACGTCGAATCTTCCCGCCGAACCCATTATTCTTGTGTATTCTCACTATTCTATTGCATTTTTTGGGTTTTGTATTAGTAGACCAGTAATACCAAAGACAACGTCTCGAAAAAATTCAAAATTCTGTACAAAATAAAAAACAAATGAAGACTTCAAACAATTCACATACTTCCAAAAATAGTGGCTTCAATTGTTCCTTGAAACATAGAGACATATAAGTTTCACAAAAAAATATCTTCCAATAGATTCAAATGTCATTTCAATAGTCTTCCGATTAATTTCCACTGGCAAATTTTCTAGCTCTATAATTTTTGACTTTTTCTCAACCAAGTTTCACTGATTATTCACATTAATTCCATGAAGATATAGACATTTTCCAATTAGTTCTCATTTTAATCTGTTTTTAGTAACATTCAATATACATTTCAATCAAATTCACAAAAACCTTTTGGTTCCAAATTTGTGAACAAGGGATTCTCTTCCAAGTATGATTCCAATGTAATGTCAAAATTTCAATTCCATTATTATTAATTAAATTGGAATATGATGTGAATAATTGAAATCGTCAAATTTAATGAAATTTAACGCACGTGACTATTTTCTTAAAATTATGTGAAAATACGGGAAATGATTCAGCGGTTCGAATGATTGAATTTTGCATGTATTATGCACGGAATGTTTCTAAAATTGATTGAAAACGAGTGAGGTAACTGAAAATTGTATGCTTAAATACGCAATACTTCGTAAAAAATCCAAACGTTGAAATCTCATGATAATATTTCAAAAAATCTAATATAAAATAACTTATTAAATGCATGCGAATAATTGAAAAACTTTTAATAAAAACCATGGGGAATATATTTCAAAAATAATTGGTTTGAACAATAAACCATGATGGTGATAATGGAGATCGGGTTGGTGACGTCGATGATGAAGAATCCCCCTCACGAGAAGCCATATTAGCGATGGCCCCACACGGTGGCACCATGTGACCGAGTTGTGTGGGCTCCACTGAAGCTGCGGCACGCTGTTGTGGCACTTTTTCATTGAATCTTCCAAATATTATTTGTTTGGATTTTCTTAAGGACCTTTGGTGCACAAAAGTAACGCCATTGGAAAAAGTCTACTGAAAACACCATCAATCATGATAGTTTTTGTTCAAACTATGCAGGATAGAGGACAAAAACACAACAAAAGGGTTGAGAAAAGTAATTACATTTAAGTCATATCAAAAGGTAGCCCATGTAGACCATCTCAAGTAAATGTTGAAAGAATGCCTTTTGTCCTCCACCATTGTAGTTGTCTTGATGATCCAAATGAAACAACATGTATGTGTGCCCTCTCTTTACCATTATCACAATGCCTGAATGCCATCTGTTTCTTCATCCTTCGACAAGAACCTAGCACCATCTTCATCCAGTTGAGAATTAGGTAGCAAACAATATAGAGAAATCCTACCATCTATCTCATACCGATGTGCTCTATCAAATATTGAAAAATCTTCATGCGTACCAAACAAGCGTCACATAAACCATAACATGCCCTTGTCTCATTCAGATATGCTATGTTGGTTCTGATGCCAAGGAAAAATCCTACGTGAATGAATTCCACATGAAAAAATCAATGTCTCCTGCTAAAATATAGCAAAATTAAAATATACCCAACAAGCGTCACATAAATCATAACCAAGCCGAAGTATAAATCAGAGGGAAACACCGAACCAAGGCCTAATCAAGTCGGAAAATACCATGATCCTTACAAATATTAATAGCCATGTAGCAAAATAGGGGCTAACGGTACATCGGTACCACCCCGTCATCGTGCCATTATGTCGGGCCTAGCATCACCACCGCAAACCACCATCTGCAGTTGCGGGCGAGAGCCCCTGCAATCCTCTGTTGTCCCTGATGCACGGAAGTATTGACAATGCTGCCGATGAGTTGTTGCCCGCCGACGCGTCCATCTTTGTTGTTCTAAACTTAACGAGAAACAGGGGCAAGGGTGGATGATTTAATGTCTTCAAGTCGTAGGTGGACAAATGCAAAAACGACAACCATTCGCAGTGGCTGCCCCCGAAATTACATGTATGCTGACGTCGCACGCGCGGTGCGCTGTTCTATATGCGGAATGTATGCACGCGTCCGTATGACCATATCCAGGGCCTTGTGCACCAACCTTGAGGACCATATTGGAATTGTATTCCTAAATAACTGGACTGTATCATGCAGTTACTCACTGAATTTGAGAACCGTTTTGGATACAACAACAAAAAATTACGGGCAAATATGCATTTTGCTGCACTACTAGCAGTACATTCGAAATCGAAATCGAAATCGAAATGCCAGAAAAGAAAAGGGAAACTCGTTCACGAGTGTGCCAAAACGGACCTCGTCCACCAGTCCGCGGCATCGCTCATAGTAGAGCACACGGATCGCGATCCGCGTGATGCAACAAAACCAGATCGCCACCCTCCGTTCGGCCTCGATCCAACGGCGCCGATCCCACCCTCCTCCGCCTAGCCCGCCTGGCCGAAATCCGGAGCCCCAAATTATCGCGCGCGACGGCGCCAAGCACCAAACCCATCCTCGTTCGATCCCCTTTAAAATCCGCCTCCATCCCTCCACCAAATCCACCACCGCCAAGTGAAATTCTCGATCTCTAAACACTACAGCGTCGCAGCAGCCCCAAATTCGAGATCATGGTGTGATCTATGATGTGTCTTACCGACTTACCGCTATCATTTTGGGGTTATGCTTTAGAGACTGCCGCATTCACTTTAAATAGGGCACCATCAAAATCCGTTGAGACGAAAACGTATGAACTCTGGTTTGGCAAGAAACCTAAGTTGTCGTTTCTAAAAGTTTGGGGATGCGATGCTTATGTCAAGAAACTTCAACCTGAAAAGCTCGAACCCAAATCGGAAAAATGCGTCTTCATAGGATACCCTAAGGAAACTATTGGGTACACCTTCTACCTTAGATCCGAAGGCAAGGTATTCGTTGCCAAGAATGGATCCTTTCTGGAGAAAGAGTTTCTCTAGAAAGAAGTAAGTGGGAGGAAAGTGGAACTTGATGAGGTGATCGTCACCCCTTCCGAACCGAAAAGTAGCGCAGCGTAGGAAGATGTTCCTGTGGTGCCTGCACCGACTAGGGAAGAAGTTAATGATAATGATCATGAAGCTTGAGATCAAGTTACTGCTGAACTTCATAGGTCCACAAGGACACGTTCCGCACCAGAGTGGTACGACAACCCTGTGCTGGAAATCATGTTGTTAGACAACGGTGAACCTTCGAACTATGAAGAAGCGATGGCGGGCCCGGATTCCAACAAATGGCTTGAAGCCATGAAATCCGAGATAGGATCCATGTATGATAACAAAGTATGGACTTTGGTGGACTTGCCCGATGATCGGCACGCCATAGAAAATAAATGGATCTTTAAGAAGAAGACTGACGTGGATGGTAATGTGACCATCTATAAGGCTCGACTTGTCGCTAAAGGTTATCGACATATTCAAGGAATTGACTACGACGAGACTTTCTCTTCCGTAGCGATGCTGAAGTCCGTCCGAATCATGTTAGCAATTGCCGCATTATATGATTATGAGATATGGCAAATGGACATCAAAACGGCATTCCTTAATGGCTTCCTCAAGGAAGAACTGTATATGATGCAGCCGGAAGGTTTTGTCGATCCTGAGAATGCTAACAAGGTATGCAAGCTCCAGCGCTCAATCTATGGGCTGGTGCAAGCATCTCGGAGTTGGAACATTCGCTTTGATGAGGTGATCAAAGCGTTTGGGTTTATACAGACTTGGGGAGAAGCCTGTATTTACAAGAAATTGAGTGGGAGCTCTGTAGCATTTCTCATATTTTATGTGGATGATATATTGCTGATGGGAAATGACGTAGAACTCTTGGAAAGCATAAAGGCCTACTTGAATAAGTGTTTTTCAATGAAGGACCTTGGAGAAGCTGCATACATATTAGGCATCAAGATCTATAGAGATAGATCGAGACGCCTCATTGGTCTTTCACAAAGCACATACCTTGACAAGATATTGAAGAAGTTCAATATGGATCAGTCCAAGAAAGGGTTCTTCAGTATTTCAAGGTATGAGATTGAGCACAGCTCAATGCCCGACCTCGACAGAAGATAGAGAAAAGATGAGTGTCATCCCCTATGCCTCGGCCATAGGTTCTATTATGTATGCCATGTTGTGTACCAGACCTGATGTGAACCTTGCCATTAGTTTGGTGGGGAGGTACCAAAGTGATCCCGGTATGGAACACTAGACAGTGGTCAAGAACATCCTGAAGTACCTGAAAAGGACTAAGGATATGTTTCTCGTTTATGGAGGTGACGAAGAGCTCGCCGTAAAGGGGTACGTCGATGCTAGCTTCGACACAGATCTGGATGACTCCAAGTCGCAAACCGGATACGTGTATATTTTGAATGGTGGGGCAGTCAGCTGGTGCAGTTGCAAGCAAAGCGTCGTGGCGGCATCTACATGTGAAGCAGAGTACATAGCTGCTTCCGAAGCAGCGCAGGAAGGAGTCTCGATGAAGGAGTTCATCACCGACCTAGGAGTTATTCCAAGCGTGTCGGGCCCGATGACTCTCTTATGTGACAACACTAGATCTATTGCCATTGCCAAGGAGCCCAGGTTTCACAAGAAGACCAAGCACATCAAGCGCCGTTTCAACTCCATCTAGAATTATATTCAAGATGGAGACATAGATATTTGTAAAGTGCATACGAATCTGAATGTCGCAGATCCGTTGACTAAACCTCTTCCACGAGCAAAACATGATCAACACCAGAACTCTATGGGTGTTCGATTCATCACAATGTAACTAGATTATTGGCTCTAGTGCAAGTGGGAGACTATTGGAAATATGCCCTAGAGGCAGTAATAAAATGGTTATTATGATATTTCCTTGTTCATGATAATCGTCTATTGTTCATGCTTTAAATTGTATTATCCGGAAACAGTGATACATGTGTGAATACATAGACCACAACGTGTCCCTAGTAAGCCTCTAGTTGACTAGCTCGTTGATCAATAGATAGTTACGATTTCCTGACCATGGACATTGGATGTCATTGATAACGGGATCACATCATTAGGAGAATGATGTGAAGGACAAGACCCAATCCTAAGCCTAGCACAAGATCGTGTAGTTCGTATGCTAAAGATTTTCCAATGTCAAGTATCATTTCCTTAGACCATGAGGTTGTGCAACTCCCGGATGCCGTAGGAATACTTTGGGTGTGCCAAATGTCACAACGTAACTGGGTCTATAAAGTTACACTACGAGTATCTCCGAAAGCATATGTTGGGTTGGCACGAACCGAGACTGGGATTTGTTACTCCGTATGACGGAGAGGTATCTCTGGGCCCACTCGGTAAGACATCATCATAATGAGCTCAATGTGACTAAGGGGTTGGTCACGGGATGATGTGTTACGGAACGACTAAAGAGACTTGCCATGACGAGATTGAACAAGGTATCGGTATACCGACGATCGAATCTCGGGCAAGTACTATACCTATAGACAAAGGGAATCGTATACGGGATTGATTGAATCCTTGACATCGTGGTTCATCCGATGAGATCATCATGGAGCATGTGGGAGCCAACATGGGTATCCAGATCCCGCTGTTGGTTATTGACCGAAGAGTCATCTCGGTCATGTCTGCGTGTCTCCCGAACCCGTAGGGTCTACACACTTAAGGTTCGGTGACGCTAGGGTCGTAGAGATATTAGTATGCGGTAACCCGAAAGCCCTTCGGAGTCCCGGATGAGATCCCGGACGTCACGAGGAGTTCCAGAATGGTCCGAAGGTGAAGATTTGTATATAGGAAGTCCAGTTTCGGCCACCGGGAAAGTTTCAGGGGTCACCGGTATTGTACCGGGACCACCGGAAGGGTCTCGGGGATCCACCAGGTGGGGCCACCTATCCCGGAGGGCCCCATGGGCTGAAGTGGGAAGGGAACCAGCCCCTGGTGGGCTGGTGCGCCCCCCATGGGCCTCCCCTGCGCCTAGTGTTGGAAACCCTCACTAGTAGATAAAGGGAGATCAGACCCGGTTTGTTAGGGCCTTTAGCCCCAGTTCTTGAACCGGGACAAAAGTGTCGGTACTAATGCTCTGACCCTTTAGTCCCGGTTCAATCCAGAACCGGGGCAGATGGGTGTCCACGTGTCCTGTGCGCCGAGCCCAGGCAGGAGGGGCTTTGGTCCCGGTTGGTGGCACCAACCGGGACCAAAAGGCATCCACGCGTCAGCATTTCTGTGGCTGTGGTTTTTATTTTTTTTTTGAAATGGGAGGGGGTTGGAGGTTTTGGGGGGTTAATTTAGGTGTTTCATATTGTGTTAGCTAGCTAATTAATAGAGAGAAGTGTCCTCTCTTATGTCCGTGCTTGGTCGACGCTACGTACTACACATACGTATAGAGAGGACTAGACACGCTAGCTAGCTAGCTAGCTAGTAAGCAAACGAAGGAAACAGAAGATCGTATAATCAACATATATATATATATATATATATATATATATATATATATATATATATATATATATATATATGCATACAGAGAGAAGTAATATCGACCACCTCTCCTTCTCCGAGAGATTGGTCGAACAACAAGTTCTCGTATATCTATCCGACACTACCAGGTACATATATACAATAATTATCTCTTACAAATATAATCTCCTATACGATGGACGCATGGTCCACATAGTATTCTCCGTCTGGCGCGATCACGTGTTCAAGGAAGAATGCCGCAAATTCCTCTTGAATTGCTCGCAGACGATCTGGTGTTAGGAGTTCATCCCGCATCCGAAACATCTAATTTGAAGTAGGGGGTCAATACATGAAATGATGCTATAAAATTGTGAATATTATTGATTGCTTACGCACTTCAAATTGTGCTTCAGAGTAGCCCCGCTTACAGGTCGTGTGGCGGATGGACTCGCAAATGTAGTATCCACAGTAATCATTCCCGGGTTCCTGCCACAACCACTTTACAAGAAATAGAGGTCAATCAAACTGATAAGCAAGAATGCCAAATGGTATTGATGAAACTAGCGCTTGAATCAAGATATAGGAGATGCGCGGAACATGCTACTATATAGTACTTACTTTCGGGTGTATAAATTCTAGCTTCTTCGGCAGTCCCGGAGCTTTTTTGGTGAATTTTCTCCAAACCCTGCCAGACAAAGAAAACAATTACTTGATATCAGAAATGAACAAAGTTGCTGATATGCATGGTGGATAATATTGATCGATTTAACTTACCTATCGAGCATTTGAGTCATGTCCGCATAATCCTCGGGATCTTTACGTTTAGAGTCCAAGACAGTTACTACTCCCTTCTCAAGCTTAATCTCTAAGAGAATATAGTGGAAGCTGCGCACGCATGCATGAACTCATCAATTACATTACTATAACCTTGACTGATATATAAGGGAAACCAAATATGCACAAGACAGTAACACTCACTTGAAGTTGTAAGGAAAGAGTATTATATCTTTGTTTTCATTTACCACCAACGATCGTAGCAAGTTGGTCTCGGTATCTAAGGGACGCCATTTAACCTCGGTTGCATCTATGAGGTATGTGTTAATGAACCCAATATCACCTACTTGTCTTTTCTTCAATTCGACGATCTTCAATCTGCATAATATAGTGAGGATAATTATAAATACATGCAATGAAAGAGATCAACTATATAGAGAGACTTAATGACAGAAGTAGTACTACTTACAGACAGTAGCAGGTGACCGTTGCTTTATCGAGGGCTAATTGATTGAAAAACTGATAGAACTCCTCAAATGGAATAGGCAACAGTTCAATTCCAACGAGGTCATGCTCCGGTTTAACTCTCAAATACAAGCTATCCCTCCCCCCAGACTCTCTGGAGATTTTCAAGTACCAATCATGCAATCTTCACATATTCGTTGATAGGGATCTTTCATTTTTGACGAGAGGCTTCCCGTACTCGTATCTTTGTATCTGCACGTCCAAGAAATCATATTGTACATCGTCGGACACGTAATCTCCAAGATTGCTATAACCGGGCACCATCCTCGGATCATTAGCGACCATGTCGCTAGACACCTTGAGCGGGGGGCACGATTGGTCCGCTTGTTCGCCGAGCTGGGCAATTTGTTTCCCAGCTCGTCCTTCTGCTAACCTTTGATCACTTTTAGTACTTCCCGACCGCTTCGCTGCTTGAAATGACTTTTGAATCATGCGGTCATAGTTGTCCTTCGGCTTACTTTTCGCTGGTTGCTTCAGGGCAGCAAGAGTGCGCTTTGCTTTCACCGGATCTATCTTCTCCTCTGGAGGTGGATGTCTCTGTGCTTTCAACCCTTCAAGCCAGTCCTTCACTTCGCCTTGAGCGATCTTCGTGATTTCCTCGTCAGACCTCTCGTATGGTAACATCTCTAGAGGCGTGAGAGAAGGACCGAATCTGCATCGCCTCCCGCCTCTGGCTGTACTGCTAGACGTCGCCAGACCAGATGAAGCGGCTGTCTTCTTTCCTTGCTTACGCGCCGGAGCAGGAGCAGTCAGAGCGGCGGCAGGTCTCTTCCGCCCTTGCTGACTAGGCGGAGAAGGTGGAGCAGGCTGGCTGCTCGGGCGCGCCGGCACAGGCGGAGAAGGAGGAGGCTGGCTGCTCGGGCGCGCTGATGTCTACACACGCTTCTATTCTTGTAGACTATGTTGGGCCTCCAAGCGCAGAGGTTTGTAGGACAACAGCAATTTCCCTCAAGTGGATGACCTAAGGTTTATCGAACTCAGGGAAGTAGAGGTTGAAGATGGTCTCTCTCAAGCAACCCTGCAACTAAGATACAAGAAGTCTCTTGTGTCCCCAAGACACCTAATACAACTAGGAGTTGTATAGGTGCACTAGTTCGGCGAAGAGATGGTAAAATATGGATGATAGGAGTGGCAAAGCAAAGTAATATAAATCTGTAATAAAAAGTGCAGCAAGCAAACAAGTGGTAAACGTGAGCACAAATGGTATTGCAATGGTGGAAACAAGGCCTAGGCTTCATACTTTCACTAGTGGCAACTCCCAACAACATTAACATAGTCTATCACATGATATTTCCCATAATGGAGACGCACTCGGAGGTCATTCCTTTGTGGTCAAGAGAGGACGAGAATTATGTAGGGCTACAAAAGCACACCTCAAAGTTCGTAGTTCTCAATCTATAGATTTCCCAATGTCACCGCGGCCATCCAAAGAGAGTACCACAATCACCACAACATATCTCAAGGATAGTCAAAGACAAGCACCAAGAGACTCTCAATCTTCAATCAACACACAAAAGAGGAAATCACCCATGAAAATATTCTTCTAATCCATGTCCAATAGACCGTTGTCAACTTGGTCTCGGGGATTATACTAGATAAAGACAAGTGAGTACATCAATCCAATACATAGAGGAAGGGGAAATATCATGGGATCACGCTAGATTAACATAGCCTATGATCACAACGAAGATCACATCATGGGAGAGAGAATTGACCACATAGCTACTGGTAGAAACCTCAGCCCCGAGGAGGAACTACTCCCGCATCATGGAGGGAGGAAGCAACGTCGATGGAGATGAATCCGGGGGCACTTCCCCGTCCCGGCAGGATGCCGGCACAGGAATTCTGGTCCCCCGAAACTTGGTGGCGATGGCGGCGGAGATCAGATTTGCTTATGGAGAAAAGGGTTCTGTCCTCGAGGGTTTCGGGACGCGAGGATTATATATGCAAAAGGGGGTCACCAGAGGCGGAGAGGGGGGCCCAGGCGCCCCCCCTAGGCGGCCAGGGGTGGGGCCGCCCCGGGTGGCCGCCTGGGCCACCCCAGGCTCCCCTCTGGCCCTGCTTTGGTTTTTCTTGAAGCTCCCGTTACGCTGATTTTTCCTGTATTTTTCCCGGAATTTTTAGAGCACTTTTAATATGGGGGAAACCTGAAATAGAAAAACAGCAGAAAACAGGAACTGGCACTGTGGTGCACTGAGTTAATAGGTTCGTCCAAATATGATCAAAAGTGTATGGAAGTGCATAAATATCATAGCAATATCAAACAAAAGAAGCATGGAGCAAGCAGAAATTATAGATACGTTTTGGACGTATCAACATCCCCAGCTTAATTCCTGCTCGTCCTCGAGTAGGTAAATGATAACTGAAGGAAATATGCCCTAGAGGCAATAATAAAGTTATTGTTTATTTCCTTATATCATGATAAATGTTTATTATTCATGCTAGAATTGTATTAACCGGAAACTTAACACATGTGTGAATACACAGACAAAACAGAGTGTCCCTAGTATGCCTCTACTAGACTAGCTCATTGATCAAAGATGGTTATGTTTCCTAGCCATAGACATGAGTTGTCATTTGATCAACGGGATCACATCATTAGGAGAATGATCTGATGGACAAGACCCATCCGTTAGCTTAGCACTATGATCGTTTAAGTTTTACTGCTATTGCTTTCTTCATGACTTATACATGTTCCTATGACTATGAGATTATGCAACTCCCGAATACCGGAGGAACACTTTGTGTGCTACCAAACGTCACAACGTAACTGGGTGATTATAAAGGTACTCTACAGGTGTCTCCGAAGGTACTTGTTGGGTTGGCGTATTTCGAGATTAGGATTTGTCACTCCGATTGTCGGAGAGGTATCTCTGGGCCCACTCGGTAATGCACATCACTATAAGCCTTGCAAGCATTGCAGCTAATGAGTTAGTTGCGGGATGATGTATTACGGAACGAGTAAAGAGACTTGTTGGTAACGATATTGAACTAGGTATTGAGATACCGACGATCGAATCTCGGGCATGTAACATACCGATGACAAAGGGAACAATGTATGTTGTTATGCGGTTTGACCGACAAAGATCTTCGTAGAATATGTGGGAGCCAATATGAGCATCCAGGTTCCGCTATTGGTTATTGACCGGAGACGTGTCTCGGTCATGTCTACATAGTTCTCGAACCCGTAGGGTCCGCACGCTTAAGGTTTCGATGATAGTTTTATTATGAGTTTATGAGTTTTGATGTACCGAAGGAGTTCGGAGTCCCGGATGAGATCGGGGACATGACGAGGAGTCTCAAAATGGTCGAGACGTAAAAATCGATATATTGGACGACTATATTCGGACATCGGAAAGGTTCCGAGTGATTCGGGTATTTTTTGAGTACCGGGGAGTTACGGGAATAGAGGAGAGAGGCCAAAAGGAAGGAGGCGTGCACCCCCCTTCTGGTCCGAATTGGACAAGGGGTGCAGCCCCCTTTTCCTTCTCCTTCTCCCCCTCTTTCCTTCTCTCCTACTTCGGAAAGGAAAGGGGAATCCTACTAGGACTTGGGAGTCCTAGTAGGACTCCCCACACTTGGTGCGCCCCCTCTAGGGCCGGCCTCTCCCTCCCTCCTTTATATACAGGGGCAGGGGGGCACCTCTAGACACAACAATTGATCTCTTGATCTCTTAGCCGTGTGCGGTGCCCCCCTCCACCATAGTTCTCCTCGATAAATATTGTAGCGGTGCTTAGGCGAAGCCCTGCGACGGTAGAACATCAAGATCGTCACCACGCCGTCGTGCTGATGGAACTCTCCCTCGACACTCGGCTGGATCGGAGTTCGAGGGACGTCATCGAGCTGAACGTGTGCTAGAACTCGGAGGTGCCGTAGTTTCGGTGCTTGATCGGTCGGGCCGTGAAGACGTACGACTACATCAACCGCGTTGTTCTAACGCTTCCGCTTTCGGTCTACGAGGGTACGTAGACTCACTCTCCCCTCTCGTTGCTATGCATCTGGTAGATAGATCTTGCGTGATCGTAGGAAATTTTTAAAATACTACGTTCCCCAACAGTGGCATCATGAGCCAGGTCTATGCGTAGATGATATGCACGAGTAGAACACAAGTGAGTTGTGGACGATACTAGTCATACTGCTTACCAGCATGTCATACTTTGATTCGGCGGTATTGTTGGATGAAGCGGCCCGGACCGACATTACGCGTACGCTTACGCGAGACTAGTTCTACCAACGTGCTTCGCACACAGGTGGCTGGCGGGTGTCAGTTTCTCCAACTTTAGTTGAATCAAGTGTGGCTACGCCCGGTCCTTGTGAAGGTTAAAACAGCACATACTTGACGAAATATCGTTGTGGTTTTGTATGCGTAGGTAAGAACGGTTCTTGCTAAGCCCGTAGCAGCCACGTAAAACTTGCAACAACAAAGTAGAGGAGGTCTAACTTGTTTTTGCAGGGCATGTTGTGATGTGATATGGTCAAGACATGATGAGTTATACAGTTTTGTATGAAATGATCATGTTTTGTAAAGTTATCGGCAACTGGCAGGAGCCATATGGTTGTCGCTTTATTGTATGAAATGCAATCGCCATGTAATTGCTTTACTTTATCACTAAGCGGTGGCGATAGTCGTAGAAGCAATAGTTGGCGAGACGACAACGATGCTACGATGGAGATCAAGGTGTCGCGCCGGTGACGAAGGTGATCATGACGGTGCTTTGGAGATGGAGATCAAAAGCACAAGATGATGATGGCCATATCATGTCACATATTTTGATTGCATGTGATGTTTATCTTATTATGCTTCTTATTTTGCTTAGTTCGACGGTAGCATTATAAGATGATCCCTTACTAAGTTTCAAGGTATAAGTGTTCTTCCTGAGTATGCACCGTTGCGAAAGTTCGTCGTGCCGAGACACCACGTGATGATCGGGTGTGATAAGCTCTACGTTCAAATACAACGGGTGTAAGCCAGTTTTGCACACGCAGAATACTCGGGTTAAACTTGACGAGCCTAGCATATGCAGATATGGCCTCGGAACACTGGAGACCGAAAGGTCGAGCGTGAATCATATAGTAGATATGATCAACATAAGATGTTCACCATTGAAACTACTCCATCTCACGTGATGATCGGACATGGTTTAGTTGATTTGGATCACGTGATCATTTAGATGACTAGAGGGATGTCTATCTAAGTGGGAGTTCTTAAGTAATATGATTAAATTGAACTTTAATTTATCATGAACTTAGTCCTCGTAGTATTAGCATATCTATGTTGTAGATCAATAGCTCGCGATGTTGCTCCCCGTTTACTTTTTATATGTTCCTAGAGAAAACTAAGTTGAAAGATGTTAGTAGCAATGATGCGGAATTGTTCCGTGATCTGAGGATTATCCTCATTGCTGCACAGAGAATTATGTCCTTGATGCACCGCTAGGTGACATACCTATTGCAGGAGCAGATGTGGACGTTATGAACGTTTTGACAAAAGCTCGGTATGATGACTACTTGATAGTTTAAGTGCACCATGCTTTATGGCTTAGAACCGGGACTTCAAAAACGTTTTGAACGCCACGGAGCATATAAGATGTTCCAAGAGTTGAAATTAGTATTTCATACTCATGCCCGTGTCGAGAGGTATAAGACTTCTGACAGTACTTTGTCTACAAGATGGAGGAGAATAGCTCAACCAGTGAGCATGTGCTCAGATTGTCTCGGTACTACAATTACTTGAATCAAGTGGGAGTTAATCTTCCAGATAAGATAGTAATTGACAAAGTTCTCTAGTCACTATCACCAAGTTAGTAGAACTTCGTGATGAACTATAATATGCAAGGGATGACGAAAGGAATTCCCGAGCTCTTCGCAATGCTGAAGTCGACGAAGGTAGAAATCATGAAAAAGCATCAAGTGTTGATGGTTAACAAGACCACTTTCAAGTAAAGGGCAAAGGGATAGAAGGGGAACTTCAAGAAGAATCACAAGCAAGCTGTCACTCCCGTGAAGAAACCCAAAGCTAAAACTCAAGCCTGAAACTAAGTGCTTGTACTGCAAAGGAAATGGTCACTTGAAGTGGAGCTGCCCTAGATACTTGGCGGATAAGAAGGATGGCAAAGTGAACAAAGGTATATTTTGATATACATATTATTGGTGTGTACTTTACTAGTGTTCATAGCAACCCCTGGGTATTTGATACCGGTTCATTTGCTAAAATTAGTAACTCGAAATGAGAATTGCAGAATGAACAGAGACTAGTTAAAGGTGAAGTGACGATGTGTGTTGGAAGTGGTTCCAAGATTGATATGATCATCATCGCACACTCCCTATACTTTCGGGATTAGTGTAAAACCTAAATAAATGTTATTTGGCATTTGCGTTGAGCATGAATATGATTTGATTATATTTGTTGCAATACGGTTATTCATTTAAAGTCATAGAATAATTGTTATTCTGTTTACATGAATAAAACCTTCGATGGTCATACACGCAATGAAAATAGTTTGTTGGATCTCGATCGTGGTGATACACATATTCATAATATTGAAGCCAAAAGATGCAAGGTTAATAATGATAGTGCAACTTATTCGTGGCACTGCTGTTTAGGTCATAATGGTGTAAAGCGCATGAAGAAACTCTATAGTGATGGACTTTTGGAATCACTTGATTATGAATCACTTGGTGCTTGCGAACCATGCCTCATGGGCAAGATGACTAAAACTCCGTTCTCCGGAACAATGGAGCGAGCAACAGATTTGTTGGAGATCATATATACAGATGTATGTGGACCAATGAGTGTTGAAGCTCGCGGCGGGTATCGTTATTTTCTGACCTTCACTGATGATTTGAGCAGATATGGGTATATCTACTTAATGAAGCACAAGTCTAAAACATTTGAAAAGTTCAAAGAATTTCAGAGTGAAGTGGAGAATCATCGTAACAAGAAAATAAGAGTTTCTACGATATGATCGTAGAGGTAAAATATTTGAGTTAGCGAGTTTGGCCTTCAGTAAAAAACAATGTGAAATAGTTTCACTACTCATGCCACCTGGAACACCATAGTGTAATGGTGTGTCCGAACGTCATAACCGTACTTTATTAGATATGGTGCGATCGATGATGTCTCTTACCGATCTACCACTATCGCTTTTGGGGTTATGCATTAGAGACAGATACATTCACGTTAAATAGGGCACCATCTAAATCCGTGGAGATGACACCGTATGAACTGTGGTTTGACGAGAAACCTAAGCTGTCATTTCTTTAAGTTTGGGACTGCGATGCTTATGTGAAAAAATTTCAACATGATAAGCTCGAACCCAAATCGGAGAAGTAAATCTTCATAGGATACCCAAAAGAAACTGTTGGGTACACCTTCTATCACAGATCCGAAGGCAAGGTCTTTGTTGCTAAGAGTGGATCCTTTCTAGAGAAGGAGTTTCTCTCGAAAGAAGTGAGTGGGAGGAAAGTGGAACTTGATGAGGTAATTGTACCTTCTCCCGAATTGGATAGTAGTACATCACAGAAACTGGTTCCAGTGATTCCTACACCAATTAGTGAGGAAGCTAATGATGATGATCATGAAACTTCGGATCAAGTTACTGCTGAACTTCGTAGATCAACCAGAGTACGTTCCGCACCACAGTGGTACGGCAACCCGGTTCTGGAAGTCATGTTACTGGACCATGATGAACCTACGAACTATGAGGAAGCGATGATGAGCCCAGATTCCGCAAAATGGCTTGAGACCATGAAATCTGAGATGGGATCCATGTATGAGAATAAAGTGTGGACTTTGGTTGACTTGCCCGATGGTCGGCAAGCCATCGAAAATAAATGGATCTTCAAGAGGAAGACTGACGCTGACAGTAATGTTACTGTTTACAAAGCTCGACTTGTTGCGAAAGTTTTTCAACAAGTTCAAGGAGTTGACTACGATGAGACTTTCTCACCCGTAGCGATGCTTAAGTCTGTCCAAATCATGTTAGCAATTGCCGCATTTTATGAAATCTGGCAAATGGATAACAAAACTGCATTCTTTAATGGATTTATTAAAGAAGACTTGTATATGATGCAACCAGAAGGTTTTGTCAATCCTAAAGGTGCTAACAAAATGTGCAAGCTCCAGCGATCCATCTATGGACTGGTGCAAGCATCTCGGAGTTGGAATATACGCTTTGATAAGTTGATCAAAGCATATAGATTTATACAGACTTGCGGTGAAGCCTGTATTTACAAGAAGTGAGTGGGAGCACTACAACCTTTCTGATAAGTATATGTGAATGACATATTGTCGATCGGAAATGATGTAGAATTTTCTGGAAAGCATAAAAGAGTGTTTTGAAAGGAGTTTTTCAAAGAAAGACCTTGGTGAAGCTGCTTACATATTGGGCATCAAGATCTATAGAGATAGATCAAGACGCTTGATAAGACTTTCGATGAGTACATACCTTGATATGATTTTGAAGTAGTTCAAAATGGATCAGTCAAAGAAGGAGTTCTTACCTGACTTGTAAGGTGTGAAGCTGAGTAAGACTCAAAGCCAGACCACGGCAGAAAAATATAGAGAGAATGAAAGTCATTCCCTATGCCTCAGCCATAGGTTCTATAAAGTATGCCATGTTGTGTACCAAACATGTTGTGTACCTTGACATAAGTTTGTCAAAGGGTACAATAGTGATCCAGGAGTAGATCACTGTACAGCGGTCAAAATTATCCTTAGTAACTGGATGACTAAGGAAATGTTTCTCGATTATGGAGGTGATAAAGAGTTCGTTGTAAAGGGTTACGCCGATGCAAGCTTTGACATTAAATCCAGCTGACTCTAAGTATCAATCTGGATGCGTATTGAAAGTGGGAGCAATTAGCTAGAGTAGCTCCATGCAGAGCATTGTAGACACATAGACATTTGCGAAATACATACGGATCTGAATGTGACAGACCCGTTGACTAAACTTCTCTCACGAAGCAAAACATGATCACACCTTAGTACTCTTTGGGTGTTAATCACATAGCAATGTGAACTAGATTACTGACTCTAGTAAACCCTTTGGGTGTTAATCACATGACGATGTGAACTATCGGTGTTAAATCACATGGCGATGTGAACTAGATTATTGACTCTAGTGCAAGTGGGAGACTGAAGGAAATATGCCCTAGAGGCAATAATAAAGTTATTGTTTATTTCCTTATATCATGATAAATGTTTATTATTCATGCTAGAATTGTATTAACCGGAAACTTAATACATGTGTGAATACATAGACAAAACAGAGTGTCCCTAGTATGCCTCTACTAGACTAGCTCATCGATCAAAGATGGTTATGTTTCCTAGCCATAGACATGAGTTGTCATTTGATCAACGGGATCACATCATTAGGAGAATGATCTGATGGACAAGACCCATCCGTTAGCTTAGCACTATGATCGTTTAAGTTTTACTGCTATTGCTTTCTTCATGACTTATACATGTTCCTATGACTATGAGATTATGCAACTCCCGAATACCGGAGGAACACTTTGTGTGCTACCAAACGTCACAACGTAACTGGGTGATTATAAAGGTACTCTACAGGTGTCTCCGAAGGTACTTGTTGGGTTGGCGTATTTCGAGATTAGGATTTGTCACTCCGATTGTCGAAGAGGTATCTCTGGGCCCACTCGGTAATGCGCATCACTATAAGCCTTGCAAGCATTGCAGCTAATGAGTTAGTTGCGGGATGATGTATTATGGAACGAGTAAAGAGACTTGTTGGTAATGAGATTGAACTAGGTATTGAGATACCGACGATCGAATCTCGGGCATGTAACATACCGATGACAAAGGGAACAATGTATGTTGTTATGCGGTTTGACCGATAAAGATCTTCGTAGAATATGTGGGAGCCAATATGAGCATCCAGGTTCCGCTATTGGTTATTGACCGGAGATGTGTCTCGGTCATGTCTACATAGTTCTCGAACCCGTAGGGTCCGCACGCTTAAGGTTTCGATGATAGTTTTATTATGAGTTTATGAGTTTTGATGTACCGAAGGAGTTTGGAGTCCCGGATGAGATCGGGGACATGACGAGGAGTCTCAAAATGGTCGTGACGTAAAAATCGATATATTGGACGACTATATTCGGACATCGGAAAGGTTTCGAGTGATTCGGATATTTTTGGAGTACCGGGGAGTTACGGGAATAAAGGAGAGAGGCCAATAGGAAGGAGGCGTGCACCCCCCTTCTGGTCCAAATTGGACAAGGGGTGCAGCCCCCTTTTCCTTCTCCCTCTCCCCCTCTTTCCTTCTCTCCTACTCCGGAAAGGAAAGGGGAATCCTACTAGGACTTGGGAGTCCTAGTAGGACTCCCCACACTTGGTGCGCCCCCTCTAGGGCCGGCCTCTCCCTCCCTCCTTTATATACAGGGGCAGGGGGGCACCTCTAGACACAACAATTGATCTCTTGATCTCTTAGCCGTGTGCGGTGCCCCCCTCCACCATAGTTCTCCTCGATAAATATTGTAGCGGTGCTTAGGCGAAGCCCTGCGACGGTAGAACATCAAGATCGTCATCATGCCGTCGTGCTGACGGAACTCTCCCTCGACACTCGGCTGGATCGGAGTTCGAGGGACGTCATCAAGCTGAACGTGTGCTAGAACTCGGAGGTGCCGTAGTTTCGGTGCTTGATCGGTCGGGCCGTGAAGACGTATGACTACATCAACCGCGTTGTTCTAACGCTTCCGCTTTCGGTCTACGAGGGTACGTAGACTCACTCTCCCCTCTCGTTGCTATGCATCTGGTAGATAGATCTTGCGTGATCGTAGGAAATTTTTAAAATACTACGTTCCCCAACAATAACAAGCATAATTTCTGTGGTGACATGCTACCAACCATATAAGAACTTTTTAAGTAAAGCAATCAAGGCATGTAATTCAATTCAAGTCATAACAAGCAAGAGTCTATATTAGCATTGCAACAAGCAACATAAGAACATAAAGGTGCAAGAGCTCTCGCTGTCCGTGACTCGAATGTCTCCAAATGGTGTTTGCGTGCAAGAAAGGGGATAGGGATATATGAGAGAGTAAAACATAGTTTTTGCATTGTTGAGAACTTAATCTACTAAAGTTTCACACTTGGTCTTCTTTGGAATATTATCTTGACTCATCCCCAGACCGTCAGCCAGGTACAAGTCAAAATGATCCACTCCCTTTCGATATTTTGAGCACTCATGCAATGGATGAGCGTAAGCAAGAAAGTCGACACTTAGGATGGCAAAGAGAGAAAAATGATGGAGGGGGAAGACAAAAAAGGTGTGAAAGGCTCACATCAATGAGGAAAATCATCGGTGAGAGAAAGCCAAATGATAGATATGATGTGAGGAGTAGGGATTGCCATGCAACGGATGCACATATGAGCTAAGGTAAGCTCTCCAATGGAACTAGTGGGGGTGCATCCAACTTGCTTGCTCAAGAAGACCTAGAGCTCTTTTGAGGAGGCTCATCATTGGAATATACAAGCCAAGTTCTATAGTGTAAAGGTCCCCACATAGATATATGCATGAATGATAATCTCTATGGAGTACAAGGTATAAGATGGAGTACGAGTGTGGATCTCTCAAAAGAAATAGTAGTGTGCCCCCTTCTCTCTTTTTATTTCTTTTTCTCTTTTTTCTTTTTTTTTCTTTTTTTGTGGCCTCCATGGCTCTTTCTATTTAACTCTCATTTGTCCTCTTTGGGATCTTTTGATTTTGTCCTCTTTGGGATCTTTTCCTCACTTTAGGGGCAACACTCTATGTATTACAAGAAGTATAGAAGATATTTCACACTTTACAAAAGTACTCAACATAAACAAAATGAAACTATCATGATGTATGCAAATGTATGCCTCTGCCAATGTAGCAGGATATGCAATGATACTAGCGCGTCATGTAGCAATGATTAGGGCGAGGCCCAACTAGCATGCGGCTCATCGATCAAGCAAAAAACATGTATGACATGAATATCAAGTCATGAGAAGATGAATGTTGCATGGCAATGTATCTCGGAAAGGCTATGGAAATGCCTTGATAGGTAGGTATGGTGGCTGTTTTGAGGAAGGATATAATGAGGCTTATGATGACAGAGCGTATCGTGCCAAGGATTTGGATGCACCGGCGAAGTATGCGCCAACTCTCGAGGTGAGAAAGGGCAATGCACGGTACCGAAGAGGCTAGAAAAATATGGATAGGTGGAAGTGTCAACCTTCGAATACTCACATTAGTCCGAAGAACTCATGCACTTATTATCGGTAACTCTCAATCTAATTAGGAGGTTCACAAAGAGACAAGTACCCCGAGGAGGAGTGTATGGGGGTTTGGTTATCCTTGCGCATCCTCGGCTCATGGTACGTGAGTGTACTCTAATATTCGATCCCTCCAAAGATTAGTGATCCATCTAGTAGCTAAAGTTCTCAACTATTTTGTAGGTTTTCGAAAATAAACACGGATTGCCCAAAATACGACATCTATCACTAATAGGCTAAAGCTCTTGACACCAAAAGTTCAGACATTACTCATGGCAATACCTCAAAACTATTGCAAGTTACTACTAAAATTAAATAGCAACCTCAATTACCTACTTTAAGTTAAGACACACAACTCAGTGCAACAGGCAAACTCTCTTAACAAGATAAACATGAAAACTCAAGAGAGTTCAACAACCAACTAAACAAAAGCTCTTTAAAAAGAAAAGCATGAAAACTAAGAGCTAAACATGACAGCGGCTATGGAAAGACAAAGAACACACACAGCAAAGATAAGCATGAAAATCCTATGTTGTGTTCTAGGTTGAAGTGGAGCGTGTTTCTCTCCCACACAAAGAAAGCTGGGCTCTAACTTGTTATGAACAGCAAGCAAAGCTAAAGAAAACTAAAAAGGAAACTAAGAGCAAGACGCTCCAAGCATAGCACATAACACATGAAGTGATAATTATAGTGGAACGAAAGACGAACTGGTAATTGTTGATGGAGAAGGGGATGCACGGGGGCATCCCCAAGCTTAGATGCTTGAGTCTCCTTGGATATTTCTTGGGGGTGCACGGGGGCATCCCCAAGCTTGAGCGTTTGACCCTCCTGAATCTTCTTTTATCATCTTCCCTCGCACACTTGAAAACTCCCTTCATACATAACTCATCATAATCTGATTAGCGAGGTTAGTACCCACAATAAAATAATTTTTCCCTACTGGAAATAAAGATAATCTTGAAGAGATACTGTTTCTCAAGATTGCCAAAAGGTTTTTGCAAAGAAAAAGCAAGCTCAAGGTTTGCAAAACGAAGAAAAGGCAAAACAGGACAGAATCTGTGAAAAACAGACCAGCAGGTAGTAAATAATTTTTTCGGGGCACTTCTGCAACTCAAATCAAAAAACTCAGAACAGACGCTCGAAAGCCAATTGTATAGAGCACACTGTCAAAAAAATTCAGATCAAAAAGATGATCTGGTGATTTTATTCGAATTTTTCTGTCCAAGGACAGAATCTGTTTTCTGGACAGCACGTCACAACTTTTGAACTTTCTTGCAATCGGAGGCTAAACTTGGCACAAAGCTGAAAAAAAAAGATACAATGATGATGCTACTGTAGTAACAAACATCAAGACACAACAAAAGCAAAAATAAAACTTTATTCGTTGTGGGCTGCCTCCCAAAAGCGCTTTCTTTTATGCCTTTAAGCTAGGCATAAGACTTTAATGATGCTCTCGTAGGAATAAGAGTTGAAGAACAAAAGAGAGCATCAAGAAGCAAATACCAAACACATTTAAGCCTAACATGCTTCCTATGCATAGGAATATTGCAATAGAATAATTCATTGAAGCACAAAGCAATAAGCATAGGAAGACAAAACAAGTGCAGCTTCAAAACCTTCAACATAAAGAGAGGGAACTTGATATTATTGAAATATCTATAAGCATATGTTCCCTTCTCATAATAATTTTCAGTGGGATCACGAATAAACTCAACAATATAAGCATCACATAAAGCATTGTTACCATGATCCACATGCAAAAAGGTACTCTTACTCTCCACATAAGCATAATCTTTCTCATTGGTAATAGTGGGAGTAGGACTATCATAAACAACTTGAACACTATAGATTAATTGTGTATTATGAAGATGGTGTTCAACAAGGGAGTAATTCCCTCCATGATTATGACAAGTTTCATAAGGATAATTTCTCCTTATGTCATAGGTACCTTTATAATCACTATAGATTGGAGTTATAACATCATCATAGTAGAGAAGAGCATTATCATTGCTAGCAACTATATTTGTAAACATGTTGTCTTTATTCTTACTAGCAAAAGAATTATCAATTATCACATCACTAGTGGGTAAAGGATTTGCAATCCTATCATCCCCAAGCTTAGAGCTTTCCATATCATCACTTTCAGAGTTGGTACCAAAAAGATTTTCAAGATCATAAGTAGAATTATCATCATTTTCCCAATCACAATAAGTAACATGCATATCATAATCAAAATCATCTTCAATAGTACCTACGGACGTATCATCAAGATGATAATTAAGGCAATAAACTTCACCTTCTTCTTTAAACTTACAACCGTTACGATAAAAGTTGATGGGAGGAATATGCTCAGGCCAGGTTGATACCCATTCTTCTTCCTTCTTGCTCCTCTTCCTCCTCCTCTTCTTTTTCTTCTTCTTCACCTTAGGAGGGAGTGGTTGGAGATGAAGCTTCTCCACATATCCTGGTTTATCATTAGAAACAATAGGGGAAACTTGGGAGAAACTCTCCTTTTTATTAGCAGAAATATAAGAGACATTTTTATACTTTGGTAAAGTTCCCTCCTTTCTAATCTTACTTATGTAATCATTTTTATGGCAATTAACAACACAATTGAGATGGCAATTTTGCAAAGTGTTTTTTATTCCTATGGCATTAACATCTAGCCAAGAAGTCTTTTCTGATAACTCTTCACACATCAAAAATAACATAAGCTCATCATAAAGATCAGGGGTGATCATGTTATCACACAACTGGTTAACAGTTATGTTTTGAAAGTGCATGCATTGAAAACTAAAGTGACCCTCTATACAGCAAAGTTCACAAGTAAAAGGATAAAGGTCACACAATTCTCTAGCAATTTCATTTAAATCTTTGACCCAAGTGATTGTTCTTTCATGCTTATGTTGCTTACAATACTTCTCCTCTTCAATCATAGGCCTTTCACAAGCTCTATCCACTCCACAAAAATTAACATGCTTATATAAAACTTCATTTTTAGGAACTGGATCATGCATGTTGCAATCATCATGAACAATTTCATTTTCTTTGCAAATCTCTTTAAAAGGTTCATGATGCTTGATCCAATCCTCCTTAGGCATATTAAGATGTGAAGCAAAAGATTTGAGGAAATCAACAAGGAGTTGAGAATCAAGCCCAAACTTAGCACTAAACTTATTAAAACTTGTAGTTTCAACAAAGGACTTGATGCAATCATACTCATAAATTATACCTGACTCTTTACCCCAATCTTCAGTGTTGCGTTGAATTCTTTCAAGGAGTTCCCATTTAGCATCAATCTTTTCGTTTGTGAAAGAACCCATAGAGGAAGCATCGAGCAAATCTTTATCCTGTCGAGAGAGCCTCGCATAGAAATTAGTAATAATCATATCTTTGGGGAGCCCATGGTTAGGACATTTTAGCATTAATGTTTTCAGTCTCCCCCAAGCTTGAGCTATGCTCTCTCCGTCATGAGGATAGAAATTATAAACATAATTCCTATTCTCATGGACTTCATGAAGAGGATAAAACTTGGAGTAAAAGAGAGACTGGATCTCTTCCCAATCCAGCAGGTGAGAGTCATCTAGTAGCCTATACCATTCCAATGCTTTTCCTTTCAGTGACAAGGCAAATAATTTCCTCATGACTCCATCTCTTGTCAAACCTGAAATCTTAAACAACTCACAAAGTTCTGTAAGTTTCAACAAATGAATACTAGGATTGACTGTCCCATCATAACAATCATTCCTAATTATTTCAATTATCCCAAGTGGTATTTGGAACGGGATACATTCAGTAGGTGGAGGAAACTTCTCTACCACGGGTGTGGTAAAGCGGCCTTCCCCAAGCAGCGAACTAAGAGTGCGGTTTTCCATAAACATAACTAGTGAAACTAAAAACAAGAAACGAAAAGATTTAATTGCGAGATCTAAAGATATACCTTCAAACACTTACTTCCCCGGCAACGACACCAGAAATAGCTTGATGTCTACACACGCTTCTATTCTTGTAGACTATGTTGGGCCTCCAAGCGTAGTGGTTTGTAGGACAGCAGCAATTTCCCTCAAGTGGATGACCTAAGGTTTATCGAACTCAGGGAAGTAGAGGTTGAAGATGGTCTCTCTCAAGCAACCCTGCAACTAAGATACAAGAAGTCTCTTGTGTCCCCAAGACACCTAATACAACTAGGAGTTGTATAGGTGCACTAGTTCGGCGAAGAGATGGTAAAATATGGATGATAGCAGTGGCAAAGCAAAGTAATATAAATCTGTAATAAAAAGTGCAGCAAGCAAACAAGTGGTAAACGTGAGCACAAATGGTATTGCAATGGTGGAAACAAGGCCTAGGCTTCATACTTTCACTAGTGGCAACTCCCAACAACATTAACATAGTCTATCACATGATATTTCCCATAATGGAGACGCACTCGAAGGTCATTCCTTTGTGGTCAAGAGAGGACGAGAATTATGTAGTGCTACAAAAGCACACCTCAAAGTTCGTAGTTCTCAATCTATAGATTTCCCAATGTCACCGCGGCCATCCAAAGAGAGTACCACAATCACCACAACATATCTCAAGGATAGTCAAAGACAAGCACCTAGAGACTCTCAATCTTCAATCAACACACAAAAGAGGAAATCACCCATGAAAATATTCTTCTAATCCATGTCCAATAGACCGCTGTCACCTTGGTCTCGGGGATTATACTAGATAAAGACAAGTGAGTACATCAATCCAATACATAGAGGAAGGGGAAATATCATGGGATCACCCTAGATTAACATAGCCTATGATCACAACGAAGATCACATCATGTGAGAGAGAATTGACCACATAGCTACTGGTAGAAACCTCAGCCTCGAGGAGGAACTACTCCCGCATCATGGAGGGAGGAAGCAACGTCGTGGAGATGAATCCGGGGGCACTTCCCCGTCCCGGCAGGATGCCGGCACAGGAATTCTGGTCCCCCGAAACTTGGTGGCGATGGCGGCGGAGATCGGAATTGCTTCTGGAGAAAAGGGTTCTGTCCTCGAGGGTTTCGGGACGCGAGGATTATATATGCAAAAGGGGGTCACCAGAGGCGGAGAGGGGGGCCCAGGCGCCCCCCCTAGGCGGCCAGGGGTGGGGCCGCCCCGGGTGGCCGCCTGGGCCACCCCAGGCTCCCCTCTGGCCCTGCTTTGGTTTTTCTTGAAGCTCCCGTTACGCTGATTTTTCCTGTATTTTTCCCGGAATTTTTAGAGAACTTTTAATATGGGGGAAACCTAAAATAGAAAAACAGCAGAAAACAGGAACTGGCACTGTGGTGCACTGAGTTAATAGGTTAGTCCAAATATGATCAAAAGTGTATGGAAGTGCATAAATATCATAGCAATATCACACAAAAGAAGCATGGAGCAAGCAGAAATTATAGATACATTTTGGACGTATCACGCGCCGGCGCAGGCGAAGGAGGCGGAGTGCCGCCACGCGCCGGAGAAGGAGCCGGAGTGCCCTGATCATCACTCGCCGGAGGAGGAGGCTGTGGAGGAGGCGGTGGAGGAGGCGGAGTGCCCTGACTCGCTGGAGGAGGAGGAGGAGGCGGAGGTGTCCAGTTGAGAATGTTGATGAGGTCCTTCCGCCATAGGCATGGAGTCTTCAGTGAGTCTCCCCTTCACCGGTAGGGTGGTCAAGCTGGAGCTCCTCAAATCCCTCCGTAATTTCATCCACCATCACCCTAGCATATCCTTCTGGAATCGGCCGGCAGTGAAAAGTGTCGCCGGGTCCAGTAGGAAAAACAGAGCCAGCGGCCGCCTTGACCTTCAGATTTATCCACTGCGTCATAAGGTGGCAATTTTGTACCTCCGTGATAGCATCCACGGGATACCTGGCAGTAGCCGTCAAGACAGGCTCCGGCTGAAGCAGCTCGGTGGAAGCCACGCTGCTTCTCCGCTGAGATGGCGGGGTAGCTTTGGGGGAAGCTTCGGCAATTCTTTTGTCCCGATTTGCTTCGGAAGAAATGACAGCTTAGGTTTCTCGTCAAACCACAGTTCATACGGTGTCATCTCCACGGATTTAGATGGTGCCCTATTTAACGTGAATGTAGCTGTCTCTAATGCATAACCCCAAAAGCGATAGTGGTAGATCGGTAAGAGACATCATCAATCGCACCATATCTAATAAAGTGCGGTTATGACGTTCGGACACACCATTACACTGTGGTGTTCCAGGTGGCGTGAGTAGTGAAACTATTTCACATTGTTTTTACTGAAGGCCAAACTCGCTAACTCAAATATTTTACCTCTACGATCATATCGTAGAAACTCTTATTTTCTTGTTACGATGATTCTCCACTTCACTCTGAAATTCTTTGAACTTTTCAAATGTTTCAGACTTGTGCTTCCTTAAGTAGATATACCCATATCTGCTCAAATCATCAGTGAAGGTCAGAAAATAACGATACCCACCGCGAGCTTCAACACTCATTGGTCCACATACATCTGTATGTATGATCTCAAACAAATCTGTTGCTCGCTCAATTGTTCCGAGAACGGAGTTTTAGTCATCTTGCCCATGAGGCATGGTTCGCAAGCACCAAGTGATTCATAATCAAGTGATTCCAAAAGTCCATCACTATGGAGTTTCTTCATGCGCTTTACACCATTATGACCTAAACGATAGTGCCACAAATAAGTTGCACTATCATTATTAACCTTGCATCTTTTGGCTTCAATATTATGAATATGTGTATCACCACGATCGAGATCCAACAAACTATTTTCATTGGGTGTATGACCATCGAAGGTTTTATTCATGTAAACAGAATAACAATTATTGTATGACTTTAAATGAATAATCGTATTGCAGCAAATATGATCAAATCATATTCATGCTCAACGCAAATGCCAAATAACATTTATTTAGGTTTTACACTAATCCCGAAAGTATAGGGAGTGTGCAATGATGATCATATCAATCTTGGAACCACTTCCAACACACATCGTCACTTCACCTTTAACTAGTCTCTGTTCATTCTGCAATTCTCGTTTCGAGTTACTAATTTTAGCAACTGAACCGGTATCAAATACCCAGGGGTTGCTATGAACACTAGTAAAGTACACATCAATAATCTGTATATCAAAATATACCTTTGTTCACTTTGCCATCCTTCTTATCCGCCAAGTATCTAGGGCAGTTCCACTTCCAGTGACCATTTCCTTTGCAGTAGAAGCACTTAGTTTCAGGCTTGAGTTTTAGCTTTGGGTTTCTTCACGGGAGTGACAACTTGCTTGTCATTCTTCTTGAAGTTCCCCTTCTATCCCTTTGCCCTTTACTTGAAACAAGTGGTCTTGTTAACCATCAACACTTGATGCTTTTTCATGATTTCTACCTTCGCCGACTTCAGCATCGCGAAGAGCTTGGGAATTCCTTTCATCATCCCTTGCATATTATAGTTCATCACGAAGTTCTACTAACTTGGTGATAGTGACTAGAGAACTTTGTCTATTACTATCTTATTTGGAAGATTAACTCCCACTTGATTCAAGTAATTGTAGTACCCAGACAATCTGAGCACATGCTCACTGGTTGAGCTATTCTCCTCCATCTTGTAGGCAAAGTACTGTCAGAAGTCTTATACCTCTCGACACGGGCATGAGTATGAAATACTAATTTCAACTCTTGGAACATCTTATATGCTCCGTGGCGTTCAAAACGTTTTTGAAGTCCCGGTTCTAAGCCGTAAAGCATGGTGCACTTAAACTATCAAGTAGTCATCATACCGAGCTTTTGTCAAAACGTTCATAACGTCTACATCTGCTCCTGCAATAGGTCTGTCACCTAGCGGTGCATCAAGGACATAATTCTCTGTGCAGCAATGAGGATAATCCTCAGATCACGGAACAATTCCGCATCATTGCTACTAACATTTTTCAACTTAGTTTTCTCTAGGAACATATAAAAAATAAACGGGGAGCAACATCCTGAGCTATTGATCTACAACATAGATATGCTAATGCTACGAGGACTAAGTTCATGATAAATTAAAGTTCAATTTAATCATATTACTTAAGAACTCCCACTTAGATAGACATCCCTCTAGTCATCTAAATGATCACGTGATCCAAATCAACTAAACCATGTCCGATCATCACGTGAGATGGAGTAGTTTCAATGGTGAACATCTTATGTTGATCATATCTACTATATGATTCACGCTCGACCTTTCGGTCTCCAGTGTTCCGAGGCCATATCTGCATATGCTAGGCTCGTCAAGTTTAACCCGAGTATTTTGTGTGTGCAAAACTGGCTTACACCCGTTGTATTTGAACATAGAGCTTATCACACCCGATCATCACGTGGTGTCTAGGCACGACGAACTTTCGCAACGGTGCATACTCAGGGAGAATACTTATACCTTGAAATTTAGTAAGGGATCATCTTATAATGCTACCGTCGAACTAAGCAAAATAAGAAGCATAATAAGATAAACATCACATGCAATCAAAATATGTGACATGATATGGCCATCATCATCTTGTGCTTTTGATCTCCATCTCCAAAGCACCGTCATGATCACCTTCGTCACCGGCGCGACACCTTGATCTCCATCGTAGCATCATTGTCGTCTCGCCAACTATTGCTTCTACGAGTATCGCTACCGCCTAGTGATAAAGTAAAGCAATTACCTGGCGATTGCATTTCATAAAATAAAGCGACAACCATATGGCTCCTGCCAGTTGCCGATAACTTTACAAAACATAATCATCTCATACAAAACCGTATATCTCATCATGTCTTGACCATATCACATCACAACATGCCCTGTAAAAACAAGTTAGACGTCCTCTACTTTTTTGTTGCAAGTTTTACGTGGCTGCTATGGGCTTAGCAAGAACCGTTCTTACCAACGCATACAAAACCACAACGATGTTTCGTCAAGTATGTGCTGTTTTAACCTTCACAAGGACCGGGCGTAGCCACGCTTGATTCAGCTAAAGTGAGAGAGACAAACACCCGCCAATCACCTTTAAGCAACGAGTGCTCATAACGGTGAAACCAGTCTCGCGTAAGCGTACGCGTAATGTCGGTCTGGGCCGCTTCATCTCACAATACCGCCGAAGCAAAGTATGACATGCTGGTAAGCAGTATGACTAGTATCGCCCACAACTCATTGTGTTCTACTCGTGCATATCATCTACGCATAGACCTGGCTCATGATGCCACTGTTGGGAACGTAGTATTTTAAAATTTTCCTACAATCACGCAAGATCTATCTACCAGATGCATAGCAACGAGAGGGAAGAGTGTGTCTACGTACCCTCGTAGTCCGGAAGCGGAAGCGTCAAGTGACGCGGTTGATGTAGTCAAACTTCTTCGCGATCCAACCGATCAAGCACCGAACGTACGACACCTCTGCGTTCAGCACACGTTCAGCTTGATGACGTCCCACGAGCTCTTGATCCAGTTGAGCTTCACGGGAGAGTTTCGTCAGCACGACGGCGTGGTGACGGATATGATTTATCTACCGGCGCAGGGCTTCGTCTAAGCACTGCAACGGTATGGCCGAGGTGTGTTTCTGTGAAGAGGGGCACCGCACACGGCTAAAACAATTCAACTTGTGTGTCCTAGGGTGCCCCCCTGCCCCCGTATATAAAGGAGCAAGGGAGAGGCCGGCCCTAGAGGGGGCGCGCCAAGTGTGGGGAGTCCTACTAGGACTCCCAAGTCCTAGTAGGATTCCCCTTTCCTTTCTGGAGTAGGAGAGAAGGAAAGAGGTGGAGAGGGAGAAGGAAAAGGGGGCTGCACCCCTTGTCCAATTCGGACCAGAGAGGGGGCGCGCGTCTCCTTCCTTTTGGCCTTTCTCCTCTATTCCCGTATGGCCCAATAAGGCCCATATACTCCAAAAAATACCCGAATCACTCGAAACCTTTCCGATGTCCGAATATAGTCATCCAATATATCGATCTTTACGTCTCGACCATTTCGAGACTCCTCGTCATGTTCCCGGTCTCATCCGGGACTCCGAACTCCTTCGGTACATCAAAACTCATAAACTCATAATACCGATCGTCATCAAACGTTAAGCGTGCGGACCCTACGGGTTCGAGAACTATGTAGACATGATCGAGACTCATCTCCGGTCAATAACCAATAGCGGAACCTGGATGCTCATATTGGCTCCTACATATTCTACGAAGATCTTTATCGGTCAAACCGCATAACAACATACGTTGTTCCTTTTGTCATTGGCATGTTACTTGCCCGAGATTCGATCGTCGGTATCTCTATACCTAGTTCAATCTCGTTACCGGCAAGTCTCTTTACTCGTTCCGTAATACATCATCTCGTGACTAACTCATTAGTCTTTTGCTTGCAAGGCTTATTATGATGTGCATTACCGAGAGGGCCCAGAGATACCTCTCCGACACTCGGAGTGACAAATCCTAGTCTTGATCTATGCCAACACCACGAACACTTTCGGAGACACCTGTAGAGCATATTTATGATCACTCAGTTACGTTGTGACGTTTGATAGCACACAAGGTGTTCCTACGGTATTCGGGAGTTGCATAATCTCATAGTCATAGGAACATGTATAAGTCATGAAGAAAGCAATAGCAGTAAAACTAAACGATCATAGTGCTAAGCTAACAGATGGGTCTTGTCCATCACATAATTCTCCTAATGATGTGATCCCGTTGATCAAATGACAACTCATGTCTATGGTTAGGAAACATAACCATCTTTGATAGATGAGCTAGTCTAGTAGAGGCATACTAGGGACACTCTATTTTGTCTATGTATTCACACATGTACTAAGTTTCCGGTTAATACAATTCTAGCATGAATAATAACATTTATCATGATATAAGGAAATATAAATAACAACTTTATTATTGCCTCTAGGGCATATTTCCTTCAGTCTCCCACTTGCACTAGAGTCAATAATCTAGCTCACATCGCCATGTGATTTAATACCGATAGTTCACATCGTTATGTGAATAACACCCATAGTTCACATCGCCATGTGACCAACACCCAAAGGGTTTACTAGAGTCAATAATCTAGGTCACATCGCTATGCGATTAATACCCAAGAGTAATAAGGTGTGATCATGTTTTGCTTGTGAGAGAAGTTTAGTCAACGGGTCTGTCACATTCAGATCCGTATGTATTTC
The DNA here is from genome assembly GCA_902687465.1 of Secale cereale. Classification (NCBI taxonomy): domain Eukaryota; kingdom Viridiplantae; phylum Streptophyta; class Magnoliopsida; order Poales; family Poaceae; genus Secale; species Secale cereale. The sequence continues at coordinate 704,887,650 of LR738712.1, forward strand.
GCAAATTTCTATGTCTACAATGCTCTGCATAGAGCTACTCTAGTTAATTGCTCCCACTTTCAATACGCATCCAGATTGATACTTAGAGTCATCTGGATTTAGTGTCAAAGCTTGCATCGGCGTAACCCTTTACGACGAACTCTTTATCACCTCCATAATCGAGAAACATTTCCTTAGTTATCCAGTTACTAAGGATAATTTTGACCGCTGTACAGTGATCTACTCCTGGATCACTATTGTACCCCCTTGACAAACTCATGGCAAGGTACACAACATGTTTGGTACACAGCATGGCATACTTTATAGAACCTATGGCTGAGGCATAGGGAATGACTTTCATTCTCTCTATATTTTTCTGCCGTGGTCTGGCTTTGAGTCTTACTCAACTTCACACCTTACAAGTCAGGCAAGAACTCCTTCTTTGACTGATCCATTTTGAACTACTTCAAAATCTTATCAAGGTCTGTACTCATCGAAAGTCTTATCAAGCGTCTTGATCTATCTCTATAGATCTTGATGCCCAATATGTAAGCAGCTTCACCAAGGTCTTTCTTTGAAAAACTCATTTCAAACACTCCTTTATGCTTTCCAGAAAATTCTACATCACTTTCGATCAACAATATGTCATTCACATATACATATCAGAAAGGTTGTAGTGCTCCCACTCACTTCTTGTAAATACAGGCTTCACCGCAAGTCTGTATAAATCTATATGCTTTGATCAACTTATCAAAGCATATATTCCAACTCCGCTGTTGGTTATTGACCGGAGAGTCATCTCGGTCATGTCTGCGTGTCTCCCGAACCCGTAGGGTCTACACACTTAAGGTTCGGTGACGCTAGGGTCGTAGAGATATTAGTATGCGGTAACCCGAAAGCTCTTCGGAGTCCCGGATGAGATCCCGGACGTCACGAGGAGTTCCAGAATGGTCCGTAGGTGAAGATTTGTATATAGGAAGTCCAGTTTCGGCCACCGGGAAAGTTTCAGGGGTCACCGGTATTGTACCGGGACCACCGGAAGGGTCTCGGGGGTCCACCAGGTGGGGCCACCTATCCCGGAGGGCCCCATGGGCTGAAGTGGGAAGGGAACCAGCCCCTGGTGGGCTGGTGCGCCCCCCATGGGCCTCCCCTGCGCGTAGTGTTGGAAACCCTGGGGGTGGGGGGCGCCCCACCTGACTTGGGGGGCAAGTCCCCCTGTCGATGTACTAAGGTAGGGGTACCTCAGTACCCCAACTTGTGCACGGGCAGTAGCAGCTTCCCGCGGCCGGGCTCACCACGTGTTTGCCGGAGACCTTCCTGCTCCATATAAAACCATTCAAAAACAAAGTATACAAGACAGAAAACCAAGACCCCGGCAAGTGGGGCTTGCCGGGAAGGCCGTCCCAGGCTAAAGGTTTCCTTATCAACTCAAGGCCCTGGCAAGGGGAGCTTGCCAGGAAGATTAGAAGATTACGCTTCGGTAGATACGCCTCGGCGCAGCATGCGCCCCGGCAGGGCCCGGAGAGCGACAAGCTTCAGAGCCCGGCAAGCTTCCGGGCCCGGCAAGGTTAAGACCCCGGCAAGGTGCTTGCCGGGGGGAGTTGCGCTGTGTGCCCGCGCTCCAGCTCATCGGTCCACGCGTCGCCCTAGGGCCATTCCAGGGACGCGTGGCGGATGGCTGTGCAGCCTGGGGGACACGGTGGCACTCCACGGTGATAAAACTATCGCCGTGGCAAACGGAGACGCAAGGGCGGGCGCTTTTGGGGTCGACGGCGACGGGCATTAAATGCTCTTGTCCCCCACTGTCAAGGTAGGTGATGACCACTGTTCATGCACTGTTCATCCACTGTTCCCGCACTGTTACAACTACCACCACTATTACATTTTTACCCTTTATCCTACGTTGACACCTGTCGGTGACCCCTTGAGCTATAAAAGGAGGCCCATGCACAACGTAGAAAGGGTTCGGAACCCAGATCGCTCATAGGCTCGGTGTAGATAGTTCTTCAAGCTCCCGAGCTCCCCAACTCAATACAAACTAAGCAGGAGTAGGGTTTTACGCGTCCATCGCGGCCCGAACCTGGGTAAACTGCCCGCGTGCTCTCCACGATCTGCTCTTTGTGCTCCCTCCGCTCCCTTACCGCACGAACAAGGGGCTCCGGTCCCATAGGTGCTCGTGGTGGACAGTTTCCCCCGACATCTTTGGCGCGCCAGGTAGGGGAGCGTCGAGGTTGTGCGAACCTGATCCGGCGTTCACGCGGGCGCATTCTTCATCAACCTCTCCAAATTCGTCAGCTTCATCAACAACAGCGCCATGGCCCCGAAAAAGAAGGTTTCGGATGTCGCAGGCCCATCTGCGTCTCATCCGCCGCCACCGGAGCCAACGGTGGGCGGGGGAGACGCCGTCGGAAGGGTGGTCGCCGGCGAGGAAACTCGCGGCACCACCAAATCCAAAGACAAGACGGACGATCGAGCCTCGGTCTCCGTGGACGCGCCACGTCCATCTCAGCAAACGACAACCCAGCAGCGCCATGCCACAGGAGGTGGCATCCGCTTGCTGGGACAAGGGCAAACCGGAGGCTCGCGGGATGCTCCGGGCCATCGTCCCGGCACGAGCAAGGCGCGGTCGCCGGGGCGGGACCCTGCTCCTTCTAACCCAGTTTGGAGTCCGAGCATATCCCGCTCCTCGCACCGCTCGCCCCCGCTCCCCTCCTCTCCAGCAGAAGCGCTCGCAAGGGCGCAACTGCTCCTCGACTTCCCTCCAGCGGCAGACAAGGCCGAAGACTGGAGGGCCACCATCCAGAGCCTGATCGCCTTCGCCAACAACGATACGCCACAGCAGCCGGCAACGTCGCGGCCGCGGCAAGTCGAGAAGACGAAGGCCGACGGCGACAAGACCGCCGGGGGTGCAACCACCATGCACTCCCCGCCGCGGAAGCAGAAGACGCCTCCCCGCCGAATCAACGTCGATGACGACTCCACTGCGTCGTCGGATCCGCGGGCTCGTCGGGACCAGCGTCAGGTCCTTGACGACCGGCGACAAGAAGACGCTCGAACAACAATCGAGCGCCGCCGAGAAGCTCGGCGACAATGAGATCAGTGAGCTGGGAACGCTGTCGACACGCACGCGCCCGGTGAACCAGGCGACTTGCCGTACGCGGCAGGTTGCCCTGCGTTTACCCGTGAGCTGCGGCGCGTCCAGTGGCCCAGCATGAAGAACTTCAAGCCCGACGTACCGGAGAAGTACGACGACAAGACGCACCCCTCGGAGTTTCTCAGCATCTACACCATTGCGGTGCAGGCTGCCGGGGGGCGCGACGAGAAGATACTGGCGAACTACTTCCCGCTGGTGCTTAAGCCGAACGTTCGTTCTTGGCTTATGCACTTGCCGGAAGGCTCCATTTCTTCTTGGGCAGATCTTTGCCACCAGTTTGTTGGCGCCTTCACGGGCGGCCACAAACCCCACGGCCAAGAGAGCGATCTCCACATTCTGGCCCAGAAGGAAGGAGAACCCCTGCGCAAGTACATCCAACGCTTCAGTCGTGTGCAGCACAACATCCCCGACGTCCACCCTGCTGCGGTTATCAGTGCGTTTCACCAGAACGTACGTAACCGCCGCATGCGTGAGGAGATGGCCATGACCAAGATACGGGATGTCAGCGAGCTCTATGCTCTAGCTGATAAGTGCGCGCGCACCGAAGAGGGGAGGAAACTCCCCGGAGAGGATGCTGGCGCAGGAGGAAGCGACAGCGACGACGCCGCCCCGGCAAAGAAGAGCCGGCGGCGGAACAACAGGAGAAAGAACAAGAAGGAAGTGCTTGCCGTCGAGAAGTCCGGCAAGGAGGCTCCCGCCAAGCAAACACAGGCTGGCGGCTCCGGCAAAGAGCCTGCCCCTGTGGCGGTAGCCGACAAGCAGGACGGCTCCGACAAGCAATACTGCAAAATCCACCGCACCAAGGGCCACGACCTCTCCAACTGCAAACGCGTCGAGTACCTCGTCGAGCAGCAGAAGGCTGAGTACGAGCGGCGCGACAAGGAGAAGGCCCAAGGTGGCGGAGGAGAACCAAGCAAGAAGCGGCCATTCAATGGCCGGGGAGGACGCCGCGGCAAGGCCAAGCAGCGGCAAGGTGACCGACCTCCCCGGGGCCGCGACAAGGATGAAGAAGACGACGACGACGACATGGAGGATGAAGATAACAGCGAGCAGGAGTTCCAGAAGGCCACGGAAGTCCTGTGCGTCGACGGTGGCGCCTCTCTGCATACTTCCCACCGCCAACTCAAGCAGTGGGTGCGGGAAGTAAATGCAGCAGAGCCGCCCGTGGAGTCGCGCAGGCTCCTCAAATGGTCCAGCACGCCCATCATTTTTGATCTTGAGGATCACCCTGACCGCACCACAGCGGTCGGGTGCTTGCCGATGTTAGTCTCACCCACCATCCGCAACCTCAAGGTCACCAAAATGTTGGTTGACGGCGGGGCTGGGCTGAACTTGATCTCCTCTGCTGTGATCAAGAAACTCCAAATCCCAGACGGCGAGCTCGAAGAGACCGGGTCGTTCCAAGGAATAAACCCGGGGAGGAGCAAGCCCAAGGGGAAGATTACTTTGCCGGTGACCTTTGGCGGGGAGCTCAACTTCAGAACTGAGCGCATCACTTTCGACGTCGCCGATATCCCATTACCATATAATGGGATACTCGGCCGTCCCGCCCTCGCCAAGTTCATGGCAGCTTCCCACTACGCCTACAACGTACTCAAGATGCCGGGGCCGATAAGCGTCATCTCTGTCCACGGCGACAAGAAGGACGCGCTTATCTGCGCCGACAAGATCTACCGGGATGCAGCAGCCGCAGCAGAGAAGGACACACTTGCCGCTGAAGCTCCCGGGGGGAAGAAGACCAAGACCAAGTCCGGCAAGTGCTCTGGGGCCCACTCCGGCAACCGCACCTCTTCGGAGTGCTGCGCTGCCGTCGAGGACGTTCCATCGAGCTCCACCGGCAAGTGCAAGAAGGGAATGGCCGCTCCTCCGGCAACCAAGAAGGTGTCCGCCAAGGAGGACGGCACTGGTGGTACCTTCACCATCAGTGCTACGCTTGACAGCAAATAGGAAAGCGCGCTCATTGCCTTCCTGCGGGCGAATGTCGATGTGTTTGCCTGGCAACCATCTGACATCCCCGGTGTTCCCAGGAAGGTGATTGAGCACAAGCTTGCTGTTTGTCCTCATGCGCGGCCCGTCAAGCAGAAGGTCAGAAAGCAAGCCGTGGAGCGCCAAGAATTCATTGCCGAAGAAATCAAGAAACTAGAAGCGGCAGGCCTGGTTAGAGGCGTGATCCATCCAACATGGTTAGCAAATCCAGTTGTCATGCGTAAGGCCAACAGGAAATGGAGACTGTGTATAGACTTCACTGATGTGAATAAAGCATGTCCCAAGGATCCATTTCCCTTGCCGCGCATTGACCAGATTGTTGACTCCACTGCCGGATGTGAGCTACTCTCTTTCCTTGATGCGTATTCAGGCTACCATCAGATTTTCATGGCCAAGGAAGATGAAGAGAAGACTGCATTTATCACTCCATGTGGCACTTATTGCTTCATACGCATGCCATTTGGACTGAAGAATGCAGGATCAACATTTGCAAGGGTAGTGCACACTGCTTTCGAGCCACAGATCCACAGAAATGTAGAGGCTTACATGGATGATATCGTGGTGAAGAGTAAGAGCAAGGATACCCTGATCCAAGATTTGGAAGAGACATTTCAGAATCTGCGCAAGATCCAGCTTAAGTTGAACCCCGAGAAGTGCGTCTTTGGAGTCCCATCCGGCAAGCTTCTCGGGTTCTTTGTGTCACAGAGGGGGATTGAAGCCAACCCCGACAAGATAAAAGCCATCGAGCAGATCGAAGCCCCAAAGCGCGTCAAGGATGTCAGGAGGCTTGCAGGTTGTGTAGCTGCCCTCAGTAGGTTCATTTCGAAGTCTGCAGAACGCGCCCTGCCTTTCTTTAAGATCTTGAAGAAGGCAGGCCCAATGAAATGGACTCCGGAAGCGGAGGCAGCGCTGCAGGACTTGAAACGGTACCTATCCTCCACTCCAATACTTGTCGCACCTAGACCACAGGAGAAGTTGCTGCTGTACCTAGCGGCAACCAACCAGGTGGTTAGTGCTGCGTTAGTAGCGGAGAGGGAGGCCGACGAGGAATCTACACCACCGGCAAGCGAATCCAGCGACAAGCAGGGGGCTGTTCCGACAAGCTCTGGCCCCGACAAGGACAACTCTGCGCAGGAGTAAGAAGAAGTGCGGAAGAAGATGGTGCAGCGCCCGGTGTATTTTGTGAGTTCCCTCTTGCAGGGGGCTAGATCAAGGTACTCCGGGGTGCAAAAGTTGCTTTTCGGCCTCCTCATGGCCTCGAGAAAGCTGCGCCATTACTTCTAGGCACATGAGATAACGGTGGTCACTCGCTTTCCGCTGAAGAGGATATTGCACAATCCGGAAGCAACAGGCAGGATCGTTGAGTGGGCACTGGAACTGTCGAGCTTTGGACTCAAGTTTGAAAGTACCTCAACCATCCAGAGCCGAGCTTTGGCAGAATTCATAGCTGAATGGACCCCGACGCCCGATGAAGAAGTTCCAGAGACAAGTGTACCCGTACAAGAAGCGACAAGTGAATGGGTGATGTACTTTGATGGTGCCTTCTCGCTGCAAGGCGCCGGTGCCGGCGTGGTACTCATCGCGCCCACCGGAGAGCACCTCAAGTATGTTATCCAGATGCACTTTCCCAGGGAGCAAGCGACCAACAACACTGCTGAGTATGAAGGCTTGCTTGCCGGCCTCAGGATTGCGGCCGAACTTGGGATCAGGAAGCTGATTGTGCGGGGAGATTCTCAGTTGGTGGTCCGACAAGTTAACAAGAGTTACCAGAGCCCTTTGATGGAAGCTTATGTAGATGAAGTGAGGAAGCTTGAAGAGCACTTTGAGGGTCTGCAGATGGAGCACGTCCCGAGAGCTCAGAATGACATAGCAGACGGCCTCTCAAAGTGTGATGCGATGAAGTTACCTGTGGAACCAGGAACCTTCTTGCTCAAGCTGACTCAACCATCCGTTACACCATCAATTGGGCAGTCCAAGAAGAGAAAGTTGGTCTCCGGCGACTACTTGCCGGCGGATCTTCCCGAAGCCGCCGCCAAGGTCCCCAAGATCAACGATCAGAACGCTGAGGAACAGTTTGCTCCTGCAGATCCGAGGGTCTGTGCAGTTGAAGCAAGTGTTCCCGACAAGCCTCGCCCCGGCGAGCTTGCCGGGGGACCATCAGCTCCGGCAGAACCAGAGGTTCTTACCGTAGAAGCTGAGGTCCCCGCAGCGGCCCTCATGCCTTTAGTCCTTGCCGTTGAGCCTCGGGCTCCGGCATGGGCGCAGCAGATCGTCCGTTTTCTGCAAACTGGAGAACTTCCCGACGACCCAGAAGAGATAGAGAAAATAACCAGGCAGTCAAGTATGTACCAGTTCGTGGATAATGAGCTGTACAGAAGAAGACTCAATGGTGACAGGTTGAAGTGCATTTCCAGAGAAGATGGACAGAAGCTGTTGGCAGAAATACACGGAGGCATATGCGGCCACCATATTGGCGCAAGGGCGCTTGCCGGGAAAGCTTTCCGGCAAGGGTTCTTTTGGCAAGAAGCCCTCCAAGATGCAACTGCACTAGTAACCAAGTGTGAAGCGTGCCAGTTCCATGCAAAACAAATTCATCAGCCAGCTCAAGCTCTCCAGACGATCCCTTTGTCCTGGCCCTTCTTGGTCTGGGGGCTCGATATCCTCGGCCCCTTCCCTCGCGCTGTCGGGGGCTTTGAGTACTTGTACGTCGCAATCGACAAGTTCACAAAGTGGCCAGAAGTGGAACCAGTGAGAAAGGTGACAGCACAGTCAGCAGTCAGGTTCTTCCGGTCGATTGTTTGCCGTTTCAAGATCCCTAACATGATCATTACCGACAACGGTACACAATTCACTAGTCGCACCTTCATGCAGTACGTCTAAGACCTTGGCGCCAAGGTCTGTTTCGCTTCTGTTGCTCACCCGAGGAGCAATGGTCAAGCGGAGAGGGCCAATGCTGAAGTGCTGCGCGGACTCAAGACAAGGACCTTTGACAGGCTGCGCAAGTGCGGAAGAAACTGGATTGTCCAACACCCTGACTCACTTTGTGCAAGGGTTCTTAAAGCGAGATACTTCCCTGAAGGATCAATTATGAATGCAACGTGCCCTTCTGGTGGCTCTTACACATTTAGGAGCATTATTCATGGGCGAGAACTTCTACGACAAGGGACCATTTGGCGCATTGGCAGTGGAGCAAGTGTGAATATCCACCATGATCCGTGGATCCCGAGGCAAGGAAGTCTGTCACCACTGGGTGCGGATTATGTGCATGGAGTAAACAAGGTATGTGATTTGATGGGGCAATCTGGAAGAGAGTGGGACACACAAAAAATTGATAGTATGTTCTCCGTTGATGATGGCAATGATATTAAGCAAATAGCTATTGGCGGCCCTGAGATGGATGATTACTTAGCATGGAATCATACTAAAAATGGACAGTTTACGGTTCGATCAACTTATCACTTGAAGATGGCCATGAATATGACGAAATCTGGACAGCCAGAATCGTCAATGTCTGTGGCAAGGCACAAAGGATGGCTCGGGCTGTGGGATACAAATGCTCCAAACAAGGCAAAAATTCACGTTTGGAGGATGATTAGGAATGGTTTGGCTGTTGGTTCGGAGCTGCATAGGCGTCGAATCAAACCTGGCATCTTCTGTCCGGCCTGCGGCAGGGAGGAGACGATCGTACACAGATTCTGGAGCTGCCCACATTCGGCGCTGTTCTGGAAGCGACTTCGCTCAGAAACGGGAATTCCGGTGGCGATCCCACCGGTCCACATCGATTCCCAGAGCGCGGTGGCGAGATGGCTGTTGGGTTGGTTTGCCGACGCACGGGAGGAGGAGAAACAGATAATGGTTCAAGCGACATATGGTCTATGGCTAGCCAGAAATGAAACACGGGAAGGAAAGAAGATCTCCGAACCACATGAAATAGTGACCTCGGTGCTGGCATATGTCACTGAGTGGAAGGGGTTTCAGGGTAGTAAGGAGAAGCTGCACAAGCCGGAGATCAAACAGAAATGGGTTCCACCGGACGAGGGCTGGATCAAGGCAAATTTTGATGGAGCTACTTATAAGGAAGGAGCGAAGTGTGGGTTAGGTGCTGTGCTACGGGACCACTCAAGAGCTTTTCGAGCTGCGACCTGCCATTTCGTTGATGGTATATCTGATCCGGAGGTCGCTGAAATATATGCATGCAGGAGAGCTCTTCAGGTGGCGGCCGAATTTAACACAACAAAGCTCCTGCTGGAGACGGACTGTGCTGCTCTAGCCAAGGTGTTGAGTGCGAAGGAGAAAACACTCTCAGCTGCTGGACCCCTTGTGGAGGAGATCAAGGAGAGGATGAAGTTGTTCCAAGAAGTGAAAGTGTCATGGGTAAGGCGTAGTGCAAATTCTGCCGCGGATAAATTAGCTAAAGTAGGTTTAAGTGAGAAACTGTGTAAGGTTTGGGTTGCTATCCCCCGGATTGTATCCTGGGAATTGTATCAAACGAGATTCCTATATTCGTTTAATTACTCAATAAAGCGGCAGTATTTGATCCTCAAAAAGAAAAAAGAAATCGAAATGCCAGAAAAGAAAAGGGAAACTCGTTCACGAGTGTGCCAAAACGGACCTCGTCCACCAGTCCGCGGCATCGCTCATAGTAGAGCACACGGATCGCGATCCGCGTGACGCAACAAAACCAGATCGCCACCCTCCGTTCGGCCTCGATCCAACGGCGCCGATCCCACCCTCTTCCGCCCAGCCCGCCTGGCCGAAATCCGGAGCCCCAAATTATCGCGCGCGACGGCGCCAAGCACCAAACCCATCCTCGTTCGATCCCCTTTAAAATCCGCCTCCATCCCTCCACCAAATCCACCACCGCCAAGTGAAATTCTCAATCTCCAAACTCCACAGCGCAGCAGCAGCCAGATCCCCAGCCCCTCTATCCCGATGGCCCGCACGAAGCAGACGGCGCGCAAGTCCACCGGCGGCAAGGCGCCGAGGAAGCAGCTGGCGACCAAGGCGGCGCGCAAGTCGGCGCCGGCGACCGGCGGCGTGAAGAAGCCGCACCGCTTCAGGCCGGGAACCGTCGCTCTCCGGGAGATCCGCAAGTACCAGAAGAGCACGGAGCTGCTCATCCGCAAGCTCCCCTTCCAGCGCCTCGTCCGCGAGATCGCCCAGGACTTCAAGACCGACCTCCGCTTCCAGTCCTCCGCCGTCTCCGCGCTCCAGGAGGCCGCCGAGGCGTACCTCGTCGGGCTCTTCGAGGACACCAACCTCTGCGCCATCCACGCCAAGCGCGTCACCATCATGCCCAAGGACATCCAGCTCGTCCGCCGCATCCGCGGGGAGCGCGCCTAGGCTCGTCGTGGTCGCCGGTAATACTGGCTAGTAGCTGTTCTTGTCTTGCGATCTGGATTTGTGTCGGCCTGTCGGGTTCTTCTGTTTGTTGGTGTTGATATGATGTGTCTTCTGATCCTAATGTATCGCGATGCTCGAATGAAATTGCAATGGAAAGTTCAGTTATCATCTGATGTTAATTTAGCCCTCCAGTGTTACAGTTTGCTTGCAAATTGCTCCGTGATTCTGCAGTGGTTTTCTTGTCACAAGTAGTATGATGTGTCCCATGGTCTTACTGAATTTGCTGGGTGGTCTGTTGTTTTTCTTTGGTCGCCGTGTGGTACAGTTTTCTTCCACCTCTTTTGCACGTTTTAACAGGGATTTGATCGTCTCATTTCAGCTTCCGGCCCTGTTTATTGTGATTCTGAACCATGGTTGGGTTGGTTGATATGGATTTGCTGAGGGTGAAGTGGAGACATGTGATGTGATTCTGAATTATGCGTCGTCTGCTAGTTGGAATTTTGCAACAGATGTGATCTACTTTTATCTCTATTTTTCAGATCTTGCTAATTAATTTCTGTGATTGGATGCTATGTTTGGTGGAGGATATCATCCTAGGAGTGATTCATGTGCTGTAGTTTTTTTGGTTGTGATCGTTCATATCTTCATGATGGTTCAGAAACTTGCAGTTGACAATTATAGTAGATACTTGATTTTTTTTTTTTGTATCCTTTCAGCACTATCCATTTAGTCTAACAAGTTTACAACATGCAGTGGTGCAATATAAGTGAAACAAGTACATAAAAGGACAAACTTACTCCAAGGTTATTATTTTCTGTATTATTGTACGCAACTGTTAACTGAAAGAATGTATAATTTGGTGTTGTTAACCGTGTCTCTGACTAAACTTGCGAAACGTTGCTTAAAAAACCTCCTGCACCGTGCTGGGCGAGTCGTCGAAAATCCTTCTGGTACTTGAAAGGTTGCCGTTCACAATCTTGAGGTGGAAAACTGTAATCTTCGTCACCTTATCCGGAGCAAGCCTTGGTGCCATACTTCAGCCCTGAAATAATCACCCAACCAGTTTCAGTAGTACTTGACACTTGTATTTTCAGATATGGCTACGAACCGAAACGACTAGTGTACTCATTGGATGGCAGAAATGATTCGAGAGAGAGCTTACCATGAGCCTCATTGGATGGCAGAACATCTCAAGCATAACGGAATTTTTGTTGACCAACATGATGGATGCATCCTGCAGATTGTCGGCCAAGTTGTCAGCATTTCAATGTAGTAGACAGCAGCGCTATTTTAACTTGTCACACAGCCATAATCAGTACTGGAGCCAGAAAAACAGAATCAGGGGGGGGGCGAGGGCTGTTAAAAGTTAAAACAGGTTAGGGAGGGCCAAACCTTAGAAACATAGGATTTTAGCAGCTGGCCCCCCTGTGTCCGCCACTGGCCATATTCATTCAGATCAGTGGTGTCATGAGGAAGGCCGGGTAGGACCCGACTGTCGCCATGTCGAACACCATGAAGCCATGAAGTTGCGAGCCCAATGATGTACACGTTCTGCAAATAGTTGAGCAGATGCCATACATCATGGAGTTCACCAAATTCGTCAAATATTTTGGTCATTTCAAGTTATAATAGTAACCATCATTTGTACTACCCCCAGTTACCTGCAATGTCCCCTGTATGTGTCTGGCAACTGAAGGAAGAGTTTCCCTGACAGTCTATCTTGTACAGAAAACTGCTTAAGACATGAACTAATATAGTCAGCATCAGGTAAATTTTACAGTCTCGTGTACAGCAAACAATCCATCTTTGCGTGAACTGAAAAATTCACAAAGTTCAGACCATGTTTCTACAGGCATTTGGTGAATTTATTTCGGCTTTCGGCTCTGTTTGATGTGATTCTGAACTCGGCTGGGCTCGTTGATGTGGATGGCTGAAGGTGAAGTGGCGACATGTGATGTGAATCTGAACTGTGTTCGTCTGCTAGTTGCAAATTTGCAATGGATGTGATCAACTTTATCTCCATTTATCAAATCTTGTTAATTAAGTTCTGTGCTTGGATGTTATGTTTGGTTAATGATATCATCTTGGAAATGATTCTTGTACTGTAGTTTTTCAGGCTGTGATTGTTCATGTCTGCATGATGGTTCTTGTGGATCAGAAACTTGCAGTTGACAATCACAGTACATACTAGTAGTTTTTTTTTGCCTGATCCTTTCAGTACTATCCATTTAGTGTAACATGTTTACAACATGCAGTGCTAATTACAAGAGAAACAAGTATGTAACAGGGCAAACTTTAAGGCTATTGTTTTCTGTATCATTCTACACAGCTGCTAACTGACAGAATGCATAATTTGGTGTTAGTCAGCAACACTCTATCTGATTAAACTTGTGCCGCGATGAGCCTACCAGACTGTCTGACGAAGTTTTGCTGAAAGATTAAGGCTGATATTAGTACAAGTCACTCATCACCGCAGCTGCTATGACATTGTTTGCAGCTTCTGTGGCATGAATTCCACCCCGGCTCACGTAGTTCTGCCGTTCTCCGCAGGCCATTCCACTTGCAATGCGTCCGTTTACAAACTTGATAGAACACATTTGGATCAAAATTGTAAGCTCCATTAATGTATCCAGAGCAAGACTTGATCCCATACTTCATCCCTGAATTCATCGCCCAACTAGTTTCAGTAGTACTTCACACTTATAATTTCAGATATGGTTATGAACCAAAGCGACTCGATGTGCTCATTGGATGCCAGAATGGATTCGAGAGAGATATTACCATGAGCTTCTGAATGCCTGAACAACTCAAGCATTTCTATAAAACATTACAGGATCAAGCGTGGGTTCAGTTACTACTCGCAAGGAAACCAAAGTTCTTCATTTGACACAATCTATCATTCATTTAACATTCTCATCATCCTTGTAACAAATTGGTCTACACTTAAGCATAGTTTTCTATTTCTCTGTGGCGACGATCAGTTCTACGCTTCAACAGATTTGCTGATTATGCTTGTGTGCTCTGTTATTTTTGTTTGGTCGCTTTGTTATTCAGTTTTCTTGCACCTTTTTGGTTTGTTTGCACAGGCATTTGGTGAATTTATTTGGGCTTAGGCTCTGTTTGATGTGATTCTAAACTTGGCTGGGCTGGTTGATGTGGATTAGCTGAAGCTGAATCCTGCATCATATCAACATGTTGCCACTTCACCTTTAGCTAGTTGGTAATTTGCATTGGATGTGATCTACTTTATCTGCATTTCTCAGATCTTGTTACTTGAAGTTTTGTGATTGGATGTTATGTTTGTTGAATGATATCCTTCCGGGGATGATTCTTGTGCTGAGTTTTTTCTGGTTGTAATTGTTCATGTCTTGTCTTCATGATGATTCTAGTGGATCAGAAACGCGAATCTGCCATGTCATGATTTAGAAAACTAGTTGCACGACATTTTATATCTATTTATTTTTGACAACTGTGATAGCCTGCCTTATTAGAAATGATAGCCTACTCATATCAATAAGGAATTCCTTCTTTTCCGGGAGCCCATTCAGATAGAACTCTGGGAGTAGTTTCAGGATGGGTGACCGATCGGGAAGTTGCTCCCGGGTGCGCACGAGTGAGGACAAAGTGCGCAGAAAAGACTAGTATTGATATGTGGGGGGCCAGTCTAGATCCCGCCAGGAGTAACGACCACCGGCGGGTGTGTCCGGGGCGTTACAAGTTGGTATCAGAGCCGACCCTCGCGGTTACACGGATGTTTGCGGACAGGTGCTCGATCGTGTTATTCATGACGTTTGTGACCCGTCGTGGCACACGGCATGACACATGTATCGGACTGGATGCACAGACGTTTGTCCCAAGAGGGAACGTTCGTGTGGCTCGACGAGGACGTCGGTTCCTCTGAATGGGGGTGTATGTGATAGCCTGGCTTATTAGGGATGATAGACTACTCATATCAATAAGGAATTCCTTTTTTTCCGGGAGCCCATCAGATAGAACTCCAAAGTTAAGCGTGCTCAGCTTGGAGTAGTTTCAGGATGAGTAACGACCACCGGCAGGTGTGTCCGGGGCGTTACAACAACCTTTGGAGAACATATGAATGTGAATATGCCATGTAATGACAATTATTATTTTTGCTCCTTTTGCCAGGTCAAAATTAGTTGCCATGGTTTCTCTAAATTTGCTGTCCTTTTTTTTAAAAGAACCAAAATTCCTAAAATTTTACATGTTTTATATTACTAAGCTAGCATGGCACTTCTATTTGTTTAACAATGACATTTTTATTAATCAGACCATGGTAGTTTTAGTGTAGGCAGCATGGTATTTATATTATTATTTAGACTATGGTATTTTTGTTATTTGAATGATGGCATTTTTCTTATTTCAGATTACGGCATTTTCCCCATTTAGACAATGTCAAATTATATGGCCATATGTGTGTACATGGAATTAAAAATATTTTATTTCCTTGCACTCACATGAAAATGTTTTTCTATTTTTTTGCCATCTTTCTGTAATACTCACAAACAAAACCTAGAATTTTCAAAAAACACCCCAAATGCCATGCCAAACAAGTTGGTATGGTTTCTCTAAAATTAGCCATCTTTTTTTCCAAAAGAACATTAAAAAAATCACCATGTTTATATGACTAAGCTAACATGACACTTGTATTTTGCTAGACCATGGCATTTTTATTAATAAGAGGATGTCAGTTTTATTATTACAAGCATGACATATTAATAACAATAACATGGCTTTTTTATTAATAAGAGCATGACAGTTTTATTATCAAGAGCATGGCATTTTAATTATAATAAAATGCCATTTTTTATTAATAACATGATGACAATTTTATTATTAAGAGCATGGCATGTCATCTATAGCTGATGGCAGTTTTTCATCTATAGGATAGTAAATTTATTTTTAATGTATGACAATTTTAGTTCAATCACAACAATTTTCTTGTGTTTTTTTTTGTTTTGACAAAGAAAATACATAGCATGGCAACTTTTATGACCAAGAGCATGGCATTTTTATGATTAAGAGCATGGCAATTATTGAGAGCATGACATTTTTATTATTAATAGCATGGATTTTTATTACTAGGAGCATGACCGTTTTTATCTATAGCACAATATTTTTTTAATGGCATGTCAATTGTAATTTTGAAATGATGACAATGTTAATTTGCGTGATTTTTGTTTTTAGACAAAGAAGATACATATCAAGGCAATTCTATTTTTTTATCATGGCATTTCCATTATTAGTGTCATGGCATGATTTTCAACATTGATCTCGACAATTTCCCTTTATTGTACATTTTTTTCCATTTATGATTTTATAAGATGACATTTTTATTAAAATACTGTTCTTTTTTCACATGGAAAACATCTACGTACCTTTTTTTTATCATGGCAACTTCTAGTGTGTTATTTCTGAGGACTATGATTTTTTTTTAATGAATATGCATTATTGTGAGTTTTTAAGAGCTCTCGGCCAACACCTGTTTCCAAACTGGTTTGGTTTGGTGATGAGTGGATTGTTGCTAGCCACTTCTTAGAGCATCTCCAGCCGCGCCCCCAACAGCCCCCGGGCCACTTTTTAGGCGCCGGTGCCGAAAAAATGGCCCAATCGCGCCCCCAGAACGCCGAAAATCGCCGGATTGGGCCGAAACTGGCGCCGGCAGACCCAACCCGAACCTGGGGCGCTTGGGGTCGCCTGGGGGCGCCGGACGAGGCATTTTTTGGCGCGATTGTGATGGGCCGCCCTGTCAGCAACACATTCCTTCGTCGTCCTCATCGCCTCGGTTCCCGCGGGAATCAATTCCAAAGCTGCCGCACTGCCGAGCCGTCGCCTGCCCATTGATGCCGCTCAGCGAACCGTCGTGTCTCCCGGCACCATGGGCGACCGCCACGCGTCGCCTGACATTCGCCTCTCGCTGCACGAGCTCCGGCTCTAAAAGCAGCCTACCTCACCGGTGACCGCCCACACTGCAGCACATCGCCCCACCGCACTCTCCACACTGCCACGCGCGGTTCACTGCTTCCTCCGGCCGCTGGCTGCTTCGTCGCCGACACGCACTGCGCCCCCATGCCGCCTCGCCGCCGGGGAGGTGCGGGTTACCGCGGCGTCCGGGTTCGTCCGTCCGGCACCTACTCCGCCGAGATTCAGTCGGGCGACGTGCGCCTCCGCCTCGGAACCTTCGACACCGCTCAGGAGGGCGCTCGCGCGTACGACGCTGCGGCGTGGCGCCTCCGGCGTTCCCGTTGGGACATGAACTTCACGGACGTGCCGACTCTGGAGCGGGCACAGGAGTTGGCGCCTCCCCCACGGCTTAGAACCGACGAAGATCGTCGGAAGAACCGTAGGCGGGCGCACCGTCTCAACTTGGCCGAGATGGACGAGGAAGCCATGACGACGTGGCGCCAAAACTTCCCGCAAGACATCATCGACGAGCACCAGTTCTTGGCTGAGAAGAGGGCGGAGAGGAAGAAGAGGAGGAAGGAGCGAGCGGCTTATCGCGAGGACAAGCGAGCGCGGAGGGCGGGCGCTAAGTTCAACATCGAGCTAGGAGATGCGTCCTCCTGGGACTCCACCGACGAGCGGTTTCTTGAGCCTACGCTGAGACGTCGGAGGAGGACATCACCGAGGCAGAGTCCGAGTCGGAGAATGACTAGTAGTAGTAGGTCGTAGGAGAAGACTATGTGAACTATCTATTTATCTATCTATCGTAGGATTAAGATTATGTGAACTATCTATCTATCTATATATGTGATCTATCTATCTATCTATGTGAACTATCTACGAGAACGTCGAGTCTTGGCCGTTTTGCGCCGGAAATGGGCTGAAAAGCGCCGAAAATGGGCTGAAAGCATCGAAAATGGGCCGATATCGGCGCCTATGGGCGACTGGGAACGCACTGGCACCCAAGCCGAAACTAGCGCCGGCTCGCCCCCAGGCGGCGGTTTTCGGCGCGTCCTAGGGGGCCAACGACTGGAGATGCTCTTATGGGCCTGGGAGCCACGCTCGACAGCCGTTAGGGGAATGGCCTGGGAGCGAACCAAATTAGTTAGGTTGATCGAGCACCTTTTAAAATAAAAAAGAGTTAGAGTAACTCCACCCAAACGGACACATATTTTATCCGTTTTTTATTCGTTTAGATGGTAACTCAATTCAGACCCATCAGTCTATGTAATGTCCTATATAAGATAATTTCTAAAATGCTTGCCCTCCGGCTTAAAAGTATTTTACCTGACATAATTTCTCCCACGCAAAGTGCATTTGTTCCTGGTAGATTGATAACATATAACATTCTTATAGCCTATGAATGTGTGCACAAAATCAAGAATAAAAGAGCTGGTAGAACTGGGCTATGTGCAGTGAAGCTGGATATGCATAAAGCATATGACAGAGTTGAGTGGTCTTTCTTGCATGATATGATGGTGAAGCTTGTAATGCCCAGGATGGAGTTATACCTCCTACGTGTCGAGGCACGACTTAAAGGCATAAGTCCATCCTAGAATGATCTCAAGTTTGGTAATCTTTGCACAACTCATGTAAAAGAGGGATAGTAAACTGAAAATAGTTGGCTTACACTCGCCACGTCACAGAATAACAGTACAAGTCTCAAACATCATACATTAAGAACACTACAACCCTCTAAGGGCAAAAGCCAAATGACAAAGTACCAAACTCAGATAAATAAACCACAGGCAGATCGAATCCTAGTAAGAGACTCCACTACTGATCGTCCGGGTAGCGCACGTAGTAACGGCTACGCTCCTCGTCGTACTCCCAATCCAGCTCGGTGCCATCACCTGGATAGCTCACAGCTGGACCTGCATCTGGTGTGAAGTAACTGTGAGCCACAGAGGACTCAGCAATCCCGTTCCCGGGTAACAGAACTATTTAAGCCTTTAGGTGAGGGAAAAGGCTGAAGAAAGAACAAGTCTGCAGCAGCAACTAGCATCTAACTTACGCAAGTGAGAGCGAGAAGAGAAGGCATCGGCGAGAAGTGATCACGAAGTGATCCTAGCTACAAGCTCACAATCATAACCCCTCCGTGTTCAACTCCCGAATCCCTATTCGGAAATTGACAGTCACGGAACACACGCTGGTAGTGTATTAGTATCATTGTGTCAAGTTATCTACAACCGGAATTAACAAGCTCCCATCTGCCACATAACCGCGGGCACGGCTTTCGAAAGTTCAAACCCTGCAGGGGTGTTCCAACTTGACCCATTACAAGCCCACGATCCGCGGAGTCGCAACTCCAAAGTGGGAAGACCCGAGTATCCTCGGAATCCCGTGCTCACGATATACCGAGCTAAGGTAAGGCTAATCCAGCAAATCCTCCCGGCGTGTCGACACCCTGATCGTAGCCGCGCGTATCTAGGTCTCAGGACACGACCGGATGGGCGATTCTACAGGTTTTTACCAAACCTCGAGTTTCCTTGAGGTGGCCCCGCAGACTCCCCGTTTCGGACCAACACTCATGTGGAGCACTGGCCCGGGGTTGTTGATTAAGAAAGAGGG
This sequence comes from Secale cereale, assembly GCA_902687465.1. Taxonomy (NCBI): domain Eukaryota; kingdom Viridiplantae; phylum Streptophyta; class Magnoliopsida; order Poales; family Poaceae; genus Secale; species Secale cereale. Next base: position 704,906,644 of record LR738712.1, read on the forward strand.
TTAATTACTCCCTATGCATGTTTAGTTTGTTATTAGGCAAATAGTACCAATGTTGGGACTTGCTGGAAAAGACTTAGCACTTAGCGGTTTATCGAGGGGGTCCCATACACCCCAACCGTGTTAGGAACGCATAATCAAGGAACATAATACCGGCTTATACGGATCCTAACGGCATGAGTGGAACAAAACACCAAGCAAAAGGCTTAGCCTTCCACCCTTGCCAAATATAGATGATTTCAATTAAAGCATTTATATAGTGTGATATAACCCAACCAAACTTCAACATGGAGCAAGCATCTTCACTTCACCTGCAACTAGCAACGCTATAAGAAGGGCTGAGCGAAGCGTACTTAGCCAAGCAATGGTTTGCATAGGTAGGGTGGTTAAACATGGCAATTGGTTACAAGTAGGAGGCTGACAAGAAGAACATGGGCATCGAGGCAAAACTATAGATCGAGACTACTAGCAATAGGCAAAGATAGTAATGTTATCGGGGTTCGGTCATCTTGCCTGAAGAGAATTCGTTCGGATCGTAAGAAGGGTCCTCGTGCTCAACCTCGTTGGAAACCTCGTGCTCAACTTCGTACCCGGTCTCAGCTTCCGGCCCTAAACAAGACAACCACACCAAGCACCAATCAACACGATGCAATGCGCACTCGAAAAACATGAATGCATGATGGATGCACTAAAGATGCACATGGAGCACGGAAAACATCACTCAAGCAAAACACCTCAAAACAAGATAACAAACTGATATTATTAATCTACACAGAAAAACACCCAAGTTTGATATAAGATTCGCTGAAATCGGAGTTACGGGCTAAAAGTTATGCCCGAAACAAGATTTGAGCGAAAACTGAAAATTACAGCAACATAGCAACTTGGGAGCTCAAAATAATTTAGCTACAGCACCCAAAAAGCATGGCAAAGGACATGAACTCAAACTAGATATATAGTACAGCAACTAGGTCCAAAGTGCACCCCCAACGGAGTCACGGATCAATAGCAATGATCTTGGACATATTGAACTTTGAAATAAAATTCTGGCAGCAGAATTTTATTGAAACTTTAGAGCAAAAGATAAACATGCTACAGCCACTCAAATGGACATGTGAGGACATGGATGGAAAGACAACAATGTATACTACAAGGAACAATCAAAATCCACCCAAAAACTAACATGCTTTGTCCTACAACATCACACGAACATGGCATCGGAACGTTACAGATTTCAGACTTAGTGAAATTTCACTAAGTCCTAAAACAGCAACATCATCATAGCATCAAAAGAGCATGTTTAAGTCACCTCGAAACTAAACATGGCAAAGGGTAAGCACCTCATCAAAGTGCATATGAAGGTGATCCCGAAACACACAAGCATGCATCATAGAGGTGTCCACAACGATTGCAACGAGCTCATCAAGAAGGCATTTCATAACAAGTGAAAACACAACATGTGAACATGGTACTTTGCAAAGATGATAACAAGGAAACAATAAATCTACCATGCAACCTATCACAAGCAACACGTAGTTCGTGGCGAGACGAACACGTGGACATGTCATTTGCATCGTTTGGACAAACGAGCTAAAAGTTATCACATGTCAAAGGTGGCATGAAAATAACACATAACAGCAGTTTATATCATGATGCACTCTTGCAACATCAAAACAAGTGTCAAGATGACATCTAACATGCATGACTACAACAGGTAAAACGTAGAGGGCATCTCCACGAACATCTGGACATGCTACACGCGCAAAACGGAGCAACAGGCACAACGTTACAGCAGTTTAAAGATTGCATTTCAGATCAGGAAAACAGGGACTTAGGGAAAAAAAAGGTCAACCTCAACGGATCCAGATCTGATCCGGATGAACAGTACTGGGCCGGCGGCGGAAACTGGATCCGGCCCGGAGGGAGAGGCGGCGGTTGGGCCCGCGGGGCGGAAACTGGCCCGCTGGCGGCGGCGGCTCGGGATCCGGCGGCCCGCGGAGGCGCGGCGTCTGGCGCCTGGGAGGCGCCCGCGGATGGGCCGGCTCGGGGGCGGAGGCCCACGGCGGCGCGGAGAGGCCTTCAGGCGACGGCGCAAACTGGCGAGGCAGAGGCCCAGTCGATCGGAGGGGAACGGGCCCCAGGCGCTGGCGGGGATGTGGTCCGCGGGAGGGCGCGACCGAGGCCTGGCTCGAGCGGCGCCTGGCACGGTGCGAGGCCCCGAGCGGCGATGGATCGGCGCGGCCACTAGCGGTGTACGGGCCGGGGACGCTGGATCTGTCCAGCGCGCGGTGCGGCGGCGTTGACCTCGGTAGAACGAAGCGCTGCGGTGCTGGAAGGATCCTTCGGTAGATCCCCTCGGGATCCGGGAAGACTCTTGGATCTGAGGGAAAGAAAAGAAAAAAAAGGAAGGGGATCTAGAGGAGGAAGAAGAAGGGGATAGGGATGCCCAAAATAGACTAGGGGGGTCTATATGTAGCAGTTTTTTAGGGTTAGGAGGAGATTTAGGGGCGCTAGGAGCCCTCCGATCGCGATCCGACGGATCCGATCGCGGGGATAGTTTTAAAAGGCCTAGACGGAGATAAAAGAAAGCAGCAGGGATATTTCCGGGACATGAAGTAAAGGCACTTCGGGCCCACACGGACAACGGATGGAAAAGTCAACGGAGTCCAAACGAGACGAGATTTGAGAGGCGGGTTGCACACAACAAAACAACAACACACAACACAACCTCGCGGCACACCGGTAACGTAAAACGCCCGAACAACAAAGTAGGCCTACGGGACGTCACGGACACGCGAGGGAGCTCCGGAACGCGAAACGGACAACGGGAAGAAACACGACGAACCGGATGCAACCCACAACACAAATGCAATGCAATGCACATGTCTACATGATATGAATGAATGCCACACACTCACACAACAAAACGACGAAAGCCCGAAAGACAAAGAACCCGAAATGGAAATAGATGAAGCCAGAGATAAATTATATACCCAAAAGGGAAAGTATTACATCCGGGGCATTACAAACTCTCCTCTACTACAAAAAGATCTCGTCCCGAGATCTAGGACTGGAAAAAGGAAGGGTACTCGGAACGAAGATGATCTTCTCGTTCCCAGGTAGCTTCTCGGTCTGTGTGATGTGACCACTTGACTTTCAGAAACTTGATGGACTTGTTGCGAGTCTTGCGTTCAGTTTCTTCGAGAATTGCAACTGGATGCTCTCGGTAGGAAAGGTCTTGTTGAAGATCAATCTCCTCAAACGGAATCATGCGCTCAGGTGCCTTGAAGCATTTGCGAAGTTGAGACACATGGAAGACATCATGAACATTTGCAAAGTTGGAAGGGAGCTCGAGCTGATAGGCTAGATCGCCTCTTTTGCCAAGAATCTTGAAAGGCCCGACGTATCTAGGAGCAAGTTTCCCTTTGATACCGAATCTTTGGGTTCCTTTCATCGGAGAAACTCGGAGATAGACATGATCACCGATGTCGAAAGCCAAATCACGATGCTTTCCATCATAGTAGCTCTTCTGACGCGACTGAGCGGCCTTGAGATTCTCACGTATGACTTTGCACATTTCTTCGGCTTCAGAGATCAAATCATTGCCAAGAAGTTGGCGTTCGCCTGTTTCAGACCAGTTGAGAGGGGTACGACACTTTCTGCCATAGAGAATTTCAAACGGTGCTTTGCCTGCACTTGCTTGAAAGCTGTTGTTGTAAGAGAACTCGGCAAATGGAAGACAGTCTTCCCATTTCATGCCGAAGGAGATGACACAGGCTCTTAGCATATCTTCAAGGATCTGATTCACACGCTCGACTTGACCACTAGTCTGAGGGTGAAAGGCAGTGCTGAACCTGATCTTCGTGCCCATGGCGGACTGAAAAGAGTCCCAGAACCTTGATGTGAACAAGCTGCCACGGTCTGAGGATATCACTTGAGGAATGCCATGTAGGGACACAATTCTGGAAGTGTACAGCTCTGCAAGTTGAGCTGCATTGATTGATTCTTTGACTGGAAGAAAGTGAGCGACTTTGGTAAGCTTGTCAATCACCACAAAGATAGCATCATTTCCTCGCTTGGATTTAGGAAAGCCAGTGACGAAGTCCATTTCAATGTGGTCGAACTTCCACTCAGGAATAGGAAGAGGTTGGAGAAGACCGGCTGGACGTTGATGTTCTGCTTTCACTCTTCTGCATACATCACATTCATTCACGAATTGGGCAATTTCCCTTTTCATGCGTGTCCACCAGTAAGATTGCTTGAGGTCTTGATACATCTTGGAACTGCCAGGATGAATGGAAAGGAGAGAATCATGAGCTTCTTCCATTATGAGCCTCCTGAGATCACCTTTGGGAACAACGAGTCTGTCCTCGAAGAACAAGGTATCTCTCTCATCAACACGGAAGCACTTATATTTTGGAGTGCCCTTTGCAATCCCATGCTTCACCTTCTTCACCATGGTATCACTGAGCTGGGCCTCACGGACTTGATCTTCCAAGGTAGGAGCAATTTGGAGATTAGCAAGAAAACCCTGCGGAACAACCTGAAGGTTGAGCTTCCTGAAAGCTTCACAAAGCTCAGGCTGGTGTGGCTTGATAAGAAGGCTGTTGCAATATGCCTTTCTGCTCAAAGCATCTGCAATCACATTCGCCTTGCCTGGAGTGTACTCAATGCTGGGGTTGTACTCTTGGATCATCTCGACCCAACGAGTCTGGCGGAGGTTCAAATGCGGCTGTGTGAAGATGTACTTCAAGCTCTTGTGATCAGTGAAGATGTCGACCTTTCTGCCCAACAACAGATGTCTCCACGTAATCAGAGCATGTACCACAGCTGCTAGCTCGAGATCATGTGTGGGATAGTTCTTCTCACTGGGCTTGAGCTGCCGAGAAGTATATGCCACAATTTTCTTATCTTGCATAAGCACACCACCAAGACCTTGAAGAGAAGCGTCACAGAACACTTCATAGGGCTTGGTTTCATCCGGAGGAGTCAGAACTGGAGCAGAGACAAGCTTCTCTTTGAGGGTTTTGAAAGCCACTTCACACTCGGGAGACCAAAAGTATTTGACATTCTTCTGAAGGAGGTTGGAAAGAGGCTTGGCAATCTTGGAGAAGTTCTCCACAAACCTTCTGCAATAGCTGGCAAGACCCAGAAAATTGCGGAGCTGCTTGACGTTCTGAGGAGCTTCCCAGTTGACAATTGCTTCAACTTTCTCGGGATTAACCGCAATACCGTCAGCTGAGATGATGTGGCCCAGGTACAACACCTTATCGAGCCAAAACTCGCACTTTGAGAACTTGGCATAGAATTTATGCTCTCGGAGTCGATCAAGAACCAGACGCAAGTGCTTTTCGTGATCTTCTTCATTCTTGGAAAACACCAGAATATCATCCAGATACACAAGCACAAACTCTCCAGTATAGGGGTTGAAGATGTAATGCATCATCCTTGAAAAGGTAGGAGGAGCATTGGCGAGACCGAAGGACATGACGGTATACTCATATGAACCGTAGCTCGTTCTGAAGGCCGTCTTGGGAATGTCTTCCTCGCGAATGCGAATTTGATGATAGCCCATTCGAAGGTCAAGCTTAGAGAACACTTTAGCTCCTTTGAGCTGCTCAAAGAGTTCGTTGATGTTGGGGAGCGGATACTTGTTCTTAATCGTCTTCTTGTTCAATGGTCGGTAGTCAACACAGAGACGCTCCGTGCCATCTTTCTTCTTGACAAATAAGACACCACAGCCCCACGGAGATGTACTCGGTCTGATGAGACCCATACTCTCCTGCTTATCAAGCTGCTTCTTCAATTCCTTCAATTCATCCGGAGATAGCTTGTAAGGACGCCGGCAAGCAGGTTCGGTGCCCGGCTCGAGTTCAATGACAAACTCCACCTGACGGTGTGGAGGCATGCCTGGAAGATCTTCTGGAAAGACGTCTTGATATTCATTCACCACTAGAATTTGCTCTATGGCATTAATTTCACCCTTATCATTAAGAGAGAAAAGCCGAATAGTATTATCCCTGGAGGCGAAGATAATCACATCTTCATCAGAATGAGTCAATTTGACTTCCTTTTTAGTACAATCAATGTGAGCATCGTGTTGAGAAAGCCAATCCATTCCGAGAATGAGGTCGATGTCAGAATGACCAAGAATCACCGGTTTAGCCAGAAAACGATAATCTCCCATGCGGATAGAAACATCCGGAGCATAAACACTAGAAGTCATAATCTTGCCCGGAGAAACAACTTGCAACTTCTGAGGCAAATTTGAAGTGGCAATATTTTGCTTGGATGCAAAAGGTTGAGACATGAAAGAGCATGATGCACCCGAATCAAATAACACTTTAGCTGGAAAAGAGTTCACTGGAAGGTTACCCAGAATGACATCAGAAGAAGCCTCCGCTTGTGCTGCATTCATCAGATTAACCCTTGCAGCCTTTGGATCATGCTTGACCATAGCGGTACCGACAGGAGGAGGAGGAGGAAGACGCTTCGGATTCGGACATCTGTTGGCATAGTGACCTTTCTGAGTGCATTTGTTGCAAGTCACTTCTGAGAGAGGACGGAACTGAGAGCCACTGGACTTGGAGCCTTGAGACTGAAACTGCTTCTTCGACTGGTTGCTTGGGTTGGGTGGGTGGGAGAAACCATGACCACTAGAGTTCTTGTTGTTGGAGTTGTTGAAGTTGCCGGAGTTGTTGTATGGAGCTCGAATCACTGGAGGAGGAGGAAGCCAGAATTTCTGTTGTTTCGCAGCCAACTGAGACGATGAGGTAGAGTGAACAGCATCTCGAATTCTCTTCTTAGAAGCCTCCATCTTAAGCTGAGCTGCTTCTTGTTTCAAAGCCATGTTATAGAACTTATCGAATTCGTCTGGCTCGAACAAAGTGAGAGCAAGCTGAAGTTCATCTTTGAGACCTCCACGGAACTGATAGATTTTACTCTTTGCATCAGGAATGTCTTGCTTTGCATAGCGAGCGAGGTTTTGGAACTTGACATTATACTGATAGACTGTCATGGAGCCCTGCTTGAGGTTGCGGAATTGCTCACGCATACCCTCGATAACACTTGTAGGAATGTGATGCGAGCGGAAATCCTTGCAGAAATTCTCCCATGAGATCACTTGACCCGGCCTTGAGTCTTTGTACTGCTGCCACCAGTCAGCTGCTTGATCTTTCAGTTGGAAGGCTGCAAACTTCACATAGTCATCTTCTTTCACGTTACTGCACTCAAAATGCTTCTTGATATCGGTTAGCCAATCTTCAGCATCAAGAGGGTCGACACAGTAACTGAAAGCTTTAGGACTGTTGGCCAAGAACTGGTTGAGAGTAGCATGGTGCTGCTGGAAGAAGTTGCCTTGGTTCATTGGAACGCCCTGATTAGCTTGATTAGCTTGCATAGCTTGCATTTGCTGCATCATCTGCATCATCAACTGAGTGTTCTGAGCAGTAGTCTGCATAATTGCTCTCCAAGCCTCAGGCGGAGGAGGAGGTGAAGGAGGATGCTCTGGGACCTCTTCCACCTCTGGGTTGGCATTCGGAACCCTTTTCGGAGCCATCCTGTAAGAGATGACCACGAATCAGCAATTGATTGACAAAAGGAATAAGCTGAATCAATGGAATGAATTGCAACAAGTCTTCACAATAATCATTCGAACAATAAGAACGAATGAAATCATCCGAACAAGAGGAACGAATGAATTTCTCAGTTAATTGATAACATCAGTCTTCACGAGAAGCCACATAGGGATCAAAAGGATAAAATAATAAAACAACAAGGTACGGAAAGGAACAAACACAAGAGAGGAGTTTCGTTCTAACATCTTTGTGCTGAAAGCATATGAACGCGTTACGAAAAGGTTTTGCAATCCCCGGATCAGCATAGTCAAGGACCCTTTAAGATGCAACTCCTGATAGTAACATCGGTCATATAACTCCTTCACTCAATGTCGAACCCCGAACTCACTAACCTGCATTCGTTGGAAGAATGCCTACGATCTACTGGATAAAACCCACCTATAGATTTCCGAAAGATTCCAGTTATGCAATCAGGTGTTGGGGATACACGGGAAGCACCGCGCAATCAACTCTAACCTACATCCAGGTGTATCCATCCTTCAACACATAACCAGTCTTTCTCGGAAACTGTGTACCTCGGACCTTCGAAAAGCATCCACTATAACAAGCTATGGCAATACTCCCGAACTACCTCCCCAGTACTGGGTGATGTCGGGGTTATCTTGCCACTGGCCGTATAGGGGAGATTTTCGATGTCGGCCGTCTTAAGTATTTAGTACTGTCGCGATATGCTTGTTACAATGATACCCCGAAGCTCAACTCCTCGGTAACAGGAGGCATCGAGAACAATATCCTTGTCACAAGAACATCGAAACAATCCCAGAATACTCGCGGGATTCCTAAAATAAAATTTGTGCAAATTTTGAAGATAGGAGAGACAAGAGTAGACGTCAGGAGTCCTCACCAGAGAGAAAGGGGATGAGAAGCAAAGAAATCCTACTCTCCGATATAATATAGGACTCAAAAAGTTTTCAGTGTGTGCCTAGACTCAACCGTCAACGGTTCGATCAAACAGTGGGGGCTCCTAGGTCGGAGAAGGCTCTGAATACCAACTTGTAATGCCCAGGATGGAGTTATACCTCCTACGTGTCGAGGCACGACTTAAAGGCATAAGTCCATCCTAGAATGATCTCAAGTTTGGTAATCTTTGCACAACTCATGTAAAAGAGGGATAGTAAACTGAAAATAGTTGGCTTACACTCGCCACGTCACAGAATAACAGTACAAGTCTCAAACATCATACATTAAGAACACTACAACCCTCTAAGGGCAAAAGCCAAATGACAAAGTACCAAACTCAGATAAATAAACCACAGGCAGATCGAATCCTAGTAAGAGACTCCACTACTGATCGTCCGGGTAGCGCACGTAGTAACGGCTACGCTCCTCGTCGTACTCCCAATCCAGCTCGGTGCCATCACCTGGATAGCTCACAGCTGGACCTGCATCTGGTGTGAAGTAACTGTGAGCCACAGAGGACTCAGCAATCCCGTTCCCGGGTAACAGAACTATTTAAGCCTTTAGGTGAGGGAAAAGGCTGAAGAAAGAACAAGTCTGCAGCAGCAACTAGCATCTAGCTTACGCAAGTGAGAGCGAGAAGAGAAGGCATCGGCGAGAAGTGATCACGAAGTGATCCTAGCTACAAGCTCACAATCATAACCCCTCCGTGTTCAACTCCTGAATCCCTATTCGGAAATTGACAGTCACGGAACACACGCTGGTAGTGTATTAGTATCATTGTGTCAAGTTATCTACAACCGGAATTAACAAGCTCCCATCTGCCACATAACCGCGGGCACGGCTTTCGAAAGTTCAAACCCTGCAGGGGTGTTCCAACTTGACCCATTACAAGCCCACGATCCGCGGAGTCGCAACTCCAAAGTGGGAAGACCCGAGTATCCTCGGAATCCCGTGCTCACGATATACCGAGCTAAGGTAAGGCTAATCCAGCAAATCCTCCCGGCGTGTCGACACCCTGATCGTAGCCGCGCGTATCTAGGTCTCAGGACACGACCGGATGGGCGATTCTACAGGTTTTTACCAAACCTCGAGTTTCCTTGAGGTGGCCCCGCAGACTCCCCGTTTCGGACCAACACTCATGTGGAGCACTGGCCCGGGGTTGTTGATTAAGAAAGAGGGTTAATTACTCCCTATGCATGTTTAGTTTGTTATTAGGCAAATAGTACCAATGTTGGGACTTGCTGGAAAAGACTTAGCACTTAGCGGTTTATCGAGGGGGTCCCATACACCCCAACCGTGTTAGGAACGCATAATCAAGGAACATAATACCGGCTTATACGGATCCTAACGGCATGAGTGGAACAAAACACCAAGCAAAAGGCTTAGCCTTCCACCCTTGCCAAATATAGATGATTTCAATTAAAGCATTTATATAGTGTGATATAACCCAACCAAACTTCAACATGGAGCAAGCATCTTCACTTCACCTGCAACTAGCAACGCTATAAGAAGGGCTGAGCGAAGCGTACTTAGCCAAGCAATGGTTTGCATAGGTAGGGTGGTTAAACATGGCAATTGGTTACAAGTAGGAGGCTGACAAGAAGAACATGGGCATCGAGGCAAAACTATAGATCGAGACTACTAGCAATAGGCAAAGATAGTAATGTTATCGGGGTTCGGTCATCTTGCCTGAAGAGAATTCGTTCGGATCGTAAGAAGGGTCCTCGTGCTCAACCTCGTTGGAAACCTCGTGCTCAACTTCGTACCCGGTCTCAGCTTCCGGCCCTAAACAAGACAACCACACCAAGCACCAATCAACACGATGCAATGCGCACTCGAAAAACATGAATGCATGATGGATGCACTAAAGATGCACATGGAGCACGGAAAACATCACTCAAGCAAAACACCTCAAAACAAGATAACAAACTGATATTATTAATCTACACAGAAAAACACCCAAGTTTGATATAAGATTCGCTGAAATCGGAGTTACGGGCTAAAAGTTATGCCCGAAACAAGATTTGAGCGAAAACTGAAAATTACAGCAACATAGCAACTTGGGAGCTCAAAATAATTAAGCTACAGCACCCAAAAAGCATTGCAAAGGACATGAACTCAAACTAGATATATAGTACAGCAACTAGGTCCAAAGTGCACCCCCAACGGAGTCACGGATCAATAGCAATGATCTTGGACATATTGAACTTTGAAATAAAATTCTGGCAGCAGAATTTTATTGAAACTTTAGAGCAAAAGATAAACATGCTACAGCCACTCAAATGGACATGTGAGGACATGGATGGAAAGACAACAATGTATACTACAAGGAACAATCGAAATCCACCCCAAAACTAACATGCTTTGTCCTACAACATCACACGAACATGGCATCGGAACGTTACAGATTTCAGACTTAGTGAAATTTCACTAAGTCCTAAAATAGCAACATCATCATAGCATCAAAAGAGCATGTTTAAGTCACCTCGAAACTAAACATGGCAAAGGGTAAGCACCTCATCAAAGTGCATATGAAGGTGATCCCGAAACACACAAGCATGCATCATAGAGGTGTCCACAACGATTGCAACGAGCTCATCAAGAAGGCATTTCATAACAAGTGAAAACACAACATGTGAACATGGTACTTTGCAAAGATGATAACAAGGAAACAATAAATCTACCATGCAACCTATCACAAGCAACACGTAGTTCGTGGCGAGACGAACACGTGGACATGTCATTTGCATCGTTTGGACAAACGAGCTAAAAGTTATCACATGTCAAAGGTGGCATGAAAATAACACATAACAACAGTTTATATCATGATGCACTCTTGCAACATCAAAACAAGTGTCAAGATGACATCTAACATGCATGACTACAACAGGTAAAACGTAGAGGGCATCTCCACGAACATCTGGACATGCTACACGCGCAAAACGGAGCAACAGGCACAAAGTTACAGCAGTTTAAAGATTGCATTTCAGATCAGGAAAACAGGGACTTAGGGAAAAAAAGGTCAACCTCAACGGATCCAGATCTGATCCGGATGAACAGTACCGGGCCGGCGGCGGAAACTGGATCCGGCCCGGAGGGAGAGGCGGCGGTTGGGCCCGCGGGGCGGAAACTGGCCCGCTGGCGGCGGCGGCTCGGGATCCGGCGGCCCGCGGAGGCGCGGCGTCTGGCGCCTGGGAGGCGCCCGCGGATGGGCCGGCTCGGGGGCGGAGGCCCACGGCGGCGCGGAGAGGCCTTCAGGCGACGGCGCAAACTGGCGAGGCAGAGGCCCAGTCGATCGGAGGGGAACGGGCCCCAGGCGCTGGCGGGGATGTGGTCCGCGGGAGGGCGCGACCGAGGCCTGGCTCGAGCGGCGCCTGGCACGGTGCGAGGCCCCGAGCGGCGATGGATCGGCGCGGCCACTGGCGGTGTACGGGCCGGGGACGCTGGATCTGTCCAGCGCGCGGTGCGGCGGCGTTGACCTCGGTAGAACGAAGCGCTGCGGTGCTGGAAGGATCCTTCGGTAGATCCCCTCGGGATCCGGGAAGACTCTTGGATCTGAGGGAAAGAAAAGAAAAAAAAGGAAGGGGATCTAGAGGAGGAAGAAGAAGGGGATAGGGATGCCCAAAATAGACTAGGGGGGTCTATATGTAGCAGTTTTTTAGGGTTAGGAGGAGATTTAGGGGCGCTAGGAGCCCTCCGATCGCGATCCGACGGATCCGATCGCGGGGATAGTTTTAAAAGGCCTAGACGGAGATAAAAGAAAGCAGCAGGGATATTTCCGGGACACGAAATAAAGGCACTTCGGGCCCACACGGACAACGGATGGAAAAGTCAACGGAGTCTAAACGAGACGAGATTTGAGAGGCGGGTTGCACACAACAAAACAACAACACACAACACAACCTCGCGGCACACCGGTAGCGTAAAACGCCCGAACAACAAAGTAGGCCTACGGGACGTCACGGACACGCGAGGGAGCTCCGGAACGCGAAACGGACAACGGGAAGAAACACGACGAACCGGATGCAACCCACAACACAAATGCAATGCAATGCACATGTCTACATGATATGAATGAATGCCACACACTCACACAACAAAACGACGAAAGCCCGAAAGACAAAGAACCCGAAATGGAAATAGATGAAGCCGGAGATAAATTATATACCCAAAAGGGAAAGTATTACATCCGGGGCATTACAAAGCTAGGGTTTCATGAACAATGGATTGAAATGATAATGGCATGTGTGAGCTCTGTTAATTACAGAGTAAGATTTAATTCACAAGAGACAGATGTTTTTGTTCCTGGCAGGGGTATCAGACAGGGGGATCCCCTCCCCCCCTACCTTTTCCTCTTATGTGCAGAGGGTCTTTCTAGTCTACTGCAGTTTGAAGAAGAAGCTGGTGGCATAGAGGGAGTCAAAGTGTGCAGAAATGCACCATCAGTATCACACCTTTTATTTGCTGATGATTATTTGATTCTCATGAAAGCAGATGTTTTAAATGCAGCTTCCTTACAACATGTTCTAGAAGCCTATTGTCAAAGCTCGGGACAAATGGTGAGTCTGGCAAAGAGTAGCATTTTCTTCAGCCCTAACACACCTGCTGCCTCAAGAGCTGAGATTTGTCAGGAATTACATATTGATACTGAGGCTTTATCTGATAAATATCTTGGGCTTCCAGCAATGGTAGGAGCAGATAGGGGTGATTGTTTTAGACACTTCTATGAGAGAATTAAGGAGAAACTTAAGGGATGGATGGAAAAACAATTATCAATTGGAGGTAAGGAGATCTTGCTAAAATCTGTTGCGCAGGCTATTTCAGTGTTTGCTATGTCTGTTTTCTGTCTCCCTAAAGGATTATGCAAAGAGATCACAGACCTAATATCACAATTTTGGTGGGGGGATGATGAGGAACATAGAAGAATGCATTGGTATACATGGTGGAAGCTTTGCTACCCTAAATGTGAGGGTGGTATGGGATTTCGTGATCTTTATTCTTTTAATCTGGCTATGCTTTCTAAACAGATTTGGAGATTGATAACTAACCCTGATTCTTTATGTGCGAGAGTACTGAAGGCAAAGTACTTTCCAAATAACTCATTGCTTCAAGCCACCTTAAAGAATGGAGCGTCGTTTACCTAGCAAAGTATGATGAAAGGTCTGGAAACTTTCAAATTGGGTCACATTTGGAGAATTGGTACAGGGGAGAATGTGCAAATTTGGTCTGACCCGTGGATCCCGACAAGTCCGGATAGGCGAGTTGTGTCACCGAGGGGGCAAACTCTGTTGACCAAGGTAAATGACCTCATTGATCCAATGACGGGGAAGTGGGATGCGGAGTTACTCAGATCAATATTCAATCAAGTGGACACCGCTAGAATTCTCCAAATCCCACTCAATTATGGTGCATTTGATGATTTTATTGCTTGGCATCCGGAACAGCGAGGGTTTTTCTCTGTGAAATCAACTTACCGGATACAGTGGATTCAAACTTTTCAGACCCATGCAAACATGATGCATCGCCCAGGAGGTTCTGCAACACCGGCAGTATGGAGAACATTATGGAAACAAAAAGTCCCTCGTAAAATTCAGATTTTTGGATGGCGAGCATTACATGGAATAATCCCTTTAAAGTTGATACTCGTTAACAGACATGTGGGAGGGGATGGAGCTTGTCCTATTTGTCACCAAGCTGCGGAAGATGTCCGCCACTTACTATTTGAATGTATCAACGCTAGAGAACTGTGGGAGCGACTTAGCGTGTCGAGCTTTATTCAGGAAGCATTGAGGGTTGATAGATCGGGATCGGTAATCCTTGAGCACTTACTCCTTCAACCGGAGATGAAACTTTCGATCAAACCGAATCTATCTGTAAAACAAGTTCTTCTGGTAGCATGCTGATACCTATGGTGGATACGACGGGAACTGACACACGATGGAAAGCCACCACCTGCTACTCGGTGGCATATTTCGGTGTTGGCAATTGCAAATAACTTTCATGAATCTTCTCTAACTATATCTGGGACCAAGCAACAGGGATGGTTGAAGCCAGATATTGAATTTGTGAAACTAAATGTTGATGCGGCCTTCTATCCAGATGAAGGAAGAGGAGCGACCGCAGCTGTGATCAGGGATGGACAAGGTAACTTCCTTGCTGCACAATGCATCTACTTAGACCATGCTGCTGATGCAATGATGGCTGAAGCTATGGCAATGAGGGACGGGCTCATATTTGCTAATTCATTGGGATTTCCACGGGTGGAAGCCGAATCAGACTCGCAAGTGGTGGTAAATTATTGCGACGGACAATCCATATGGTGGGATGCAGCAGCTGCAATCTTTGCGGAATGCCTGGATGTGTCTACTTCGATCGGGAATATCGTCTTTAAGCATTGTTCTCGTACACTTAATAAAGCAGCGCATGTGCTTGCTTATTTTTCTTTCTGTAATAAGACTTCTAGTACTTGGGATGTGGAGCCGCCGCCTAGTCCCTGTACTTGTGGATGATGTACTGCCTTTGAACAATTAATAAACGTGCCATGATGGCCTTCCCTCAAAAAAAAAGGTTGACAAAATGGACACCGGATTGGCGGAAACGAACAATGCGCCCAACGGGGAGGCTGACATCGGTAGCAGGCGAGCTCCTCTACCCGAGCCATGGCTAGCTCCTGTTGCCGTGCGAAGAGTGAGCACAACGGGGTGAGCGCGGCAACGCGACAAGCAGGACCATGGCGAGTTCGGCACTTCGGCAAGCGTGGCGACCGCGACCATGGCCTGCCTCCACGCGGATCTAGCCGAGCGTCACCTGCCTTCGCGCCTGGCGTAGTCGTGGGAGCCCGCATGAGGGAGCGTCGCTGGAGCCATGCATGGAACCTCGTGCTACAGTTGTCGGCGCTGCTTGCCTCGCCGCTCGCCGCAGCGGTGGTCTCCGTGCGTCGCCGCGCCCACGAGCAGACTTGGAGAGGTCTCGGCGTCGCTGGCCTGGAGGAAACGCCGCGGCCGCAGCCATCGCCATGGCCAGGAGAGAGAGAGAGAGAGAGAGAGAGAGATAGGCGAGGTGCGGTGCTTGGGTGTGGGCTAGCAGAGAGGAAAAGTAGCAGAAATGAGTGGGTATGTGACAGGTGGGCCACATCGGACAAAGGCGGATGAAGAGGACACATAAAACATCCGCTTTGTATCTACCTCTGACCCAAATGTGTCACAATTTTTACGCCCGAAATATGCCCGAGCGGACACGAACCAGACAAAAAATGGAATGGTATGTACGTTGGGCAACATTTTTTCTCCGTGCGGACCCAAACGAACACGCGCAAACAAAATGGGTCAGTCGTTGGAGTTGTTCTGAGGCCAACTTCACCGCTCGACCCCAAGTGGACGTCCGTTTTGTCCGTATTTTGTCGTTTGGGTAAGGCAATGAGATGACGTACGACCATTTTCCTGGATGCGCTGGCCGTGCGCCCAACGCGCCGACGCATCTCATCTGGTCGGCTATAATTGTTTGCAAATGAAATTTTTTCAACGCGGACGTAGTACATGCTAGTGGCCATAGTTCACGCTGGCAACAAAGCCAGTGGTCAGTCTACAGAAAAGTCAACCCCCAAGTCTCTTGCTGGAAACAAAGCCAGCGGCCAGCACCCTTGCCTGCCTTCAAAACGAACCCCCAAGTTTTCTTGCCGGTAACACAACTAGCGACCGGCACACTTGCAGCCTTCAAATGAACCCCAAGTTTTCTGCCGGCAACACAACGAGTGTCCAACACACTTGCCAGCCTTAAAAAAGAACATCCATTGTCCACGGCCGAGCCTGCCCTAGTTCATGCTGTATTGGTCTCTTTGAGCTGCCCACACTTGCATCACGCTTCTCATCAATCTTCGAGTTGGTCGTGCCCCTCGGCATTTCACCACATCTCCATCGGTATCCACGTCTGCCTTCCCTCTTTTCTTCTTTAGAGCGGCATATTAAACTTTGAACTTGAGGCAATCTCTGATGAGCAACAAACAATGTGTGAGAGTGAATGGCTTGTTTTTATGTCGGGTCTTGAAGGCTTTCAAAGATTGGAATGCTTACACAATCAAAGAGAAGGCCACACATGTAATAGCTAGGGACACAAGATACAACAAACATAAACATGTCGTAGCAACGAAAGATGAGAGGTCATACCAAGTCGCCTATGCCTAGGCCACCCACGGGACGTAATTCAACGCTTTCAAGCGCCGCACACTACTTGTTGCATTCTTGTTGAATGAACCCCCATCTCTTTTGAATTGAGTTGATGCGATGGTTACTTGCAAACATGTAGAGAGGAAACCTCCTCCGTTCATGAAAGGTTTTATGAACTCTCGTTCGAAAAATTGATACTTTTTGCTCGGCACCGATCTTGGGATCTTGCCATATCTCTATCCAACTCTCGTGAATCAACATGTCCTCATCTTTCAACATGTCCTCATCTTTCGTGCATGATCCCGTGCGAATGCTTTGCCCTCTCCTTTGAGCTTCACCTTTTTGGGTGAGCTCATCGAATGAACAATGGCTCCTCACCAACATTGATGCCCTCTTCTTCCTCATCTTAGCAATAGATGTCCCCATATTCATGCCATGACTTTCCATGGTCGTCGGCCTCTTCTTCTTCATTGACACCATCTTGGTGGCGACCGTCTTAGCTTTGTGTCATGTAGGGGTCGTAGCCTTGGTCTTGGCCCTCGGTGTGGAAGGCCTGGCCATGACCCTCGTAGATGGCGTTCTCCATGAACGTGTTGTAGTCGGGGCCGTCGTCCGTCGGCACAGGGATTGGCATTTCGTCGAACATGTTGCGGCCCTCGGGAATATTGTCCATAAGGAATCGACCGGGGCTGCTTCCTTTGCATCCCGACGGATGACTGGCCGGTGCCACTATTCCCAGGCACGACGTTGAGGTCGATGACAGGTGCAACGCCGGGGGTGGCCGCCGTGATCACGCTGCCGTACGGTGACATGGAGAACCGGGGTCTGAGCATGGTACCTTGGTAGATGAAAACCGATCGTCTTCGGTGTTATGGAGGAGCTTGGCGACAAGCACTGTGGAGGATGAATGACCGATGAGCCTGTGCTAGCCACGACCATGTCAGCGATCCAAAGTAGGAGCGGCGAGGGTCGACACAACCCTAGCATGAGTAAGACGTGCGCCTTGGCGATGATGTCCTCCTTGTCCTTGACGTCAGCCTTACGATGCACGATCTGCTGCATGGCGGCCTCGGCAGCGAAGTCTACAACACCTTTTTTCTCCGCTGCAACTGTCTGTCGGGCCCTCCTCTTGGACGATTCATGGTTGAGCCGCGCAAGTTCCATGGGCGTGAGCTTTGACCATGACTTCCTCAGGCCCTTCATCCCTTTTTCTTCGCCACGGGGCACGCAATGGCGGCCGTGTCGCTGGGTTTTCTTCAGGGCGCCGACCATGGAGGAGGGAAGTGAGGGGGCGCGGGAGATTTTCTAGGAAAGGGAGGAAAAGTGGGCGCGTTGTGCCCTCGACGCGCGAGCCAGGGGAGGACACGGGTGCGCGTTCCGCCTATCTACACGCTGTTCGTTTCGACACAAACGTGGTCCAAATTTGGACCGGAAATGCATCAGCGGCGAATAACTATCCGTTTGCACTCATGTTTGTGTCTGTTTACCGTCAAACGGACGTGGCCGGACCATTTGGGTTGTGTATTGGAGTTGGCCTTGGGTCGATCGAGCCATCCCAGCGAACATATCGTTCCGTGGGAGCTCCCCTTACAGCATCTCCAGCCGTTGTTGCCCCAGGGACGTTTTTTGCGCCGGATGGAAGAATTCCCGGCCCAAATTTTGCTCTGGGGTGAAAATTTTCGAAGTAGTTGTGAGCCCCCAGGCCACGCCTCACTCGCTTGCCTGGAGCTCCGTCGATCATCACCGTCGTTAGAAGCATTCTCGAAGCTGTGCAGGTCGCTCACCCGGCGATGGGGATCTCGGCCATGGCGAGGGTCCCCACGAACTGGTCGTGCAGACACTGCTGTGAGGAGGTGAAGGAGTTCCCGCTGCCGTCGTGGAGCGGGAGCAGGAGCAGCGGCTGCTCGGCGTCGCGTACGGTCTCCTGCGACGCCGGGTCGCAGTAGCCGCACCGGACGGACACCAGCAACTCCCGTTCCTCCTCTGGCCTCCGCGTACATCTCGCTGGACTCCATGTGCTCCTCCTTGGGCGCGAGCAGCGACCGCGCCAGGGCATAGTCGGTCGGCCCGGCGATCGATGTGCTTCCTCGAGTCTTGTTGCTGCTGCGAGTCGGACTCGAGCATGACGGCGGTGATGAGGTTGCGGTCGCGGCGGCCTTGCGCCTGCTCCTGCCCCTGCGCAGCGGCGCACACAACCAGCCGGTCCACGATCTGCCGCGCCGACCGCTACCCCTGCCGCGACATCCGGTCGGCGAGGCCGAGCGACGCGATCACCAGCCGCATCCCGCGCTTCAGGTGGGCTGCGGCGCGGCTACTCGGGTCGACGACAGGTCCTGCGTCGACGAGGACCAACGGCGCGCCCGCGGGCTGGGCGGACGGGCTCTCCACGTGCCATCGGCTCCGTCCTCCGGCGACGAGTCCGAGGCGGTCGGGCTGCAGGGAGCAAGGCGGCGAGGCTGAGGCGGCCGGGCGTGGGTAGCCCTCCGACGACGGACACGAGAGCGGAGCGGCGTGCCGGGCGGCGGGGACGGGAGCGGTGGGGTTTCGTGTCCGTGTGTGCGTGGAGGGAGAAAGAGAGGAGGGAGCACGTGGGTGGGCCAGTGTGGAAAAGTGAGTTTAGTAGGAGAGAGACGCTGACAGGTGGGCCAGCGCCAACAAAACAACGAAATTAGGCCCCCGAGGAGCCCCCGGTGCGCTGTGTGGTATGAGATCGCCGACGCGAATTTTTGCTTTTACCGGCGAAAAACAAGGAGTTGGTTGCTGAGTGAGGCGTTTTTTGCCCGCCGGCGCCCAATAAGTGGCTTGGGGGACTTCTTGGGGGCATGGGTGGAGATGCTCTTAGGTGATGTTCCCCAGTTGTTGGCCTCCTTTATATTTTTCTGCATGACACGTGTAAGATAATATACAATTGTAATAAATGATCTCTTAACAACAAATCTCATATCACATATTTAGGTGTATTTTTTACTAGAAATTTATAATAAGATCAAGGTATAATTCAATGTACGCCATGTATTATCGTCATTTTAAATTACGTGGTAGGTTTAAAATAAAACCCTCTTATGAGTTATTATTCTTCAGTGTGGATTTTTGAAACCTAGGTGCGCGCGCACCCGAGTTATGAAAAAATAACTTAAAAATAATTAAAAAAGTCAAATATTTTTTAAACTCTTATGCGACAAACGTAGTCAGTGTTATATTCGTGCATGAAGTTCATGACAAAACAACTTCGGTTGTATGCTGAGATTTTTTTTTTTACAGATACGGGGATGAAACAGGGGCCCGGAAGTTGCCAAAGGTGTGAATCTTAGGGCCTGTTTGGAACTCCTGCAAACTCTCCGATTCCAGTTTCTCAGTGCAGCTTCTTGCTCCACAAAGCGAAGGAATTCCGTTCGGCAGCATCACTGGCATCTCGTCGCCGCCATGGGCTGGCAGCGTCACTGGCCTGGATAAGCGCCATACTGGGCCGACTGGAACCATCCCAAGTTAGCTGGCGTGTACCAATTCGAGCCAGAGCGGCTTGTGCATCGATAGGATATTTCTGTTTCGAGGGGGCGTGAACAAATTCAACCCAGACGTGTGCATTAAACGGGCTTCAAACGCCCGGGCTGACCGACAATCCTTGGGGGCGTTCGGGTGCATCCGTCACGTCGGACTAACGATGGGTACCCACATGGTATCGCATGGAAACCCGACGGTCCGAATAGCATCTCTTCCGGGGAGGGGGTGAACGCCTCGTGGCGCTTGAGGCCGAATCTGACTATTTAAGTCGGACGGCGTCCCCAAATCCTAGCCCATCCACCTCTTTCCTCTCCGCCCCGCCAGCCCGACCGTGTCCACCTCCTCTCTCCCACTCGAACGCTCTCCGGCTTCGGCATGGTCCGGAAGAAGATAACGTACGCTATGCTCACGCCAGAGCCCCGGTACCAAATCGAGTAGGAAATCAGGGCGAAACGCGTCACCCGCTGCCGGGCTGCCTCTGGACTCGCCGGAGCAGACATCGGCAGCGGCGGCGGAGGAGCAGCAGTCGGCTCCGATGGAGATGGAGGAGGAGGCGGACGATGCGGAGCAGCCAACGCAGGAGCTGGCGCCGGCTCCGGGCTTCACCATGGAGGATGCGTAGGAGGAGTTCGCCGTTCCCCAAGCGGACAAGATGGCGGAGCAGCAAGCCATCTCGGAGACTATCCAGAATGAGATCTATGTGGAGGCAAACCGACAGTTCGTCCATCGGGTACGGGCGGCGACCGACCCGCTCTTCGACGAGGTCGAAGCGGAGATGGACGCGGAGGCCGCCGCGCATGAGCTGGAGCTGACACCGCCGCCCGTGTACCCAGAGCCGGGAACGGAGATAGTAGACATGTTCCACGAAGACTAGTGTAGTTGATCTACACAGTAGTCGATTGTTTTTCTTTCATGCTTTTGTATAGATTTACGATATGTAGTATAAGTTATTCGGATGCATATGACCAAATTTGTAGCATGATCATTGATGTCCTCGTGTTTGAGGAGTCGAATTTTTCCATCATGGCGGAGACCTTCTCGGGAAAAAAGATAACAAAACATACATGTTGTTGAACCACCTATCTCCTGTACTGCGCTTGTTGGCATCGTCCTGCCTCTGGCCCGTCACACACTCACACACCAGACCATGCATCATTATTTGGAAAAAAAAGCGGGGCCATCGGGCCCATGCATCTTTCCACGTGTGGGGTTCGTTTCCCGGACGAGACTTGCCTGCTCCCCTCACGTGTGCCCATTCGTGCTCCCGCATACGTGGCTTGATTTGATTGGAGCAAAATAAGGCCCGGCCCCACCCCCTTAAAATCAAGGGGGGAGATGGTTAGATTAGAAAGGAAAAAGGAAGAAGGACAGCCGTAGGATGAAGTGGGAGCACGGATGGGAGCATGAGGAGGGAGCAGGCAAGTTTTATCCTCGTTTCCCATGGCCGAGCGGTTGATGCAGCTAGCCTCGACCACTGGATTGCCTCCACCTGCATGCGGACGACGATCAAGCGATGGAGCCGAGCTCGTGTCCACCACGCCGTGCCCGCGTGACAATGGCACGCATCGCTGTCGCTGGCCCGCGAGAATAAGCCATGCTGGACCGCTGTCACTGGCCACGGCCACCTCATGGGCCGATATCTTGTCTAGCTACTATCCGCATGTGGCGTCGTCAGCCGTGACGATCCACGCTTCAGCAGATAGGAATCGAAAAGGAAAATGGATGCATGCAGGCGTGTGTGGAAGGTACGTACAACAGGAGAAAACAAATGACGGGAGATGTCGACAAGTTGTACGAGGCCTGGCCGAGATGTCGACTGCTTTCCCAACCACCACCGTCCGTTTTGAGCAACAACGATGGAACCAAATCATTGGTGATTAAAAAAAAATATACTCCCTCCGTCCAAAAATACTTGTCATCAAAATGAATAAAAGGGGACGTATCTAAATGTATTTTAGTTCTAATTACATCTTTGTTTGTCCATTTTGATGACAAGTATTTTCGGACGGAGGGAGTACCTTGCCGAGTGATTCACCATGGCAGACATATGGATCGTATCTCATTCTGTCAATCATGTGGAAGAGAGGAGACATGGGCCAAATTGTTCTGCCAGGAGTTGAAGAATCTCACTTCGGTCAAGGTGCCGGAGCTTCACCCAGATTTTTGGACTGTAAATCTGATAGATAGCAGCAAAGTTTCATGTGAAGATGCGTCTGTTATATTATGTGGTGGATGGGCTTTTTTTTCATAGCGGAATGCTCGACACCATAAAGAGAGAGTAAGATCCGTATCTAAATCTGTAAAGTGGAATGCTGATATTGTCTATGATCTTACACTAATAGGACATGCTTCAGGGAAGCAACACAATAAGGAGCGGCCAAGGTGGAAACCTCCAGCTTCTGGTGTTATTAAGCTTAATGTGGATGCTAGCTTCTCGCCAAACAATAATGAGGGAGATACATGAGTGATTGTACGTGATCATTGTGATGCCTTACTACAGGGCCAAGCCATCTGGTATGGTCAGACGGCTAATGCTTTAATTACAGAGGCCCTTGCCGTACATGATGGAGTTAGACTCGCCTGTGATATTGGTCTATCAAAGGTTATTGTTGAGTCCGATGCCGAGGAGGTTGTCAAGCTATGGAGGGACAGAAACCAAAATTGTTCTGTGATAGCTTCGATCCTCCAGGAATTAGAAGAGCTTAACGGGAGTTTGCAGTCTTTCCAATTAAATTTCGTTGGTTGTGAGGCTAACGAAGGGGCACATTTGTGTGCTAAGCAAGCGACATCAACTAGGAGAAGATGTCTTTGGGTAAATTACGTATCAAATTTTTTAGTTGTTTGCCTGCAAAACGATTGTAATCCCGTTCTTTAATGAATGAAAGCTCTTATTTTCCCAACCACCATCGTTTGTTTTGAGCAACAACGATGGAACCAAATCATTGGTGATCCGATTCGCAATCAAAGATAATATATAAATAAATAAATAAACGCTGGTCATTCCTGGCTCCCCGCTACAAGTCGTATACCAGACGTACGTCCACACCCGTCGTATGACTCGCTGGCATCTCCAACGCTCCTTCTATATTTGCATTCACTTGCTATTTCAGTAATCATGGGCAAAAAATCTTCTGCAACAGTCTTTGTGTAAGTGATTTTTATTCATTTTTTTTTACAAAGCTTGCGAAATCTGCCATCCCACTTTGCGTATTTACAAACCCAAAGGACGCTTACTAAATTTTGGCAAGGCTTTATAAAATTGGTCCCCCTTCATAGTTTTGTCTCAATGACTAGTGTGCCCGTGTGTGATGTGTACGTGTATGTGTGTGTTGCGTGTGAGCGTGTATATGTGTGATACATGTGTGTGTGTATTTGTACATGTGTGTGTACATGTACGTGTACACGCATGTGTACCTGTACGAGTGTGTACATGTATGCGTGTGTGTACGTGCACACGTTTGTGCTGCGTGTGTGTACGCGTGTGCACACGTGTACACGAGTTCTGCTAGTATATGTGTGATGTGTCTACGATAAACTTTTTCTCACATGTTATAGTGTGTTTTGTGCAAATATAACAATTCAATATACAAAGACTACCAAAGCAAAAAAACATGTTGGCTTTGTAAACCTTCTCTTTTCTCTTGCTATAACATGTTTTTAGCAATTCAATATACAAAGGCTATTGGAGATGCTTTAACGAGTGGCAATGGTATCTCCAACGCCAACTCTCACAATGGGCATAGTATTTGTCCAACTACGAGTCCATTTTAATAATGAGTGGTAAGGGCTTCTTCAACGTCGACCTACAAAACCGACATGATGTTTATCCGTGGACATCGATATGGAGCACATCATGCAACACTTGCGTCAAACCTTCATTCGTAATGTAAATAAAAATTAGACAAGATGAACAAGTATCTGGCAAAAACGACGAAATTGATGCAAAGAGACATAAGTTTAATATAATTTACATAAACTGGGCAATATTTTGACCGTTCAACTAAAACTTAAAAACCATAAACTAATTTGTAGCAGACGATAAGCTCAAATGCAAGGCCAAAACCCCATCGCCGCCCGTGCCATTGTCATCGTCGGAGTTATTGTTGTCGTGGTCCTTCAGCGGCAGAAGTGCGCTGGGGTGTGGTGGCCCTACTCGGCCGCCGCCTGGCGCTCGCGGAGGAGCTGCTCGGCTTCCTGCCACAACATCTGCATGGTTGGCCAACGCTGAACCTGATGGGGGATCCCAACCCATGCTCTGCGAACGACTACGGCGGAGTTGCTGAGCGGCCATTGTTGGGGAACGTAGTATTTCAAAAAAAAAAATCCTACGATCACGCAAGATCTATCTAGGAGAAGCATAGCAACGAGCGGGGAGAATGTGTCCACGTACCCTCGTAGACCGAAAGCGGAAGCGTTTAGTAACGCGGTTGATGTAGTCGATGAAGGAAATATGCCCTAGAGGCAATAATAAAGATGTTATTTGTATTTCCTTATATCATGATAAATGTCTTTTATTCATGCTAGAATTGTATTAACCGGAAACTTAGTACATGTGTGGATACATAGACAAAACAGTATGTCCCTAGTATGCCTCTACTAGACTAGCTCATTGATCAAAGATGGTTATGTTTCCTAGCCATAGACATGAGTTGTCATTTGATCAACGGGATCACATCATTAGGAGAATGATGTGATGGACAAGACCCATCCGTTAGCATAGCACTATGATCGTTTAGTTTAACTGCTATTGCTTTCTTCATGACTTATACATGTTCCTATGACTTTGAGATTATGCAACTCCCGAATACCGTAGGAACACCTTGTGTGCTATCAAACGTCACAACGTAACTGGGTGATCATAAAGATGCTCTACAGGTGTCTCCGAAAGTATTCGTGGTGTTGGCATAGATCAAGATTAGGATTTGTCACTCCGAGTGTCGGAGAGGTATCTCTGGGCCCTCTCGGTAACACACATCACAATAAGCCTTGCAAGCAAAAGACTAATGAGTTAGTCACGAGATGATGTGTTACGGAACGAGTAAAGAGACTTGCCGGCAACGAGATTGAACTAGGTATAAAGATACCGACGATCGAATCTCGGGCAAGTAACATACCGTTTGACAAAAGGAACAACGTATGTTGTTATGCGGTTCTGACCGATAAAAGATCTTCGTAGAATATGTAGGAGCCAATATGAACATCCAGGTTCCGCTATTGGTTATTGACCAGAGATGAGTCTCGGTCATGTCTACATAGTTCTCGAACCCGTAGGGTCCGCACGCTTAACGTTTGATGACAATCGGTATTATGAGTTTTTGAGTATTGATGTACCGAAGGTAGTTCGGAGTCTCGGATGAGATCACGGACATGACGAGGAGTCTCGGAATGTCCGAGACATAAAGATTGATATATTGGACGGCTATATTCGGACACCGGAAGTATACCGGAAAAGTTTCGGATTTATCGGGAATGCCGGAGGGGGTTACCGGAACCCCCTACGAGAGGGGATGGTCCATAGTGGGCCTAAAGGCTGAGAGAGAGGCAGCCCATAGGGCTGGCCGGCGCCCCCACCTAGGAATCCTAGTTGGACTAGGATTGGGGGGGCGCCACCTCTCCTAATCCTTTCCCCCTTTTTCCTTCCGGTGAATCCTACTAGGAATAGGATTGCAATCCTATTCCTAGTAGGAGTCCCCTCCCTAGCCGCACCATAGGAGTTGGCCGGCCCCTCCTCCCTTGCTCCTTTATATACGGGGGCAGGGGGGCACCCAAAGACACAAGTTGAATTGTTTTAGCCGTGTGCGGTGCCCGCCTCCACAGAATCACACCTCGGTCGTACCGTCGCGGAGCTTAGGCGAAGCCCTGCGCCGGTGAACACATCATATCCGTCACCACGCCGTCGTGCTGACGAAACTCTCCCGTGAAGCTCAACTGGATCAAGAGCTCGTGGGACGTCATCAAGCTGAACGTGTGCTAAACGCGGAGGTGCCGTACGTTCGGTGCTTGATCGGTTGGATCGCGAAGAAGTTCGACAACATCAACCGCGTCACTTGACGCTTCCGCTCCCGGTCTACGAGGGTACGTAGACACACTCTCCCCTCTCGTTGCTATGCATCTAGTAGATAGATCTTGCGTGATCGTAGGAAAATTTCAAAATACTACGTTCCCCAACAGTGGCATCATGAGCCAGGTCTATGCGTAGATGATATGCACGAGTAGAACACAATGAGATTGTGGACGATACTAGTCATACTGCTTACCAGCATGTCATACTTTGCTTCGGCGGTATTGTGAGATGAAGCGGCCCGGACCGACATTACGCGTACACTTACGCGAGACTGGTTTCACCGTTACGAGGACTCGTTGCTTAAAGGTGACTGGCGGGTGTCTGTCTCTCTCACTTTAGCTGAAACAAGTGTGGCTACGCCCGGTCCTTGTGAAGGTTAAAACAGCACATACTTGACGAAACATCGTTGTGGTTTTGTATGCGTAGGTAAGAACGGTTCTTGCTAAGCCCGTAGCAGCCACGTAAAACTTGCAACAAACAAAGTAGAGGACGTCTAACTTGTTTTTGCAGGGCATGTTGTGATGTGATATGGTCAAGACATGATGAGTTATACGGTTTTGTATGAGATGATCATGTTTTGTAAAGTTATCGGCAACTGGCAGGAGCCATATGGTTGTCGCTTTATTGTATGAAATGCAATCGCCATGTAATTGCTTTACTTTATCACTAAACGGTAGCGAGGTCATGGAAGCAATAGTTGGCGAGACGACAACGATACTACGATGAAGATCAAGGTATCAAGCCGGTGACGAAGGTGATCATGACGGTGCTTTGGAGATGGAGATCAAAAGCACAAGATGATGATGGCCATATCATGTCACATATTTTGATTGCATGTGATGTTTATCTTATTATACTTCTTATTTTGCTTAGAACGACGGTAGCATTATAAGATGATCCCTTACTAAATTTCAAGGTATAAGTGTTCTCCCTGAGTATGCACCGTTGCGAAAGTTCGTCGTGCCGAGACACCACGTGATGATCGGGTGTGATAAGCTCTACGTTCAAATACAACGGGTGTAAGCCAGTTTTGCACACGCAGAATACTCGGGTTAAACTTGACGAGCCTAGCATATACAGATATGGCCTCAGAACACTGGAGACCGAAAGGTCGAGCGTGAATCATATAGTAGATATGATCAACATAAGATGTTCACCATTGAAAACTACTCCATCTCACGTGATGATCGGACATGGTTTAGTTGATTTGGATCACGTGATCATTTAGATGACCAGAGAGATGTCTATCTAAGTGGGAGTTCTTTAAATTAATATGATTAAATTGAACTTTAATTTATCATGAACTTAGTCCTGATAGTTTTGCATATCTATGTCGTTGTAGATCAATGGCCCGTGCTACCGTTCCTTTGAATTTTAATGCATTCCTAGAGAAAGCTAAGTTGAAAGATGATGGTAGCAATTACACGGACTGGGTCCGTAACCTGAGGATTATCCTCATTGCTGCACAGAAGAATTATGTCCTTGAAGCACCGCTAGGTGACAAGCCCCCTTCCGCTAATGCAGACGCTTTGAACGTCTGGCAATCGCGGTCTGATGACTACACGATAGTTCAGTGTGCCATGCTTTACGGCTTAGAACCGGGACTTCAACGACGTTTTGAACGTCATGGAGCATATGAAATGTTCCAGGAGTTGAAGTTAATATTTCAAGCAAATGCCCGAATTGAGAAATATGAGATTTCCAATAAGTTCTACAGCTGCAAAATGGAGGAGAATAGTTCTATCAGTGAACACTTGCTCAGAATGTCTGGGTACTACAATCATATGACTCAACTTGGTTGCAATGTTGACGAGGATAGTGTTATTGATAGAGTTCTTCAATCACTGCCACCAAGCTATAAAGGCTTCGTGATGAACTATAACATGCAAGGGATGCAAAAGACAATTCCCGAGCTCTTCGCTATGCTCAAAGCTGCGGAGGTAGAAATCAAAAAGGAGCATCAAGTGTTGATGGTTAACAAGACCACTAGTTTCAAGAAAAAGGGCAAGGGAAAGAAAGGGAACTTCAAAAAAAATAGCAAGTCAGTTGCTACTTCAACGAAGAAACCCAAATCTGGAGCCAAGCCTGAAACTGAGTGCTTCTACTGCAAGGGGACTAGACACTGGAAGCGGAACTGCCCCAAGTATTTGGCGGATAAGAAGGATGGCAAGATGAACAAAGGTATATGTGATATACATGTTATTGATGTGTACCTTACTAATGCTCGTAGTAGTACCTGAGTATTTGATACCGGTTCGGTTGCTAATATTTGTAACTCGAAACAGGGACTACGGATTAAACGAAGATTTGCTAAGGACGAGGTGACGATGCGCGTGGGAAACGGTTCCAAAGTCGATGTGATCGCCGTCGGCACGCTACCTCTACATCTACCTTCGGGATTAGTTTTAGACCTAAATAATTGTTATTTGGTGCCAGCGTTGAGCATGAACATTATATCTGGATCTTGTTTATTGCGAGACGGTTATTCATTTAAATCAGAGAATAATGGTTGTTCCATTTTGATGAATAATATCTTTTATGGTCATGCACCCTTAAAGAGTGGTCTATTCTTACTGGATCTTGATTGTAGTGATACACATATTCATAATATTGAAACCAAAAGATGCAAGGTTAATAATGATAGTGCAACTTATTTGTGGCACTGCCGTTTGGGTCATATTGGTGTAAAACGCATGAAGAAACTCCATAAAGATGGACTTTTGGAATCACTTGATTATGAATCACTTGGTGCTTGCGAACCATGCCTCATGGGCAAGATGACTAAAAATCCGTTCTCCGGAACTATGGAGCGAGCAACAGATTTGTTGGAAATCATACATACTGATGTATGTGGACCAATGAGCGTTGATGCTCGCGGCGGGTATCGTTATTTTCTGACCTTCACTGATGATTTGAGCAGATATGGGTATATATACTTAATGAAACACAAGTCTGAAACATTTGAAAAGTTCAAAGAATTTCAGAGTGAAGTAGAGAATCATCGTAACAAGAAAATAAAGTTCCTACGATCTGATCGTGGAGGAGAATATTTGAGTTACGAGTTTGGTCTTCATTTGAAACAATGTGGAATAGTTTCACAACTCACGCCACCTGGAACACCACAACGTAATGGTGTGTCCGAACGTCGTAACCGTACTTTATTGGATATGGTGCGATCTATGATGTCTCTTACCGATTTACCACTATCGTTTTGGGGTTATGCTTTAGAGACAGCTGCATTCACGTTAAATAGGGCACCATCTAAATCTGTTGATACGACGCCTTATGAACTATGGTTTGGCAAGAAACCAAAGTTGTCGTTTCTTAAAATTTGGGGCTGCGATGCTTATGTGAAAACACTTCAACCTGATAAGCTCGATCCCAAGTCGGAAAAATGTGTCTTCATAGGATACCCAAAATAAACTGTTGGGTACACCTTCTATCACAGATCCGAAGGCAAAATATTCGTTGCTAAGAACGGATCCTTTCTAGAAAAAGAGTTTCTCTCGAAAGAAGTGAGTGGGAGGAAAGTAGAACTTGATGAGGTAATTGTACCTTCTCCCATATTGGAAAATAGTACATCACAGGAAATTGTTCCAGTGATTCCTACACCAATTAGTGGGGTAGTTAATGATAATGATCATGAAACTTCGGATCAAGTTTCTACTGAACGTCTTAGATCAACCAGAGTACGTTCCGCACCAGAGTGGTACGGCAACCCAGTTCTGGAATTCATGTTACTAGACCATGATGAATCTACGAACTATGAGGAAGCGATGATGAGCCCAGATTCCGCAAAATGGCTTGAAGCCATGAAATCTGAGATGGGATCCATGTATGAGAACAAAGTATGGACTTTGGTTGACTTGCCCGATGATCGGCAGGCCATCGAAAATAAATGGATCTTCAAGAGGAAGACCGACGCAGACGGTAATATTACTGTTTACAAAGCTCGACTTGTTGCGAAAGGTTTTCGACAAGTTCAAGGAGTTGACTACGATGAGACTTTCTCACCTGTAGCGATGCTTAAGTCTGTCCGAATCATGTTAGCAATTGCCGCATTTTATGATTATGAAATCTGGCAAATGGATGTCAAAACTGCATTCCTAAATGGATATCTCAAAGAAGAGTTGTATATGATGCAACCAGAAGGTTTTGTCGATCCAAAAGGTGCTAACAAAGTATGCAAACTCCAGCGATCCATCTATGGACTGGTGCAAGCATCTCGAAGTTGGAATATACGCTTTGATGAGGTGATCAAAGCATATGGTTTTATACAGACTTTTGGAGAAGCCTGTATTTACAAGAAAGTGAGTGGGAGCTCTGTAGCATTTCTAATATTATATGTAGATGACATATTGTTAATTGGAAATGATATAGAATTTCTGAATAGCATAAAAGGATACTTGAATAAAAGTTTTTCAATGAAAGACCTCGGAGAAGCTACTTACATATTAGGCATCAAGATCTATAGAGATAGATCAAGACGCTTAATTGGACTTTCACAAAGCACATACCTTGATAAGATTTTGAAAAGGTTCAAAATGGATCAGTCAAAGAAAGGATTCTTGCCTGTTTTACAAGGTATGAAGTTGAGTAAGACTCAATGCCCGACCACTGCAGAAGATAGAGAGAAAATGAAAGTCATTCCCTATGCCTCAGCCATAGGATCTATCATGTATGCAATGCTGTGTACCAGACCTGATGTGTGCCTTGCTATAAGTCTAGCAGGGAGGTACCAAAGTAATCCAGGAGTGGATCACTGGACAGCGGTCAAAAACATCCTAAAGTATCTGAAAAGAACAAAGGATTTGTTTCTCGTATATGGAGGTGACAAAGAGCTCGTCGTAAACGGTTACGTCGATTCTAGCTTTGACACTGATCCGGATGACTCTAAGTCACAAACCGGATATGTATATTTATTGAACGGTGGAGCTGTCAGCTGGTGTAGTTCCAAGCAGAGCGTCGTGGCGGGATCTACATGTGAAGCGGAATACATAGCTGCTTCGGAAGCAGCAAATGAAGGAGTCTGGATGAAGGAGTTCATATCCGATCTAGGTGTAGTACCTAGTGCATCGGGTCCAATGAAAATCTTTTGTGACAACACTGGAGCCATAGCCTTGGCGAAGGAATCCAGGTTTCACAAGAGAACAAAGCACATCAAAAGACGCTTCAATTCCATCCGCGATCTAGTCAAGGAAGGAGACATAGAGATTTGCAAAATACATACGGATCTGAATGTTGCAGACCCGTTGACTAAGCCTCTTCCACGGGCAAAACATGATCAGCACCAAGACTCCATGGGTGTGAGGATCATCACTTTGTAATCTAGATTATTGACTCTAGTTCAAGTGGGAGACTGAAGGAAATATGCCCTAGAGGCAATAATAAAGATGTTATTTGTATTTCCTTATATCATGATAAATGTCTTTTATTCATGCTAGAATTGTATTAACCGGAAACTTAGTACATGTGTGGATACATAGACAAAACAGTATGTCCCTAGTATGCCTCTACTAGACTAGCTCATTGATCAAAGATGGTTATGTTTCCTAGCCATAGACATGAGTTGTCATTTGATCAACGAGATCACATCATTAGGAGAATGATGTGATGGACAAGACCCATCCGTTAGCATAGCACTATGATCGTTTAGTTTAACTGCTATTGCTTTCTTCATGACTTATACATGTTCCTATGACTATGAGAATATGCAACTCCCGAATACCGTAGGAACACCTTGTGTGCTATCAAACGTCACAACGTAACTGGGTGATCATAAAGATGCTCTACAGGTGTCTCCGAAAGTATTCGTGGTGTTGGCATAGATCAAGATTAGGATTTGTCACTCCGAGTGTCGGAGAGGTATCTCTGGGCCATCTCGGTAACACACATCACAATAAGCCTTGCAAGCAAAAGACTAATGAGTTAGTCACGAGATGATGTGTTATGGAACGAGTAAAGAGACTTGCCGGCAACGAGATTGAACTAGGTATAAAGATACCGACGATCGAATCTCGGGCAAGTAACATACCGTTTGACAAAAGGAACAACGTATGTTGTTATGCGGTTCTGACCGATAAAAGATCTTCGTAGAATATGTAGGAGCCAATATGAACATCCAGGTTCCGCTATTGGTTATTGACCAGAGATGAGTCTCGGTCATGTCTACATAGTTCTCGAACCCGTAGGGTCCGCACGCTTAACGTTTGATGACGATCGGTATTATGAGTTTTTGAGTATTGATGTACCGAAGGTAGTTCGGAGTCCCGGATGAGATCACGGACATGACGAGGAGTCTCGGAATGTCCGACACATAAAGATTGATATATTGGACGGCTATATTCGGACACCAGAAGTATACCGGAAAAGTTTCGGATTTATCGGGAATGCCGGAGGGGGTTACCGGAACCCCCTACGAGAGGGGATGGTCCATAGTGGGCCTAAAGGGTGAGAGAGAGGCAGCCCATAGGGCTGGCCGGCGCCCCCACCTAGGAATCCTAGTTGGACTAGGATTGGGGGGGGCGCCACCTCTCCTAATCCTTTCCCCCTTCTTCCTTCCGGTGAATCCTACTAGGAATAGGATTGCAATCCTATTCCTAGTAGGAGTCCCCTCCCTAGCCGCACCATAGGAGTTGGCCGGCCCCTCCTCCCTTGCTCCTTTATATACGGGGGCAGGGGGGCACCCAAAGACACAAGTTGAATTGTTTTAGCCGTGTGCGGTGCCCCCCTCCACAGAATCACACCTCGGTCGTACCGTCGCGGAGCTTAGGCGAAGCCCTGCGCCGGTGAACACATCATATCCGTCACCACGCCGTCGTGCTGACGAAACTCTCCCGTGAAGCTCAACTGGATCAAGAGCTCGTGGGACGTCATCAAGCTGAACGTGTGCTGAACGCGGAGGTGCCGTACGTTCGGTGCTTGATCGGTTGGATCGCGAAGAAGTTCGACAACATCAACCGCGTCACTTGACGCTTCCGCTCCCGGTCTACGAGGGTACGTAGACACACTCTCCCCTCTCGTTGCTATGCATCTGGTAGATAGATCTTGCGTGATCGTAGGAAAATTTTAAAATACTACGTTCCCCAACAGTCGAATGTCTCCGCGATCCAACCGATCAAGCACTGAATGCACGTCACCTCCGCGATCTGCACACGTTCAGCTCGGTGACGTCCCTCGAACTCTAGATCCAGTTGAGGCTGAGGGAGAGTTTTGTCAGCACGACGGCGTGGTGACGGTGTAGATGAAGTTACCGATGCAGGGCTCCGCCTAAGCACTGTGATAATATGACCGAGGTGTGTAACAGTGGAGGGGGGCAGTGCACACGGCTAAAACAATTGTCAACTTGTGTGTTCTAGGGTGCCCCCTGCCCCTGTATATAAAGGAGCAAGGGGAGGCCGGCTGGCCCCTATAGGCGCACCACAAGAGGGGGAGTCCTACTAGGAATAGGAATCCTATTCCTAGTAGGAGTCCACCAAGAGGGAGAGAGGGGGAAGGAAGGAGAGGGAGAGGGAGAAAGAAAGGGGGCGCCACCCCCCTTCCTAGTCCAATTCGGACCCAAGGGGGAGGGGGCGCGCGGCCTGCCCTAGCTGTCTCTCTCTCTCCACTAAGGCCCGTGTGGCCCATTAGTTCCCCCGGGGGGTTCCGGTAACCCTACGGCACTCCGGTTTTATCCGAATCTTCTTCGGGACACTTCCGGTGTCCGAATATAGTCGTCGTATATATCAATCTTTATGGCTCGGCCATTTCAAGACTCCTTGTCATGTCCGTGATCTCATCCGGGACTCCGAACAACCTTCGGTACATCAGAACACATAAACTCATAATACCGATCGTCATCGAACGTTAAGCGTGCGGACCCTACGGGTTCGATAACTATGTAGACATGATCGAGACTCGTCTCCAGTCAATAACTAATAGCGGAACTTGGATGCTCATATTGGCTCCTACATATTCTATGAAGATCTTTATCGGTCAAACCGCACAACAACATACATTGTTCCCTTTGTCATTGGTATGTTACTTGCCCGAGATTCGATCGTCGGTATCATCATACCTAGTTCAATCTCGCTACCGGCAAGTCTCTTTACTCGTTCCGTAATACATCATATCGTGAGTAACTCATTTGTCATTTGCTTGCAAGGCTTATTATGATGAGTATTATCGAGAGGGCCCAGAGATACCTCTCCGACACTGGAGTGACAAATTCTATTCTCGATCTATACAACACCACAGGTACCTTCGGAAACACCTGTAGAGCATCTTTATAATCACCCAGTTACGTTGTGACATTTGATAGCACACAAGGTGTTCCTCCGGTATTCGGGAGTTGCATAATCTCATAGTCAGAGGAACATGTATAAGTCATGAAGAAAGCAATAGCCGTAAAACTAAACGATCATAGTGCTAAGCTAACGGATGGGTCTTGTCCATCACATCATTCTCCTAATGATGTGATCTCGTTGATCAAATGACAACACATGTCTATGGTTAGGAAACATAACCATCTTTGATTAACGAGCTAGTCTAGTAGAGGCATACTAGGGATACTCTGTTTTGTCTATGTATTCACACATGTATCAAGTTTCCGGTCAATACAATTCTAGCATGAATAAAAGACATTTATCATGATATATAAGGAAATATAAATAACAACATTATTATTGCCTCTAGGGCATATTTCCTTCATCCATTCCTCCCCGATCTTGGCGAGCTCCCCGTCAAGACAGCGACGTCGCTGCACGGGCATCTCCGCGGTGGTCTTGGACCAATCTCGGGCCTAGGCCTTCATGAGGTCGGGGTCCGCGCGGATCCAGACCACGTTAAGTTGGACATCCCGAACGCCAGCAAGCGCGTCTAGTTGTGCTGCCTCCCTGGTCACCCTCTTCTCCCCCGTCATGGTGCTCCGCAATGATAAGCTGCCACAGCCGCGACCGAGGTGGTGGAGGAGCTTCCCCCGCACCTCCGCGATCACCGAAGGTACCTACTCCTTCTTAGCCTTGCCGCACCAGATGCGGAGCGGCGGAGACTCCAACCAGTCGATGCATCGTATCAGCTGTGCGACGGCGACGCCGGCCCCTCCTTCACGTTGCGATTGTTCCGGGGGAGGGAGGCTCCTTGACACACCAGAGAGGCAGCGACCTTGGCTCTGCCTTGACGCAGTGGAGAACCGGAGAAGACAGCGTCAGACCGCGGTCTTTGAGCACCGCTATACGTGCGCCTGATACCCTCCCCATCGCGGCAGCCTCCACAAGGAGGGGTGGCTGCTGTCGCGTGATGAGTAATATATTTACACTCATTTCAACCTTGTTTAAACTGATATATTCACTCCGATATTGCCACTAATGACTAATGAATGGAAATGATTTCACAAATCCTCTTTTGATATTTTTCCACATGAAATGCGCTAAAAAGGGAAGAAATCACGCGGGAGAAAGGAAAGGAAGGAAAATGGAGAAGAAATAAGTGACCAGGAGGCGTCAGAAGGCCACCAGATCCAAAGACAACGTTCCATGCAACCGCACGTGGTCGCATGAGCGGTCGTTTGGCGTGGAAACCGAGTCAGGTCGTCCACCTGGACAACTTTTATAAAGGGGGACCCTATCAAAATGTCAACAAAATGAGCAGAGGAGGAGTGTCGAGCACAGCCAGAACGTGTTCTTCATCATCTTAATCCACAAATCCTAGGCGCCGCAATTTTAACCTCCATATCCATCTCCACCACCATAGTGCTCTCTCATCTAGTGCATACTTGTAATCGTGCATCTCACAAGGCATCTATTGTAAGACATATTGCAATCAATCAATCACAAGATGTGTTCTCCATGTGTGAGTAGTTCGGTAAGGTATGGGGTGAGGCATGAGCCTTGCAACCCCAGGTATTTGGTGAAGGGATCAATGGAAGTCTTTGACATAACGTCTCGTATGTGTGAAATAAAATTGTTTCGTGAAGTATCTCTTGTCTTGTGTGTGATCTTCATCCATGCAGGTACCCCGGATCATGCAGATCGAGCACCGGTGAGGCTGGAGCAAGGGGGCCGTGAAGTGTTATACCGAACACCGATGACAGTAAGGTTTAGTTGGGTAATATGGATCATATCCTTGGGGATTCACGAGGTGTAGTCATTAAAAGCCCAATGCTTTTGTCTGATATTATTATCTTAATTATTGTGGAAACCCTCCGAGACGGATAGGGTCTTTGGTAGGATAACTGATTCTTGATGCATGACTCGTGCCGGTGATACGTCCAAAACGTATCTATAATTTCTGCTTGCTCCATGCCTCTTTTGGGTGATATTGTTATTTATACACTTCCATACACTTTTGATCATATTTGGACTAACCTATTAACTCAGTGCACCCCAGTGCCAGTTTTTGTTTTCGGCTGTTTTTGTATTTCAGGTTTTCACATTACGAGAACTGCCAGGAAAAATCCAGAAAAATTATATAAAAAATCAGCATTCCAGAAGCTACCGTGCGCCCGAAGTACAGCCGGGGGGGGCACCAGGGCTCCAGGCGCCCTGGCGGCGCGCCCCCCTGGGCCGCGCCGGGG
>LR738712.1:704943586-704954459 GCA_902687465.1 Secale cereale
GGGGGGGGGGGGGGGGGGGGGGGGCGCCTGGGCCCCCCGAGGCTCCGCTGATGCCACCCTTTGGCATATATTTAAAGCGTCTCCCAAAACCCTCGAGACGGGAACTCTTTTTCGCGATCTCATCTCTGTTCCGCCGCCGCCGCCGCTTCCAAGATCGGGAGCACCAGGAGAACTCTTCCCGGCACCCTGCCGGAGGGGAGGATCACCACCGGGAGCTTCTCCACCACCATGGACGCCTCCCGGATGAGTTGTGAGTAGTCTCCCTTGGACCATGGGTCCATGACCAGTAGCTATGTGATGTTCTCCTCCCGTTCTTGTGCTTCACTAATTAGTCCTCGTGATCTGCCCTACATGATCGAGGCACATATGTAATCCTTATGCTGTTGCTATGATGAGTTTGCTGGGATCCGATGGATTATGAGATTATGTTCAGATTGTGTTTGAGTAATATATTTGATTCACCTCTTTTATATTTATGTTCGTAAGTAATTCTTGCATGTTCTCCGTTGTTATTTATTGCTTTGGCCAAGTAGTAGGTAGTGACTCCAAGAGGGAACGTTATGCTTCATTGTGGGTTCATGCCCCTCGATGACTAGTTTGAGTGACAGAAACATGAGTCTAGGGGATGTGCTGTTGTCACAAGGGGGAAAACAACGGTGCTTGTGCCCGCGGGTGTAAGGATTGTTTACTTTATGCAAAGTTCTTTTAATGCAGTTGTCTGTTGCTTTGAGTTTACACTATGGGTGGGACTCGCAACTTAATACCAGCGAGATGTTCTGGATAGATATCTCAAGGTGGATGATTAGTAGTAGATGCAGATGGATTTCGGTCTACTTACCTCGGCGTACCGCCCATGCTTTGAACCTCAACCTTTCTTGCAATGTAGTCAACATTGGTTTGCGCACATGGTCCTGTCAATTGCCCAGTTGTAATTCGTTTACCTCACATAGCCGTTTTATCGTCTTTTGGGAGAGAGACATCACTAGTGAACATCATGAGACTCCGGTCCATATTACCATCATTGATCACATCCGCTATTTACTTTCCGCTTTTTACTTACTATTGCAATTATATCTATCACTACTATCACTTGCGTTTGATCCTTTGTAAACGACAAGGCCGGAGGGATTGACAACCTCTCTGTACTCGTTGGGAGCAAAGTTATTTGTATCTGTGTGCAGGTCCACGTTGATTGCTAATATCTGGCGCCGTTAGCAGTTGACACCTTCTTGTTGAAACTGGGAGTCTCAGGGAAAACGATCCTTGGTATTGCCAAGGGAAAACTTCTGCTACACTGCATCTCAAACCTTCCACTTGGGGTAACCAACGAGGGGTGAGAAGCCACCTAGCAAAGCAATTTCTAGCGCCGTTGCCGGGGACTCCACTCTTCACGATAGGGGAGTTGCACGCTATCTTTTACCTTTGCTTTTTAGTCTTGTTAGTTTACCTTTCAGTTTTGCTTTAGTATCTTTTATCGAAAATCACAAAAATAGTTATCTTGCTTGCTTGCTACTATGGGTTCCACCGAGAACACCAAGTTGTGTGACTTCACTAGTCACAACAACGATGACTTTATCTGCACACCTATCACTACACCTGCCACTTCAGCACCTTCATATGAAATTAAACCTGCTTTACTGAACTTAGTCATGAAAGATCAATTCTTCGGTGCTGGAGATGATGCTGCTTTACACTTAAACAATTTTGTTGAACTTTGTGATATGCAAAAGTACCGAGAAGTAGACGGTGATATTGTTAAGCTTAAGCTTTTTCCTTTCTCTTTGAGAAGAGGAGCAAAAATTTGGTTTCAGTCTTTGCCTAGAAACAACATAGATTCATGGGACAAGTGCAAAGATGCTTTTATTGGAAGATACTATCCACCTGCTAAGATTATCCAACTAAGAAGTAACATAATGAATTTTAAACAATTGGATAATGAACACGTTGCCCAAGCTTGGGAACGTATGAAATCTCTTATCAAGAACTGCCCTACTCATGGTTTGACTACTTGAATGGTTATCCAAACTTTTTATGCAGGCTTGAACTTTACCTCGCGGAACTTGTTAGATTCGGCCGCGGGAGGAACCTTTATGTCAACTACACTTGGTGCTGCCACAAAGCTTCTCGATGAGATGATGACCAATTATTCCCAATGGCACACCGAACGCGCTCCAACAGGTAGGAAGGTAAACTCTGTCGAGGAGATTTCCTCCCTTAATGAAAAAGTTGACTTGATCATGTCTCTACTTTCGAAGCAATCTTCTGTTGATCCTCGTGATGTTCCTTTAAATTCTTTGATTGCTCAAGAACAAGTAGATGTGAACTTTATCTCTAGAAACAATTTTAATAACAATGCTTATAGGAGTAATTTTGGTAGCAATCCTAGACCGTTCCCCTCTAATTCTTATGGGAACAACAATGCTTATCCTAGCACCAGGAACTCCATTACTGAACTAGAGATTATGCTTAAAGATTTCATCACTACCCAAAAAGCTTTTAATAATAGTGTAGAAGAAAAACTAAACAAACTAGGTGATCTCTCTTTGAAGGTAGACCATTTAGCCAATGAGGTAGAATTGCTTAAAATTAAAACTTCTCCTCTTGAGGAGAGGAAGGTCACTCCTATTAATGCAATTCAAGTGCAAATTAATGAAAATATTAGGATGATGGCTAAACTTAAAGAGAGATGGGCTAGAGAAAGGGAGGAAGAAGATAGAATTAAGAGCCTTCCTACCCACCACACTGTTGCTACTATCCAAGTTGTTGAGGATATCCAAACTCTTAGCACCCAATGCACTCCTGGTCCCATTGGACCTATTAATGGTGATGCTATGACTATAGAAACTACCAAACAAGTGAACCTAAAGGACACCACTACCACTTTACTTGATGCTAGTGACCTTGATTTTGATAATTGCACTCTTACCGAAGTTATTGATTTCCTTCACAAGATGTCTAGAGACACCCGCACTAGCACGCTTAACATTGCCTTCACAGAGCATATCACTAATGCTCTCATCAAAGCTAGGGAGGAGAAACTTAGAGTAGAAGCCTCCATACCTAGAAAGCTAGAAGATGGTTGGGATCCTATGATAAAAATTAAATTGAATGACTTCTCTTGCTATGCTTTATGTGATGTTGGTGCTAGTACCTCTGTTATGCCCAAAAGAATATATGATATGCTTAAATTGAAACCTTTTGATTCTTGTTCTTTTGGTGTTCGTCTCGTTGATTCTTCCATAAAGAAACCTTTGGGGAGGATCGACGACGTTCTTATCGTTGTCAATGACAATTACGTTCCCGTTGATTTCACTATTATGGATATTGAATGTGATCCTTCGTGTCCAATTATTTTGGGACGTCCCTTTTTGCGCACCGTTGGTGCTATCATTGACATGAAAGAGGGTAATATAAAATTTCAGTTTCCTCTCAAGAAAGGGATGTAACACTTCCCTCGAAAGAAGATCAAGTTACCTTTTGAGTCCGTTATACGGGCTAGCTATTCTTTTACTCTTGATAAAATTTGATCTATATGCATTATGCCTAGCTTAAAGGCATAAAAGAAAGCGCTTTTGGGAGACAGCCCAATGAATAAATTTTTATTTTGCTTTTGTTGTGTCTTGATGTTGTTACTACTGTAGCATCATCATTGTATCTTTGCTTTTCAGTTTTGTGCCAAGTATAGCCTCTGATTGCAAGAAAGTTCAAAAGTTGTGAGGTGCTGTCCAGGAAACAGATTATGTCCTTGGATAGAAAAATTCGTATAAAATCACCAGATCATCTTTTTGGTCTGAATTTTTTCGACAGCGTGCTCTATATAATTGTATTTCGTGCTTCTGTTCTGAGTTTTCTGATTACAGTTGCAGAAGTGCCCCGAACAAATGATTTACTACCTGCTGTTCTGTTTTTCACAGATTCTGTCCTGTTTTGCCTTTCCTTCATTTTGCAAACCTAGAGCTTGCTTTTTCTTTGCAAAAACCTTTTGGCATTCTTGAGAAACAGTAGAACTTCAAGAATATCCTTATTTCCAGCAAGGTACAATTATTTTATTATGGGTACTAACCTCGCTAATCAGATTATGATGAGTTATGTATGAAGGGAGTTTTCAAGTGTGCGAGGGAAGATGATAAAAAGATTCAGGAGTGTCAAACACTCAAGCTTGGGGATGCCCCCGTGCACCCCCAAGAAATATTCAAGAAGACTCAAGCGTCTAAGCTTGGGGATGCCCCCGTGCATCCCCTTCTCCATCAACATTATCAGTTCGTCTTTCGTTCCACTATATTTTTATCACTTCATGTGTTATGTGCTATGCTTGGAGCGTCTTGCTTTTTAGTTTTCTTTAGCTTTTCATAACGAGTCGGAACTCAGCTTTCTTTATGTGGGAGAGAAACACGCTCCACTTCTACCTAGAACATAACATAGAAATTTCATGTCTATCTTTGCTGTGTGTGTTCTTTGTCTTTCAATAGCTACTATCATGTTCTGCTCTTAACTTTCATGCTTATCTTTTTAAAGAGCTTTTGTCTAGTTGGTTGCTTGAACTCTCTTTAATTATCATGCTCACCTCATTAAGAGAGTTTGCTTCCATTGCATTGGTTGATATGTCTATGATAAAGATGCTACGTGCATGATGGCGCTTAGTAGTTCAGGTTTTCTTATGGTTAGTCCCAAATAGCTGGGGGGTTCCCAATGTGTTATTGGAGTACCAACATGATTTGTTTGCCTATGATGTGGTATGGTTTAGTAATATCATCCTGCAAAGAATTTATTTTGATTGACTTGGCGTATGCTCACGCATATTTAAGACTGTAAAGAAAGTCTGTCAAGCCTTGATGATCTTTTGTTTCTGAGTAGCGATATAACTTCCATGCCTGATTCAATGTTGCTTTGTCGCTCTGCATGATTATGACCGTCATTGCTCTCTTAGTTGGTCGCTCCCAGTCTTCTGCTAACCTTCGCCTGTACTAAGCGGACTGACTGCTTGTGCATCCACATTCCTTTAATCCAGTTATGCCATATGAGTCCACCATACCTTCCTACATGGTATTTACCTGCCATTCCTAACGGAGACTTGCATGTGCCATCTCGAAATTATTCAAAGAAAAATGTATTCCTATTTTGTGCCTCTGTTTTAAGTTCATGAGGAAGTAGTAGTTAATTCATGATCTTTTTAAGTTGGACAAGCTTCACCCCGGGATTGCATGTATAATGTGCAAACCCATAATACGAGAAGGAACTGGCATTGAGTGCGCCCGGTTCAAAAAGATAATATAACAAACAAACCCTCCTTCACGCTTTGTTCATGAGAAATCAGAAAACTTTGGCAGTGATAAACAAAGGAGATTAAGAGGATGTGATCGTCCTCATTCGGGAGCCGTTCCTTGAAACTTTTCCATCTCAAGAAGTGATTGAGTTGTCTGCTAGCATTCGTTGACGAAACATGCATGATCTAAAAAAATATTACCTCTGTTTTAAAACCAAGAGCTCTGGTACATGTTTTGTCTTTGTTTCCGATTACGGGTTTTCAACCTTGCCAACAAAAGCCACGGTTCGAGAGTCTCCACCTTCTTTTAAAAGCACCAACTACTGAGAGCATGATTGTCATTCTGAGTGTAATATGCATTGTCCCAAAGTAGCATTGTCTTTTGCATGATTGTGATATCGTTTATTCTGAAATCATTGTATCTAGTCATCACTTAAATGTTGGAGGTGCCCCTGCATTTATGTTTTGCTTCGCTAAAGGGGGCAAGCGAGATATCACTTTATCATATTTGCACATCATGTTCATTACAAATCTATTTGATGTTTCAGTATCATATTGTAAAACTTTCAGTTCTTTGTGATTTTCTCATGAGGCAACTTAATTACTATAGATTCATTGTCTCAGTAAGCTTTTGTCATGTGACTATGAAAAAGTCATATATGGTTAATGGCATGTCACCACGGAAATTATTCTTGTTATCATTTACCTACTCGAGGACGAGCAGGAATTAAGCTTGGGGATGTTGATACGTCCAAAACGTATCTATAATTTCTGCTTGCTCCATGCTTCTTTTGGGTGATATTGCTATGTTATTTATACACTTCCATACACTTTCGATCATATTTGGACTAACCTATTAACTCAGTGCACCCCAGTGCCAGTTTCTGTTTTCGGCTGTTTTTGTATTTCAGGTTTTCACATTACGAGAACTGCCAGGAAAAATCCAAAAAAATTATATAAAAAATCAGCGTTCCAGAAGCTACCGTGCGCCCGAAGTACAGCCTGGGGGGGGGGCACCAGGGCTCCAGGCGCCCTGGCGGCGCGCCCCCCTGGGCCGCGCTGGGGGGGGGGGCGCCTGGGCCCCCCGAGGCTCCGCTGATGCCCCCCTTTGGCATATATTTAAAGCGTCTCCCGAAACCCTCGAGACGGGAACTCTTTTTCACGATCTCATCTCTGTTCCGCCGCCGCCGCCGCTTCCAAGATCGGGAGCACCAGGAGAACTCTTCCCGGCACCCTGCCGGAGGGGAGGATCACCACCGGGAGCTTCTCCACCACCATGGA
Source organism: Secale cereale (assembly GCA_902687465.1). Taxonomy (NCBI): domain Eukaryota; kingdom Viridiplantae; phylum Streptophyta; class Magnoliopsida; order Poales; family Poaceae; genus Secale; species Secale cereale. The sequence continues at coordinate 704,950,131 of LR738712.1, forward strand.
TGCCTCCCGGATGAGTTGTGAGTAGTCTCCCTTGGACCATGGGTCCATGACCTGTAGCTATGTGATGTTCTCCTCCCGTTCTTGTGCTTCACTAATTAGTCCTCGTGAGCTGCCCTACATGATCGAGGCACATATGTAATCCTTATGCTGTTGCTATGATGAGTTTGCTGGGATCCGATGGATTATGAGATTATGTTCAGATTGTGTTTGAGTAATATATTTGGTTCACCTCTTTTATATTTATGTTCGTAAGTAATTCTTGCATGTTCTCCGTTGTTATTTATTGCTTTGGCCAAGTAGTAGGTAGTGACTCCAAGAGGGAACGTTATGCTTGATTATGGGTTCATGCCCCTCGATGACTAGTTTGAGTGACAGAAACATGAGTCTAGGGGATGTGCTGTTGCCACCAGGGGGAAAACAACGGTGCTTGTGCCCGCGGGTGCATGGATTGTTTACTTTACGCAAAGTTCTTTTAATGCAGTTGTCTGTTGCTTTGAGTTTACACTATGGGTGGGACTCGCGACTTAATACTAGCGAGATGTTCTGGATAGATATCTCAAGGTGGATGATTAGTAGTAGATGCAGATGGATTTCGGTCTACTTACCTCGGCGTACCGCCCATGCTTTGAACCTCAACCTTTCTTGCAATATAGTCAGCATTGGTTTGCACACATGGTCCTATCAATTGCCCAGCTGTAATTCGTTTACCTCACATAGCTGTTTTATCATCTTTTGGGAGAGAGACATCACTAGTGTACATCATGAGACTCCGGTCCATATTACCATCATTGATCACATCCGCTATTTACTTTCCGCTTTTTACTTACTATTGCAATTATATCTATCACTACTATCACTTGCGTTTGATCCTTTGTAAACGACAAGGCCGGAGGGATTGACAACCTCTCTGTACTCGTTGGGAGCAAAGTTATTTGTATCTGTGTGCAGGTCCACGTTGATTGCTAATATCTGGCGCCGTTAGCAGTTGACACCTTCTTGTTGAAACTGGGAGTCTCAGGGAAAACGATCCTTGGTATTGCCAAGGGAAAACTTCTGCTACACTGCATCTCAAACCTTCCACTTGGGGTAACAAACGAGGGGTGAGAAGCCACCTAGCAGCCGGTCAAGATGTAATTTGGACACATCCCCCACTCTGATATGAAGCAAGCACCTCTTGATGGGTGACTTCCTGAGCACAAACTAATCTATAATACCTAAATAGTTTATCCCCACTATGCTATTTCTCTAGACATGCAGCCTATCCACCTCAGCAAACTGCCACATCAGCGATTATTTTCCTTTTTAACCAAATTTTATTGACATTTTTATATGCCGCTCCGTCGCTCCGTTTCTAGACTTAAAGTGCATACCAAAGCCCAATGGTCTCCAAACGCAAAGAAGAAAGAAGCCCAACTGTCTGTCCCCACGCCCACGGCATACCCTTCGTTTCCACCTCCGAGCCGTAATGTCAAAACAAAAAACGCAGCAGTCGCACCAGCTGCCGCCCGTGATGGCGGAGGGGGCGGCGTCCTGCTCGCACCGACAGAGGCAACGCGGCCGTATGAGCTGGTGGTCGTGGTGGCGGAGCTCCGCTCCGTGGACTGCAACCTCTCGGCGCTTTGCGACAACGTCCAGGCAGAGGGATTCGGCTCCGCCGGCTTCTCCAATGTCGTTGTCAAGGCGATGGGCGTCACCTACCGTCTACACCGTCTCCTCATCTCCCACAACACCTATTTCAGATGGGCTTCCTTCTCGAATGCAGATGCGGCGACGGAGTATTTAGGATTGCGTATACTGTCAATGCATCAGTACGTCTATTGGGCTGCACTGTGTGGATGTTTCAGTACGTCTCATCCCCTCCCTTCAGCAAGCAGCACACTGTACATGGGAAGATTGACCACAAAGACCTAAGTTGGCTATGGTTATCACATCCTCAAATCCCCAAAAGTATTCTCATGTACCAGATTCAGTTGTTTGTGTTGAAGTTGTTTATATTTATCAGGAGGAAGAGGTCAGTCTTTCCCATCCACACTTAATTGAGTACAATTTCGACTTGATTTTTATTTTTGCAACAATTCAAAACTGCAGGATGCATGTTCATCTTCCCAAGCCCGCACAGTGAATGATAATGGTTTTTGTGATGATACATGAGCCAGTACCATCGCTCATCTTGACCTGCTATTTGGATGACAAAACTTTGGTGGAATTGTACTTCTCTCCATGTTGTTTGCTGGCAAGCCAATGTTACAGATCCAGCCAGGATAACTTGACTTCATTGGACATGTACTCTCTCCGTGTTGTTTGCAGGCAAGGCATTGTTACAGATCTAGCCAAATTAAATTAACATGTTTGTTCTCCTCATATTCCCTATCTAATGGCTGGTTGTACGTGGGATGTGGCTTGGGCAAAATATCATTTTCGTAATTGTTCGACCATTTGAATGTTTATGGCACATGTAATTGTTTGTACACAAGTATCAACTGCAGATCGTGTTGATGGAAGTCTGAGGTATGTTCTCCATATTTAAAAAAAAATAGATAAGTTCAATTGAGCTATCTGGATTGATGTCTTTTTTATATTTACAATATGTAAATCATTGTATCATGACCCGTTTAGCTGTATGCCCATGGAATATTTGGTGCTAACAGTATTGAGCCTCCCTAAAGTGATCTTAGATATGCATTTGCAGGTTGTGCTTTACGATACCAAGTGAGAGATTCGACAAGAACTGGTAGTTTTCAATTGGAGAGGTTTCTTCATCATTTTTTGGGAAGTACAACATTTAACATGTGTTTGTCTTAGTTATGTTTCCAACCAGTGTATCATCGAGCATTTCTATTCCAAAAGTGACGTAGTTTTCCCTAGAAAAAAGAATAATTCTACTTAATCGACAACAACAGTGGTCATAGGCTAGCACTCAAAGATGTGCTTTCCTTTTAGCTTTTGCCAAATATCTTCAGAATTGTACAGTCACTCACCTGATTAATCTTTTGATCTCCATAGATGCTATGTTTGTCACCATATTTAATCCCATTCTACTACTACCTCTGTCCTAAAATAAGTGACTCAACTTTACACTAATTTTGGGACAGACGGAGTATCACTAGTAGAAAAAGGGTTAAATGTAGAGCTAATTAGTCCTGGTTTGCAAATGAACCGGTACTAATGGGACGATTAGTGCCGGTTCCAGAGGCTAGGCCGGCGGCGATCATTAGTACCGGTTCGTGGTGAACATTTAGTACCGGTTCTTGGCACGAACCGGTACTAAAGAGGCTATTGCAGGTTGTGGTTAGGCCGGGGGCCCACCAGAACCTTTAGTACGGGTTCATGCCACGAACCGGTACAAAAGGGTTCTACTCACTTCGATCTACAGCGTTTTTTTAGACCCACCTCGCTCGTCTAACAGAGATTTTACCACCTTAAATATGTTATTTCTCAAACTATCACAACCACTTGATCTTCATTGAACTCTATGTGTAGGATTTGTGGCTGCAATAGGAGTCATCACCAGTTCCTAAACTGGTGAGGACTCCTATTGATAATTTAAATTGTACACAAAAAGATCAATGATGGTCAATGCATTTTTTAACATCATTTACGCTAGGCACCTTTAGTACCGGTTCATGGCATGAACTGGTACTAAAGTATCTTAGTAAGCTGATTTTTAGTCCCACCTCGCCAAGAGAGATGCACTAGGAGCGGTTTATAAGCCTTGAGTGCACAGACAATGTGGGAGAGGCGCAATGTTCACCTGCACGTTGCTCAGCTTCAAACCTTGAGGAATAGTGTAAACTGCACGGAGCTATATATGTGCAGTGCTTTGTACACTTCTCCGAAAGGCTTGAAGCTAATTAACGAGCATTGTGCCTCTTTTTGCACTCTAGACTTTTTGTGTGTTCAAAATGCACCATTAAAATCCACATCGTCAATTATCAGCCCTTTCTGAATTCATTTGGTATTTTTCATTCATTTACTGATTTGTTTTCACACAGCTAAATGACCGTGAAATTGAAAAGCACTACAAATTGAACTCTGAAAAGGTTGAAACTTGGCATGGTATCATCATTTCACCCACATGGCATGTGCAAAAAAGTAGAGAGGGTCACGGCAAAAACTGGATGCACTTCCTGTACAAAATGGACAATCTCTTTCGAAGTATCAGGGTTTAGGACGAAAACTCATATGATACAAGGCATTCCATTTTTTTAAACTCCAGAGTATTTGTGTGTTCAAAATGCACCATTCAAATCCACATCATCAATTATCAGCCCTTTCTGAATTCATTTGGTATTTTTCATTCATTTACTGATTTGTTTTGGGAGAGCTAAA
>LR738712.1:704962473-704977848 GCA_902687465.1 Secale cereale
TCTTTCGAGGTATCAGGGTTTAGGACGAAAACTCATATGATACAAAGGCACTGCATTTTTTGAACTCCAGAGTTTTTATGTGTTCAAAATGCCCCATTCAAATCCACATCATCAATTATCAGCCCTTTCTGAATTCATTTGGTATTTTTCATTCATTTACTGATGATTTGTTTTGAGAGAGCTAAATGACCGTGAAATTGAAAAGCAGTACAAATTGAAATCTGAAAACGTTGAAACTTGACATGGTATCATCATTTCACCCACATGGCATGTGCAAAAAAGTAGAGAGGGTCACGGCAAAAACTGGATGCACTTCGTGTACAAAATGGACAATCTCTTTCGAAGTATCAGGGTTTAGGACGAAAACTCATATGATACAAAGGCAATGCATTTTTTTGAACTTTTTTGAACCCCAGACTTGTTGTGTGTTCAAAATCCACCATTCAAATCCACAGAATCAATTATCAACCCTTTCTGAATTCCTTTGGTATTTTTCATTCATTTACTGATTTGTTAGTTAGATAAAAAAATAGATATAGAAATGTTAGTTAGATATAAAATTTTAGATATAGAAATGTTAGATAGAAATTTTAGATATATTTGCGGCAATGTTAGATAGATAAAATATTTGTTAGATAAATTTTAGATATAGCAATTTTAGTTAGATATAAAATGAAATACCATATAAAAAATTTGTTCCACGCTGCCCTATGGGCCTGCAAGGCCCTGGGCCTGTAATTGCGGGCCCATAAAGGCCCAGCAGACTCACAGGGCAGCGCGGCAAAGTTAGGCCCACAAGCCTGCAGTAGAGAGGAGCTCGATATAGCAGCGGCGGCGGGGCTTATAAGCATGTGCGAGCCCCCCTCGGCTAGCGAGGTGGGACTAAAATTCTGCGCCCCTCGCCTGGCAGCGCACACCCTTTAGTACCGGGTCGTGGCTGCAACCGGTACTAAAGGGGGGGTCTTTAGTACCGGTTGGAGCCACCAACCGGTACTAAAGGGGGTGCCCTTCCCGCCGCTTGGCCTCGCCAAAACAGGCCTTTAGTACCGGTTGGTGGCTCCAACCGGTACTAAAGGTCCATCCTATATATACAACACTTACGAATTTTCAGTTTTCCCTCTGTTATGTTCTGTTTCTTCCTCTCCGTCGACGCCGTCGCCGCCCATTGCGCGCTGCCCCAGTCCCCGTCCCCGTCGCCGTCGCGCGCCGCCCCCTTCCCCGTTCGCTGTCGCCGCCCCCGTTGCCGTCCCCGTCCCCGTTCGCTGTCGCCGCCCCCGTCAACGCCACCGTCGCCGTCGCCGCCCCCATCGCCGTCGCCTCGACCTCGCCGTCGCTGTTGCCACGACCCCGCCCGCTCGGTGAGGCCCTCTCCCCCGGCCCCTCGCACACACACACACGCGCCCGTACACACACACACACATTTTTTGTTTTTTAGAAATTTTAGTTTTAGCTAGATGAATTAGATTAATTTTAAACAGTATATATAAATGTTAGTTATACAAAAATGTTAGAAATTTTAGAAATGTTAGTTTTAGCTAGACGAATTAGATTAACTTTCAAATTGTTAGACGATGATCGATTTTTTTAGTTTTTTATAATTTTAGTTATAGAAATTTAGAATGTTATGTTTGCATATAGTATTAGTTATAAAAAAGTAAGAAATTTTTCTTTTTTTTAGTTCTAGAAATATTAGAAATGTTATACAAATGTTAGTTATATATATAGAAATGTTATAACTATTTTTTCTGTTTTTTAGTTATAGAAATATTAGAAATGTTATAGAAATGTTAGTTATATAGCATTGTTAGAAATGTTATAGAAATGTTAGAAATTTTAGTTATCAAATTCCAATCATTAAAAAAATGTTACTTTTTGCGGGCATATAGCTAGTATTTGTTCTCGACGATGCCCGGCCCGCATCCTCGCCGCCGACCCGTCCGCGACGACGTCCGGCTGACCCATGTCCGGGACTGGGCTCCGCCGGGCTGGCACTGGGAGGTGCTGCCTGGAGGGGCGCGCCGCTTGATGAGGAACCCGGCCCCGGGTCCCGTCGTCGATCCTGATCTCGTTTGGTGGTGTTCACGTGGGCCAGTTTCGGTGCGGAGGGAGCCGGCCCCGCCGGATGTGGTACGTCGTCGTGTCAGGGAGGAGGACGAGCACGTCCATCGCTACATGGTTGCGTTAGTGATACGTCCAAAACGTATCTATAATTTCTGCTTGCTCCATTGCACTTTTGGGTGATATTGCTATGATATTCATACACTTCCATACACTTTTGATCATATTTGGACTAACTTACTAATCGAGTGCACCCCAGTGCCAGTTTCTATTTTCGGCTGTTTTTGTATTTCAGGTTTTCACGTTTCGAGAACTGCCCAGAAAAATCCAGAAAAATTATATAAAAAATCAGCGATCCGGAAACAATACTGCGTCCGAAGGGCAGCCTGGGGGGGGCACAGGGGCTCCAGGCGCCCTGTGGGCGCGCCCCCCTGGGCCGCGCCGGGGGGGCGCCTGGGCCCCCCGAGGCTCCCCCGATGCCCTACTTTGGCATATATTTAAAGGGTCCTCCGTAACCCTCAGAACAGGACTTCTTTTCGCGATCCCATCTCTGTTCCGCCGCCACCGCCGCTTCCAAGATCGGGAGCACCAGGAGAACTCTTCCCGGCACCCTGCCGGAGGGGAGGATCACCACCGGGAGCTTCTCCACCACCATGGACGCCTCCCGGATGACTCGTGAGTAGTCTCCCTTGGACCATGAGTCCATGACCAGTAGCTATGTGATGTTCTCCTCCCGTTCTTGTGCTTCACTAATTAGTCCTCGTGAGCTGCCCTACATGATCGAGGCACCTATGTAATCCTTATGTTGTTGCTATGTTGAGTTTGCTGGGATCCGATGGATTATGAGATTATGTTCAGATTGATCTTGAGTAATATATTTGATCTACCTCTTTTATATTTTAGTTCATAAGTAATTCTTGCATGTTCTCCGTTGTTATTTATTGCTTTGGCCGAGTAATAGGTAGTGACTCCAAGAGGGAACGTTATGCTCGATTGTGGGTTCATGCCCCTCGATGACTAGCTTGAGTGACAGAAACATGAGTCTAGGGGATGTGCTGTTGCCACAAGGGGGAAACCAACGGTGCTTGTGCCCGCGGGTGCAAGGATTGTTTACTTTACGCAAAGTTCTTTTAATGCAGTTGTCTGTTGCATTGAGTTTACACTATGGGTGGGACTTGCAACTTAATACCAGCGAGATGTTCTGGATAGGTATCTCAAGGTGGATGATTAGTAGTAGATATTGATGGATTTTGGTCTACTTACTTTGGCGTACCGCCCATGCTTTGAACCTCAACCTTTCTTGCAATGTAATCAGCATTTGTATGCGCTCGTGGGTCCTGTCAATTGCCCAGCTGTAATTTGTTTACCTCACATAGCTGTTTTATCGTCTTTTGGGAGAGAGACATCACTAGTGAACATCATGAGACTCCAGTCCATATTACCATCATTGATCACATCCACTATTTACTTTTCGCTATTTACTTACTATTGCAAAACACTATCTATCACTACTATCATATTGCTTTTAACCCTTTGTGAACTACAAGGCCGGAGAGATTGACAACCTCTCTGTACTCGTTGGGAGCAAAGTTATTTGTATCTGTGTGCAGGTCCACGTTGATTGCTAATGGCGCCGTTAGTAGTTGACACCTACTTGTTGAACCTAGGAGTCTCTGGGGATTCGATCCTTGGCATCTTTGCTAGGGGAAAACACTTCTACTTATTGCATCTTACACCTTCCACTTGGGGTAACCAACGAGGGGTTCGAGGCTCATCAAGGAGTATTTTCTGGCGCCGTTGCCGGGGACTCCACTCTTCAGGATAGGGGAGTTGCATGCTATCTTTTACCTTTGCTTTTTAGTCTTGTTAGTTTACTTTCCATTTTTGATTTAGTTCCTTTTATCAAAAATCACAAAAAAATTATTTGCCTCTTTATTTAGTAGTCCTTTCTGTTTAGCCAAACATGTTAGGATTTGGTGCTTTGAGGGAATCAGAAGTTCTAGATTTCCATCAAAGGGATGGAGAAAATATGAAGAAGACATGGGACATAATTTCTGATGCACATAGGAGAATTATGCCTTGGATACCTATAAATATTGTGCTTAGAAATTTTTACCATGGTCTTTTTAAATGGTGTAAACACTCCCTTGACGTTATAGCCGAGGGAGATTTCCTAGAATGTGATGAAGCTAGAGCTCTTGAAATTATACATGGTCTATCTAGTTACTTTGTTTATGATCATAATTTTGATACGGTCATAGATAGACTTGCTACTATTGAAAAGAGAATGGATGCTCTAGACTTAATGAAGGTAGAGAAACCTAAACCCAATAAAAAAGACATTTTGGAAATAAACGATGATTGGGAGCCTTTTGTTAGGATTAGCATCTCTAATCAAGACTTCCTTGCTTTTTGTGATATTGGATCTATGGTTTCTACTATGCCAAAAATTGTTCATGATTCTTTAAAATTTAACATGGACAGATTACCATCTTATCATGAACACACTAATGGAGATATTTCTGAAATCCAGGGAAAAATAAAAGACGTACCGGTTAAATTCCTTAAAGGGATTGCAATGATTGATTTCTTCATCATGGAGCCAAACCAAGGAAATATAGTGCTTGGGAGGGACTTCCTCCGAGCAGTTAAAGGCTTCATCGACAGGTAAGGGGCAAATCCGCTTACGCGGGAAGGCAAAAGGTGTGTACCCCTTTCCTAGAAGGAACAAGAATGAACTTGTTGAGGAATCATTTGAACCAATTTATAACTCCGATCATTATGATGATTATTGATTCCTTTATGCATTATGCCTAGCTTAAAGGCATAAAAGAAAGCGCTTTTGGGAGGCAGCCCACATGAATAATTTTTTTGGTTTTGTTGTGTCTTGATGTTGTTTACTGCTGTAGCATCATCATTGTATCTTTGCTTTTCATATTTGTGCCAAGTATAGCCTCTGATTGCTAGAAAGTTCAAAAGTTGTGAGGTGCTGTCCAGGATACAGATTCTGTCCTTGGATAGAAAAATTCGTATAAAATCACCAGATCATCTTTTTGGTCTGAATTTTTTCGACAGCGTTCTCTATATAATTGTATTTCGTGCGTCAGTTCTGAGTTTTTTTATTTGAGTTGCAGAAGTATCCCGAACAGGTCAATTACAGCCTGCTGTTCTGTTTTTCACAGATTATGTCCTGTTTTGCCTTACCTTCACTTTGCAAATTGAGAACTTGCTTTTTCTTTGCAAAAACCCTTTGGCAATCTTGAGAAACAGTAGAACTTCAAGAATATCCTTATTTCCAGCAAGCTATAATTATTTTATTAAGGGTACTAACCTCGCTAATCAGATTATGATGAGTTGTGTATGAAGGGAGTTTTCAAGTGTGCGAGGGAAGATGATAAAAAGATTCAGGAGTGTCAAGCGCTCAAGCTTGGGGATGCCCCCGTGCACCCCCAAGAAATATTCAAGGAGACTCAAGCGTCTAAGCTTGGGGATGCCCCCGTGCATCCCCTTCTCCATCAACATTATCAGTTCGTCTTTCGTTTCGCTATATTTTTATCACTTCATATGTTATGTGCTATGCTTGGAGCGTCTTGCTTTTAGTTTTCTTTTTAGTTTTTCATAACGAGTCAGAACCCAGCATTCCTTTACGTGGGAGAGAAACACGCTCCACCTCTACCTAGAACATTACATAGAATTTTCATGTCTATCTATGCTGTGTGTGTTCTTTGTCTTTTAATAGCTACTATCATACTCTGCTCTTAGTATTCATGCTTATCTTTTCAAAGAGCTTTTATTTAGTTGGTTGCTTGAACTCTCTTTAATTACCATGCTCACCTTATTAAGAGAGTTTGCTTCCGTTGCATGGGTTAATGTGTCTATGATAAAGATGCTACTTTCATGATGGTGCTTAGTAGTTCAGGTTTTCTTATGGTTAATCTCAAATAGCTGCGGGGTTCCCAATGTGTTATTGGAGTACCAACTTGGTTTGTTTGCTTATGATGAGGTATGGTTTAGTAATATCTTCCTTCGAGAATTTATTTTGATTGACTTGGCATATGCTCACGCATATTCAAGACTGTAAAGAAAGTCTGTCAAGCCTTGATGATCTTTTGTTTCTAAGTAGCGATATATCTACCATGCCTGATTCAATATTGCTTTGTCGCTCTGCATGATTATGACCGTCATTGCTCTCTTAGTTGGTCGCTCCCAGTCTTTTGCTAACCTCCACCTGCACTAAGCAAACTAACCATGCAATACATAGCTCATGGGAAAGTAGCCTAAAAACTATTGTGGTAAAGAATATGTTGCTTATGTATCTTATTTCTTATAAGTTGCTTGCTGAGCGGTAACCATGTTTCTGGGGACGCCATCAACTGTCACACTTTTGTTGAATATCATGTGTGTTGCTATGCATGTTCGTCTTGTCTGGAGTAAGGGTGATTTACCGTGGGTTGAATTAATATGCATATTGTTAGAGAAGAACATTGGGCCGCCAACCAAAGCCATGCATCATGGTGGAAGTTTTAGCTTGGACCTTAATCCTCAATCTCTCATGAGAATATGCTTATGCATTAAAGAGGAGTCCATCATCTATTTTCTATGTTGTCCCGGTATGGATGTCCTCAAGTTGAGATCTATCAAAAACGAGAAATCAAATGCGATTTATCTCCTTGGACCTTTGTACAGGTGGCATAGAGGTACCCCTTTGTGACACTTGGTTAAAACATATGCAATGCAATGATAACCCATGGGGATCCGAGGTAATTAGGACAAGGAGCGAGCACTATTGGTATTCGATGCATGAGGCTTGCAACTTATAAGATGTTTTATGCATGACACATATGAAGTACTACTACCGTTGACACAATTGCTTCCATGTTTTCAAAATAAAAAGCTTTAGCACTTAACCTTTCTTTTACCTTTATGTTGAAGCACCAACTACTGAGAGCATGATTGTCATTCTGAGTGTAATGTGCATTATCCCAAAGTAGCATTGTCTTTTGCATGATTGTGATATCGTTTATGTTGGGGAACGTAGTATTTTAAAAAAATTCTACGATCACGCAAGATCTATCTACCAGATGCATAGCAACGAGAGGGGAGAGTGTGTCTACGTACCCTCGTAGACCGGGAGCGGAAGCGTCAAGTGACGCGGTTGATGTTGTCGAACTTCTTCGCGATCCAACCGATCAAGCACCGAACGTATGGCACCTCCGCGTTCAGCACACGTTCAGCTTGATGACGTCCCACGAGCTCTTGATCCAGTTGAGCTTCACGGGAGAGTTTCGTCAGCACGACGGCGTGGTGACGGATATGATGTGTTCACCGGCGCAGGGCTTCGCCTAAGCTCCGCGACGGTACGACCGAGGTGTGATTCTGTGGAGGGGGGCACGGCACACGGCTAAAACAATTCAACTTGTGTGTCTTTGGGTGCCCCCCTGCCCCCGTATATAAAGGAGCAAGGGAGGAGGGGCCGGCCACCTCCTATGGTGCGGCTAGGGAGGGGACTCCTACTAGGAATAGGATTGCAATCCTATTCCTAGTAGGATTCACCGGAAGGAAGAAGGGGGAAAGGTTTAGGAGAGGTGGCGCCCCCCCAATCCTAGTCCAACTAGGATTCCTAGGTGGGGGCGCCGGCCAGCCCTATGGGCTGCCTCTCTCTCACCCTTTAGGCCCACTATGGACCATCCCCTCTCGTAGGGGGTTCCGGTAACCCCCTCCGGCATTCCTGATAAATCCGAAACTTTTCCGGTATACTTGCGGTGTCCGAATATAGCCGTCCAATATATCAATCTTTATGTCTCGGACATTCTGAGACTCCTCGTCATGTCCGTGATCTCATCCGGGACTCCGAACTACCTTAGGTACATCAATACTCAAAAACTCATAATACCGATCGTCATCAAACGTTAAGCGTGCGGACCCTACGGGTTCGAGAACTATGTAGACATGACCGAGACTCATCTCTGGTCAATAATCAATAGCGGAACCTGGATGTTCATACTGGCTCCTACATATTCTACGAAGATCTTTTATCGGTCAGAACCGCATAACAACATACGTTGTTCCTTTTGTCAAACGGTATGTTACTTGCCCGAGATTCGATCGTCGGTATCTTTATACCTAGTTCAATCTCGTTGCCGGCAAGTCTCTTTACTCGTTCCGTAACACATCATCTCGTGACTAACTCATTAGTCTTTTGCTTGCAAGGCTTATTATGATGTGTGTTACCGAGAGGGCCCAGAGATACCTCTCCGACACTCGGAGTGACAAATCCTAATCTTGATCTATGCCAACACCACGAATACTTTCGGAGACACCTGTAGAGCATCTTTATGATCACCCAGTTACGTTGTGATGTTTGATAGCACACAAGGTGTTCCTACGGTATTCGGGAGTTGCATAATCTCATAGTCATAGGAACATGTATAAGTTATGAAGAAAGCAATAGCAGTTAAACTAAACGATCATAGTGCTATGCTAACGGATGGGTCTTGTCCATCACATCATTCTCCTAATGATGTGATCCCGTTGATCAAATGACAACTCATGTCTATGGCTAGGAAACATAACCATCTTTGATCAATGAGCTAGTCTAGTAGAGGCATACTAGGGACATACTGTTTTGTCTATGTATTCACACATGTATTAAGTTTCCGGTTAATACAATTCTAGCATGAATAATAAACATTTATCATGATATAAGGAAATAAATAATAACTTTATTATTGCCTCTAGGGCATATTTCCTTCAGTTTATTCTGAAATGATTGTATCTAGTCATCACTTAAACCTTGAAGGTGTCCTTGCATTTATGTTTTGCATCACTAAAGGGGGCAAGCTAGATATCACTTTATCATATTTACACGTCATGTTCAGTGCAAATCTTTTTGATGTTTCAGTTTCATATTGTAAAACTTTCAGTCATTTGTGATTTTCTCTTGAGACAACTTAATTACTATAGAATCATTGTCTCAGTAAGCTTTTGTCATATGACTATGAGAAAGTCCTATATGGTTAATAGCATGTCACCACAAAAATTATTCTTGTTATCATTTACCTACTCGAGGACGAGCAGGAATTAAGCTTGGGGATGTTGATACGTCCAAAATGTATCTATAATTTCTGCTTGCTCCATGCCACTTTTGGGTGATATTGCTATGATATTCATACACTTCCATACACTTTTGATCATATTTGGACTAACTTACTAATCCAGTGCACCCCAGTGCCAGTTTCTGTTTTCGGCTGTTTTTGTATTTTAGGTTTTCACGTTTCGAGAACTGCCCAGAAAAATCCAGAAAAATTATATAAAAAATCAGCGATCCGGAAACAATATTGCGTCCGAAGGGCAGCCTGGGGGGGCCACAGGGGCTCCAGGCGCCCTGTGGGCGCCCCCCCCCCCTGGGTCGCGCCGGGGGGGGCGCCTGGGCCCCCCGAGGCTCCCCCGGTGCCCTACTTTGGCATATATTTAAAGGGTCCTCCGTAACCCTCAAAACAGGACTTCTTTTCGCGATCCCATCTCTGTTCCGCCGCCGCCGCCGCTTCCAAGATCGGGAGCACCAGGAGAACTCTTCCCGGCACCCTGCCGGAGGGGAGGATCACCACCGGGAGCTTCTCCACCACCATGGACGCCTCCCGGATGACTCGTGAGTAGTCTCCCTTGGACCATGAGTCCATGACCAGTAGCTATGTGATGTTCTCCTCCCGTTCTTGTGCTTCACTAATTAGTCCTCGTGAGCTGCCCTACATGATCGAGGCACCTATGTAATCCTTATGCTGTTGCTATGTTGAGTTTGCTGGGATCCGATGGATTATGAGATTATGTTCAGATTGATCTTGAGTAATATATTTGATCTACCTCTTTTATATTTTAGTTCATAAGTAATTCTTGCATGTTCTCCGTTGTTATTTATTGCTTTGGCCGAGTAATAGGTAGTGACTCCAAGAGGGAACGTTATCCTCGATTGTGGGTTCATGCCCCTCGATGACTAGCTTGAGTGACAGAAACATGAGTCTAGGGGATGTGCTGTTGCCACAAGGGGGAAAACAACGGTGCTTATGCCCGCGGGTGCAAGGATTGTTTACATTACGCAAAGTTCTTTTAATGCAGTTGCCTGTTGCATTGAGTTTACACTATGGGTGGGACTCGCAACTTAATACCAGCGAGATGTTCTGGATAGATATCTCAAGGTGGATGATTAGTAGTAGATATTGATGGATTTCGGTCTACTTACTTTGGCGTACCGCCCATGCTTTGAACATCAACCTTTCTTGCAATGTAATCAGCATTTGTATGCGCTCGTGGGTCCTGTCAATTGCCCAGCTGTAATTTGTTTACCTCACATAGCTGTTTTATCGTCTTTTGGGAGAGAGACATCACTAGTGAACATCATGAGACTCCGGTCCATATTACCATCATTGATCACATCCACTATTTACTTTTCGCTATTTACTTACTATTGCAAAACACTATCTGTCACTACTATCATATTGCTTTTAACCCTTTGTGAACTACAAGGCCGGAGAGATTGACAACCTCTCTGTACTCGTTGGGAGCAAAGTTATTTGTATCTGTGTGCAGGTCCACGTTGATTGCTAATTGCGCCGTTAGCAGTTGACACCTACTTGTTGAACCTAGGAGTCTCTGGGGATTCGATCCTTGGCATCTTTGCTAGGGGAAAACACTTCTACTTACTGCATCTTACACCTTCCACTTGGGGTAACCAACGAGGGGTTCGAGGCCCATCAGTTAGAGGGCGGCAGGTTCTCCAATACCTGGCAGTTTCTTCAGGGATCTCACTTCAGCTATGATCCTGTGAGGGCTCCTTCTCTTTGGGTGTCCACCGCCCACGCCGCAGGAACCGCGAGTGTCCTAGATTCTTCTGTAGTATTCGATCTTTATTAGCTACCTAGCCAGTGATGTATTCGATATTATATATTATTCGAGACGATGTATGCGAGATTATATATTATTCGAGACGATGTATTCGAGATTATATCTATTATTTGAGATGATGTAATTTGAATACTTAATTGTTTTATATTTCTTTTGGATTAGTTAAATAAAAGCTATGGCGGACAATACCGACAAAGAGGGAGAACAGACCCTGTTCGATATGATACGCCATCCTCGCGGGCCAGATGATGATGATCAGAATGAAGAAGATTATGACGGCTCCGAATTTCTAAACAACACCGGAGAGGGTGATATGATATTCGATCGCGATGACCGAATTGATGAAGTCATGAACTACGATGATGACGAAGAAAATGTTGATCTTGAAACAACACAGACCGACGAGGTATATATATTTATATAAGCAGGCACATCTGGTGATCTCACATATTTTAAATGAGTTGAAGATATATTAACGAATCGATCTTTCTTCTTTCAGCCATCCGGATCGAGCAAATCTTCAGGCAAGAGGACGAAACGAGGCCCGAACAAATTGTTGAAGGAGGGCGTAAAGTACAATATCGAGGCAATCAGACCTAATGGCGATCCATTAGCACCTAAGAAGATTGTGGACAAGTTCGTTCGTCAGTGCGGGGTTCTTGTGAAGGACCAACTCCCGATCTCCCTTCAAGAATGGAGAAAGCCAGCAAAGCCAAGTGCAAATGTTACTTTTGTCGACGACAGACAAAAAATCTGCTTTGGAATACTCTCATGGAACATTTCACCCTACCAGACCATTTTACAGAAAAAGATGAGCAGAAAGTCAAGGACGCTGCTCTTAGGAAGATGGCGGTTGCATTCAAGAACCACAAGAATCGTGAATGGGCCAAGTACGTCAAGGGTGGAAGGAAGACTCCAGTATTCGAGGGAAATCTAGAGAAGCAAAGTGCTCATTGGGACGATTTCGTGAAATTCAAGAATTCAGAGTTAGCAAAGGAATGGTCAAAAATAAACAAGCAGAATGCCGGAAAAAAGGATAAGTTCCATAAGCTGGGGCCAGGTGGCTACGCGGTGGCAATGCCTAAGTGGGATAAGTTTGAGAAAGGGATGGAGGATGCAGGTGTCACTCCGGTTACTAGGAGCTGGCCCCCCAGGTGAAGGACTTGGTTCTATGCGCATGGGGGGGAGTTGGACCCGAAGACAGGCAAAGTTTCGTTGAAGGCATGTCTGAAAGGAGCCAACGAGGAGCTACTTCTTGCAATAGAAGAGGCTCGAACGGGGGTGTTCCAGCCCAACAGAGAGAACGACGAGCTTACGCGTGCCCTGGGAAATCCTGAACACCCGGGAAGAACACGAGGCATGGGCGCTATGCCGTGGTATGAGGGGTTTTCGGACTGGAACGCCGAGTACAGAACCCGTGCGAGAAGGAAGATTGCGGAGGAGAAGCAGAGGAAGCTGGACATTGAACGCCTTAAAGGCCTAGAATCAAAGCACGCGGACTTGGAAGACAAATTCCAGCGGCAGCAGGAGCAGATCGACTCACTTAGCCAGCAAAGGGGGTCTCCGCAGCTGCAATAGCTAGCGGATGATCCAGCATTGCATACCACCGGCCCATCCATGCTGAGAAGCAGCGTGGGTTCCGCCCCGGGCGATGCAATGCTGGATAGATACCCCGTGGATGACATCATTGAGAACACTAACTGCGAGCTACACTTAAAAATGAAGAATATATCCATGAAGGTGGCGGATGCTCAAGCTTTTACAAATCCCCCCGAGGCAACCTTCCATTGCAACCCGATTCCAGCAGGCTATGCTCGTGTCATGGTTGAGGAGGTGGTGGACCAATATTGTGGGCTAGAGCTTGACATTCCTGGAGGTGACGACGAGCACACACTCGGAGAGGCCAAACATCGTATCATCCTATGGAGAAAGGATTGCATCATCTTTCGAAGGCCACCGACACCGCGTGAGTCGACTCCTCGTCGAAGTCCGCCACCGAGTAAGCAGACTCCCGCTCCTGCAAGTCCACCAACGCGTCAGGCGACACCTCCTCCTCCAAGTCCGGCAAAGCGTCAGGCCACTCCTCCTCCAAGTCTGACACAGCGTCAGACGTCCACTCCTCCTCCAAGTCTGGCACAACTTCAGGCCACTCCTCCTCCAAGTCCGGCACAGCTTCAGGCCACTTCTCCTCGTCCAACTCAGCCCCGTCAGCCGTCTCCGCCGCCTCAGCAATCGCAGAAGAGACACCCTGCAGCTATGGTGCGTAGCGGCATGGGTCGAGGCAGTACAGGAAGTACAGGCGGAGGCAAGCGAACTAAATATGGTCCAAGCCTCACTGATCCTCCTCAGAGGGCTTACGACGGGACGGAGGAGCAAACCAATGCCATAGTGCGGGCAGAAGTGGACGACCATTTTGGACCAAAACCGCCACCGCCGCCAAGGGAGAAAGTGCCTGAGGAAAAGATTGACCACTTCGTTCGTATGGCTCAACCACCAGCTCCCGAGCCTATTGACAACGACTATGAGCGCCAGATCAGGAAGTTAAATCGAGCACATCTACAGAAGGAGGCGAGCTCGAGCTCGAGCAAACAACAAGCAGCTGTCACAAAATGCGGGAAAACCGTTCCCCGGCTGGGAGAACAGGCGGCGCAATCGATCCCCTCGCTTGTTGTGCCAACAACACGTGAGACGCGCGCCCAATATTATTGTGGGCAAAGAGTTTACGTTCCCGGGGACGGCAATGTGGTAATAACCGAGGAGCATATAAAGCAGGCTGAAATGCTCAACATCATTGTTGGACAACTCCTCGAGATCGAGCCCATGCCTGTGCTTATAGAGGAGGAAATAAAACGGAAATATGCCTGGGGCGAACCTTTGGTCAAGCCAGACGAGGTCAAGAAGCTCCCAATGAGAATGTATGAATTGCATCAATGGTACATGGCCGTTACCAAGAGTTTCAATCGAGAGTCCCTCATGGTGAAAGTCAAGGAAGATCATTACTACCATGAGAACGATGTGTCCGTTGAGTATATTGAACTGTTTCAGTTATATAATCAAGACGCACTCGACAAATCTATCGTCAGTTGCTATTGTCTGTAAGTGATTTCTTTCTGTAATTTAAGTCTCAAGCTAGCTGTAGTGATCCTTTTGATCAATCATTACCTGTAATTATCCTCACTATATTCTTTTATGTGGTATTATGCAGGATGAAGATGTATGAAATGAAAAAAGCTGGACGCTATGGCATTGGGTTCATTGACCCAAACACCGTTAATGAATACACATGGAACCTATGTTCATATTATAAAAAGCACGTAGAGGACAGCATGCTAGAGTTCTTGAAGTGCCTCAAATACAATGATGATATACTACTTCCTTACAACTTCCAGTGTGTCACACTCTCTTCTACTACAAATTCTCTGTTTTTGCCTACTAGCTAGCTACATGTTTTTGCTTACATATGTCCGCTTAATTAAAACATCCAAATGTGTGTGCATGCAGATTTCACTGGATCTTGTGTATCATTAAAGTTGACGCCGGAACAGTTGAAGTACTAGACTCACTACTTAAAAAACAAAGTGACTACACCATCTTGAAAGGGATAGTCAACAGGTAATTTCAATCATTATTAACTATATATCTCGGCCTATTTAGTTCGTCATTTCCTGATATGAACTATTTAATAACCCATTTATTCATTTTTTTTTGTCGGCGGGCAGGGCTTGGGCAAGGTTCATCAGCGTCACTCCAGGCGAATGGAAACAAAGCCTGAAATGGTTTTGACCCAAGGTAAGTAATTAAGTAGTACTAGTTAGCTAGCTAGTTGCCATATATCTCTTTAATTATCATGCTTGATTAATTATTATCTGATCAAATTCCATTTTCGTAAAGACCCTGAAGCAGGCGCAGGGGACTGATCTGTGTGCATACTGCGTTTGCGAGAACATTCGCATGATGATGTCCGAAAGGAGCAGATCTCCAAGATAGGAATGATTACGTTTGTCGGAACACTATTCACAATTTTTATACCATTATCGATATCTAGTCACACAACTAATAAACATACATATTGGTCTCCTTCTTAACAGTTCAAAGAGGTGCGGGACAAGCTCCTAGAAATGGAGCGCGTACAAGCACTTCAAGAGGAAATAGCGGGATTTTTGCTCGACCAGGTCATAGATCCGAAGGGAGAATACCATTACCCACTACCGCCCCCATGAACCACTTCCAATTGTCATCGTGCTCCGAAGGCACCAATTAGGCTAATGCCACTGGCTCCGAAGGCAAAATGTAGGAGAACTTGTATATAGCTATACATGTGTGTATGTGTGAATATATAAGGTGGTTTGTGTGAGATATTTGATGATATATATATATATATATATATATGATTGGTTCTACTAGAAATTATATATATAT
>LR738712.1:704978000-705116276 GCA_902687465.1 Secale cereale
TTGTACAATGTGTAGTATCGTAAAATACCAGCAAACGAAAAAAATTAAATGGAAAACACAAGATTAAATGAAAAAGAAATCACAAAACCAAAAGCCCCCCAAACCTTTTAGTACCGGTTGGTTTTACTAACCGGTATTAAAGTGCTCCCGGCCCACGAAGCTGGCTCGTGCCACGTGGTTGCCCTTTAGCACCGGTTCAGGCTGAACCGATACTAAAGGGGGGGGGGGGGCTTTAGTGACCACACTTTAGTGCCGGTTATGGAACCGGCAATAAAGGGCCTTACGAACCGGTGCTATTGCCCGGTTCTGCACTAGTGTATTTATTAAGTAGCCATTCATTGGCCCATGCTTTGCTGATCGATTCAGATCAAGTCCATTGTTTGCTTGAATTTGTACTGTGAGAAGTTTCGAAAGCAGACACGTTCTTCTTAATCAATTTCAGTCGAAAGTCGACTCCCATAATTCAGAGGGAAAAACTGGAATAAGTCTTCATTAGTATCGAGGCACCATTCCATACGTCAATACTCTGATACACTATTATAGTGCAATTCAGATATATCAAATCATGTTGACACTCAAGAATAGTTAATACAATAAGATCAAAAATTGATGTCTATACTCTTCCCATGCATCCATTAAGACCCTGCCTACTACCAGTGAAGAACCTATTCTCTTTGCTTTTAAATTGTAGACCTTGGAAATTGTAGTGCTGATTTGTGCTTCTATTTAGTTTCAATGCTACTTTTAATGACTACCAAGAGATCCCGCAACAATGCGCGGGGTGTCATCTAGTATCATTTATGATCCCAACACAAATACATGATATTAAGCATTAAGACCTCATCCCCATACCTTCTTTTTATTATACGTGCTCGAATCACAATTTGCTTGTTGATCCGGTCAAAAGCTGGATTTGACACACTGGCAAAAGTTTGTTAGAGACCATTGCTTCAAGGGAATCTTCCTCTCATGGCTTCAATACCCAGGTCACTGATACGTCTCCAACGTATCTATAATTTTTTATTGTTCCATGCTATTATATTATCCATCTTGGATATTTTATATGCATTTTGATGCTATTTTATATCATTTTTTTCAAAGGAAACTTCCTCTCATGGGTTCGATACCGAGAGTCCCTCCTTTTGTATAAGAAAGGTTTTCCAGTTTCCAGTGGAAGTAATTATGAAACTCCAACCCTTCATGTAGCATAACTATCTATGCCTCGTCGTTCCGGTATGGGAAATAAGATATATTTTTTGACAAAAATCCTAATAATGAACCAATAAACATGCATCCTTGGACGGCAAACAATACGAACATCCGTGGATAGGCCACATGTCAAGATAAATAGGATAGTAGGGATGAATCTTTTAGGTATAAAGGATATAGGATATGACATCTTGCATTACACGTCTTAATTAAGCAGTTCATGAACCCAACTTAATTATGCATTTAGCCAGATTTCAACTCAATATAACATAGTACTCAATAAAACCATGTCACGAATACATTGCATATACATATACACATTTCAGCATACACATATCACATATCATATCAACAATTTGGCATACACATCATATATGCAGTAGGGCGACACATACCAAGTGAAGCATTAATATCAAGGTCACTGCATTGCGTCTGCCACCGCAACAGGCGCGGTGTGATCGCGGGGAGGCGTGCCGTGATCACATGCGGCTGACGGTGATGTGTTGGATCATGTGGTAGGGTGGTCACGAGGGATTCCCTGTAGAAAGCCCGAAAGGACAAAAACAAAAGGAGGGAGGGACTGGAAAAATCAACATGAGGAAGTGATAGTAACCAATAAGTGAAATAGAACAATTTTTATGTGTACAAACATACATAAATAAGATTACCAAACTAAATGGAGCCAGTCATACAAGTACAATGCCTATAGACGTATTAAGCTCCGATATCGATCGTATCAATGCAGCTCGGGCAAGTATCAAATAATCATCTTTTAACGAATCAACATGTGGTTGAGATGGTTAGGTGGACAGTGGTATCCCCAACCCACCAGGGTTCAAATCCTGATGCTCGCATTATTCCTGGATTTATTTTAGGATTTCCGGCGATGCGCTTTCAGTGGGAAGGAGACGTGTCCGTCGACGACGAGGCGCCTACGGTGACTTCGTAAATCTCAAGATGATATGCCGTCTCAGTCTCTCGAAGGTGCTCATAGGGGTAGGGTGTGCGTGTGTGCGCTCATAGGGATGAGTGTATGCACGTGTATATAAGTGATTGCGTCTGTACTGATGCTAAAAAAATAATCTCCTTTTAATTCATCTCGTGGCACGCGTGAGATTCTGTGACACGTCATTGATCACATAGAGCAGTACCAACCAGCCACGTCACCAAACTTAGACGTGCTGATCACTTTGGTCTATACACTCAACATGCACATGAATCAAAAACTAACGCGAGACCATCATCTGGTTAACAAGATTACAAACCTAGGCGTTCACAAGATTACAAAAACAACGCAAGGATATTAAAAATAGAGCATTAAAATGTCACGCACACTCAAGTTGTATAAAATTAAGTTTGTTTGATTGTGCCATAAGAAAAACAAATATATATTCTTTTAGCTTGAGTGGATGCTATATTTTCCTACCAAATGCTATACTCTATAACTTGATACATATAAGACAAGGCCTCCTAAAATGTCTTATAGAAAGTTATGGAGGGAGTAAAATTTATTTTTTACGGAAAAACTCCTATAACATTCACTCGCACAATCAAATAAAGAATACAGTAAAATCTGTAGAATTACTTAAAAGGAAAATACCCCTCCTTTATTAGATTGTCACAAATAGTTATATCTTCAATCATTAGAGGGGTAATCTTCCACAGGAGCTTCCTCTAGCGTGCTACTCTCTCTGTTCACAAATATAAGATGTTTTGAATATTTTAATATAGACTACATACAGACTAAAATAAGTGAACAAACACATCAAAACATAGAGAGTATATTGTATGTATTTGTGAACGGAAGAAGTATTACATAAGGGGCATATTAACAAGCTTGTGTTTTATTCCTGCAAAAAAAAACAAGCTTGTGTTTTATCTTTTTTTATAAAACACATAATTTTATTCATTTACTCCCTCTGTTTACAAAGGAAGTACAGTACTATATTGACTTCTCTATGGCAATGCTCAAACTTATTATGTGGAAAATCCGTAGGATTCTGATCATCCAAAGACAACAGTCATTTGAATCAAAAAGGCCCTTGACTGGAGCAGCGGTACTACAGATTAAATTTACTACTTTCCCACACACAAAAAAAGATAAAATTTAGTACTTACTACAGAGACAGGCCACATGTTGGCCCGTCCCCGTAGCCCACATGGGTGGGACCCGACCATGCCAACCGGCCGAGAGGATATTGCTATTTATCTCTTCTCCTCCATTTCTGGCTGTTTCATCGGTCTCAAAACAGAATTTGTTATTTGCCCACTGCCCGGCCAGAAAGAAGAGAGAGAGTAAGAGACGACGGCGGCCATGGCCGGAGCTCCCCGCCGCGTGGTGTTCTTCCCGTTCCCGTTCCTCGGCCACTTCAACCCGGTGCTCCGCCTCGCGGGCGCCCTGCACGCCCGCGGCCTCGCGGTCACCGTGTTCCACACCGAGCAGCGGGTGCCGGACCCGGCCGACTACCCCGCGGACTACCGCTTCGTGTCCCTCCCCGTGGAGGTGCCCCCGGAGCTGGTGGCGTCCGAGGACATCGCCAGGATGGGCATGGCAATGAACGACGCCTCCGAGGCCCCCTTCAGGGACCGGCTGGCGGCGCTGCTCGCCAAGGAGGCGGAGGACGGCGGCGTCCTCTGCGTCATCTCCGACGTCGTCTGGTACTCGGCGCAGGCGGTGGCCAGGGAGCTCGGCGTGCCGGCGCTCGGCATCATGACCGCCAGCGCCGCCATCTTCCGGGTCTACATGGCGTACCAGACCTTGATTGACAAGGCCTACTTGCCCGTGCAAGGTGATCCGTTGATTTTATTTATATCCGCTAAAAGATAAGATTTTATCCATCAGGACGCAAATTCTTAGATGTTTCGCTCGATCTCGATCTCGATCCGTGCAGATGCGCGCAAGGACGATCCGGTGGAGGAGCTGCCGCCGTACCTCGTGAAGGATCTGCTGCGGCACGACACGAGCCGCCTCGAGGACTTCGCCGAGCTGCTCCGGCACACCGTCGCCGGAGCGCGGCAGTCCTCGGGCCTCATAATCAACACCCTGGGCGCCATCGAGGCCGACAACCTGCAGCAGATCCGCGAGGACCTGTCGGTCCCGGTCTTCGCCGTCGCCCCTCTCCACAAACTGGCGCCGTCGGCGAAAGCCGGCAGCCTGGGCGACACGCAGGCGGACCGCGGGTGCCTGGACTGGCTGGACACGCAGAACCCCGGCACGGTGCTGTACGTGAGCTTCGGGAGTCTGGCCGCCATGGACCCGCACGAGTTCGTGGAGCTGGCGTGGGGGCTGGCCCAGAGCAAGCGGCCGTTCGTGTGGGTGGTCCGGCCGAAGCTCATCCGCGGGTTCGAGTCCGGCGAGCTGCCCGACGGGCTCGGGGAGGAGCTGAGCAGGCGCGGCAAGATCGTGAGCTGGGCGCCGCAGGAGGAGGTGCTGGCGCACCCGGCGGTGGGCGCCTTCTTCACGCACAGCGGCTGGAACTCGACGGTGGAGGCGATCTCGGAGGGCGTGCCGATGATCTGCCACCCGCTGCACGGCGACCAGTACGGCAACGCCCGGTACGTGTCCGACGTGTGGAAGGTGGGCGTGGAGGTCGACGGCACGCACCGGCTGGAGAGAGGGAGCATCAAGGCCGCCATTGAGAGGATGATGGACAGCGGAGAGGGGCGGGAGATCAGGGAGAGGATGCAGGGGCTGAAGATGGCCGCGGAGGACGGGATCAACGAGCGTGGATCGTCCCACACTCATCTCTCTGATTTGGTCGCTCTCATCAAGTCGTTCTGAATTTGAATTCCATATCTGTCGGATGACTGATGATGATGATGATGATGATGATGGTGTGGTTGTCATCTTGTTGATTTGATTTGGTTTCTCTCATGTCGAATAAAGGAATCTGTAAACTTTCGGCTCATTCGCACCCCACGCGTTCCACGCAGACATTTTGGCCGTCGCATCGGGTCCCTTTTGTCCCCCACCGCACCGTTTATATCTTCTTTTTGCCCTTGAAATTGAGCGAACACGCACATGGACGAGAGCGACATTTTCACTTGATGTGTGTGTGTGTGTGTCGCCGTACTGTATACTCCATAGGATATGTGTATGCTACTCTTTACAAATCTGAAGCTAAAAATATAGCCAAATATTATTAAAATATATTAAATATACTCTTTCAACAACGTGCGAGAAATCATGATTTTTTTTACTTCAGATATCGTCTACTTTCTCTGTTCACAAATATAAGATGTTGTAAATTCACGTATATAGACATGCTTATATGTATTTGTTCACTCATTTCAGTATATATATAGCTCATATTAATAAAATATCTAAAACACCTTATGTTTGTGAACGGAGGAAGTAGTTCTTAAACTGATTTTTATACGAGTTTTTCAAAGGTTGGACTACCCTGGCCTTCTGGGGATAGAAAATCGCGTTGCCACTCACACTTAATACTCCCTTCATTTTTTTACTTTACATATTAGTTTAACCAAAGTCAAGCTTTACAAAGTTTAACCAAGTTTATAGAAAATAGTATGAACATTTACAATAAAAAAAATATATGTTTTTGGAAAACTAATAAATCTATATGAAGTGAAAATACATCCTGTGGTGAATCTAATGGTATTGATTTAGTAGTATCGTATATGTTGAGCGATGTAATTTTCTATAAACCTCGTCAAATTCTATAAAATCCGACTTGAAACAAAGCTAATATGCCGAGTATATAAAAACGGAGGGAGTAGAAGTTGAAATCCCACTAGTGCCCCTCATTCAACGGGTGTGGACGTGTGGTGCTACTTGTGGTTGTGGAGCCAGGCCGTGGTGGTTGGCATCTCGGCCTCGGTCCCCATCCTTGAGGGCCACGTGTACAACTTGTGAACATCTCCATTTGTCTTCTCTTTCTGCTACACACGTCACGCATCTGTATGTCTCCTTTAAAAAAAAATCCATCCATAATATAATACTCCCTCCATTTCACAATGTAATGCTTCCTCTATCCTCGTGCATCAACTTTGACTGTAAATTTAACCAACGAGACCGTCTGCGGCGAGAGCAAAAATTATACCAATGAATTCGTATTCAAAAGAAGTTTTCAATCATGTAATTTTTTCTCCCGCCGCAGTCGGTCTCGTGGGTTAAATTTATGGTCAAAGTTGGACCTCGGAAAGTACGGGCGCACTATATTTCGGAATGGAGGGAGTACCAGAAGCATGGATCGTCATGACTGACGACGCTATATGGATAGACATCATTGGTGAGTTGGCGCAGAGCCCGCGACGGTGACCATGGCTTCTCTTTTCTAAACCGAAATTGCTCTGCGTACGACTTTAAATGTAGGATATTTTGCAGGGAAATATATTGCAATATATTTTTATGATTTTTAATTATTTTGGTCATGAAATATTTAGATGAATAATATGATATTTAAACAAAAAACATATATGTTTTGTTGTCTTTAAGTATCGATGAGATGGGTCATTTTTATGCAAGTATGCATGTTGAGATGAGAATTTTGCATGCATGTTTACATGGTGAGATGGCATATATGCATGTTCAAAGACATAGGTTAGAGCATCTCCAGCCACGCCCCTAACAGACCCTTTTCAGGCCTTTTTTTTTGCGCCGGTGGCCGAAAATCGGCCCAGCCGCGCCCACGGGATCTCATTTAGCGCCGGTTTGGGCCGAAAAAACAGCCGACGATCCCGAGCCGAACCCAAGCGCCCCGGGGTCGCCTCGGGGCGCCGGTAGAAGCGAAAAGCGGCGTCGGCCCGCTCTGTCGGTGAGAGAAGGGCCTTTTCCCTTTCGTTTCCTCCCGCTTTTCCCCTTGTCTTCCCTCCCATTCTCCATCCCTCCCGACATTCTCCTCCTCTCCCCTCCCCCCAGCCCGTCGCCATGCCGCCGAAGAAGTACGCAGCCCCCCGCGCCGCGACAGATGCCGCCGCCGCCGCCCAGCCGAAGCATAGGAAGCAGAGAGCGCCGTCGCCGAAGCCGCGCGGGCATGACTAACGCCGACTGGAAGGCGGAAGTTCAACGTCGGGAAGCTGTCACCACCAACAGGCGGAACAGGGCGAACACCAAGAGGGCACGCGACATGGCGGCGGCGGCGGCGGCCTCGGCGACGGTCGAGCACGACCAAACCGAGATGTCTCGCGCGGGCATGATGTATCCGCCCGGCGGCCAAGGCCCATATGCGTCCTGGAGCCAGCTGACCGTCGGGTCTCCGGCCGGCTGGGGTTGCACATCATCGCTGGGCTACGCCGACGGTGACGCGCATGGCGGCTTCAACCACAACGTCACCTTCCCCCATGGTCGTCCCGTCTAGCGCACGCCCTCACCCGCCTTCGCCGGCGTTCAGTACCCACCGTACAACTACTCGCCGCCGGCCTACGCCGCCTCACCAACACCGCATCTCCGCCGTGGGGCGCTGCTCTTCTCACAAACATCTTCGTCGCACCACGGCGACACGGGCGCGATGGAGGCCGACATGGACGACATCATCACGACTGGCTCGGCCGCCGTCGCCGCCTCCCCAGGGTTCGCCACCCAAGACGACGCAATCGATCTCAACTGTGGCATGGACGGCGAGCTCGACTACGGTGAGGAGGAACCGGAGGAGGAGGAGGAGGAGGAGGAAGAGGAGGAGCCGGCGCCTGCTCAAGCGAGCAAAGGGAAGAAGAAGAATAAGAGGGCGGCCAGGACCGGCGAGCCGCACATCAAGTGGGCGTCCAAGGAGGACGAATGCCTCGTCGAGGCGTGGAAAGTCGTCTGCCTCGACCCGATCACCTGCACGAACCAGAGCGTCGACACATATTGAGACTCGATAAAGGCCGAGTTCGACGAGCGCAAACTCGTCGGCCCCTACTTCAAAGGCGTCTACATGCAGCGTGGGTCGAAGGCGATGTCGAACCATTGGGGGCTCATCCAAATGACATGCAACAAATGGCATGGGATCGTCGAAGAGATCGCGGCTCGTCCAGAGAGCGGCGCCAGCATCGAGGATCAGTTGCTGTGGATATTCGCCATGTTTCGCCAGGACAGCGGCGACCAAGACTTCAAGTATCTCCACGTCTTCCGGTGGATCGAGAAGTGCGAGAAGTGGGCGGAAGTCCGGCGCACCCTCGCCAAGCCCAAGAAGACGTACAAGCCGGACGCGCCGACGCCGGGCGCATCTGATGGCCGTCCTGATGGCAACAAAGGGGCCAATAAGGGAAAACACGCCGACGCGGCTACCGCGCGTGTGCACGAGTCCATCGAGCATTGCCTCGCCGACGCCAAGACCCGGACCGCCCTGGAAGAGAAGACCGAGACGCGGTGGTCGGCGTTGATGACAAACAACGCCGTCAAGCTCGACCTGCTCCGCACCAACGTCGCCGCGAAGAAGAGGAACATCGAAATGGCCCGAAACAACCAAACAGGCCGTGGTGGTTAGCATCTCGTCCTCGGTCCCCATCGATGGGTGCCACGTGTACAACTTGTCGACATCCCCATTTGTTTTTCTCCGGTTGCTGCTACACACCCTCCACATATGCATGCCTTCTTTTATAATTTTCTATCAATAATATTGAAGCATGGATCATCATGACTGAGGATGCTATATGGATAGACATCGTCGATGAGTTGGCGCAGAGCGAGCGACCGTGACCATGGCTTCTTTTCTAAAACTAGATGATATCCTGTACGTTATGGCGAAAATAGGTTGCAACATATTTTTATGATTTTTAGTTATTTTGTTCATGAATATTTGGATGAATAATAAAAACATATACAATTTGGTGTCTTTAATTATTGACGAGATGGGACATTTTTCATGCAAGTCTGCGTGTTGAGATGAGAATTTTGCATGCATGTTTACACGGTGAGGTGGCATGTATGCACGTTCAAAGACATAGGTTAGTGAAAACTAGATATTTAATACATATTTTAATCGAAAAACTAGATATCTAGATGTACAAGATTTGTAGCAACCAGCTACAACTCCAAAAAAAAGGCAACCAGCCACAAGATAGTAAGAGCATGGTTAATAGTATAGCCAGCTGCTGGCTATAAGCCAGTGCCATGTCATCTACAGCCTATCTCATAGCCAACATGTATAATAGTAGATCAAAAGAGTGTATTATTTTTTTATTATGTGGCCCATCTTTCATTCTCATAAAGTGCCTAGGAACACATGCTAAAGCTGACTCTTCACGAAGAGCCCGCTTATCTTCTATCTCCCCTTCTCTTTACTCCAACTAAGCAGAAATATATATACTACAGTAATTTATTTCTTATAGCCCGTTGACTCGGCTCTATTGTACTTGCTCTAAGACACACTCACGCAGGAGCCACGAGAGGGACTAGGGAGCCACCTAGAAGAGACTAGGGGCAGGTGTCCCAACGCAACAGCACAAAGGATTCCAAAAGTGAACAAATTGCTTCCTCCAAAAGGGAAACAAATTACATCAGGTTGAAATTCGGCTTGATTTTGATTGTTGCCAATTGATGAAAATCTATTTAACCAACCTATTATCGGGTGGTTAGAAGGATGATGGTATGTACCAACGTTTGCGTCTATACCGTGTTTAGAAGAAAAAAAGGAAGAGGGACAGAAAGGCTAAATGGAGCTCGAGCTCCATAGAGGCCCAATCAAAATTCATTTAAGTGTTTCCAAAAGTCTGAAAAAATGAAATATATACCCAAAGACATAATGTACACGCGTGTAAATAATGAAATATATTAAAGTGGGAGCTACAAAAAAAACAAATATGTGGCTTTTTAGCACATGCCCTGTCCATTCTCAAATTCACCAATCTTTTTGTTGTAGCTAACAATTCAAAGTACTTCATCAATTTTACACACGTATAAATTACATCATTTTATACATGTACATTTTTTTAAAAGTGAAAGTGAAAATTTCAAGTTCGACTTTCTTTTAAATAAAACAGGCTTCATGGAGCCCGTCCGCCGAAACTCCCTACTCAAAGAGGGACAGATAAACAAAGAAGTCTTTTCTGTGAAAGAATTAGGTGACCGGACGTGAACTTTGCGGATAAAGGAGGGGCGTTCATTTGTGTTCTCCTTGAAGATGCCCTTACTAAAACAGAGTTGGCCTAACTGCATAAATGTCATCTTATACGTACAGTCTGCCTTTTATAAAGCAAAGGTACGCCTTCAACGTACCCTCGAAGAAAAAAAAAAGCTGCATAAACGCCATGGGCTACGGCCTTTGGCTTGCCAGACATGGACAAAATGTGAACGCCATGAAGACCGCCGTCGGACCATATGGTCAGATTTCGGTAAGCTTGTGCGGCTACAGAATACTGGCCATGTACCAGGCTACCAGCACAATCCTGTTTATGATTCCTGAAGCACGCACCACTAGAAACAGAGGACAATCAGTGCTAGTTTCAGTGCTCTGCAGACAAGAAAAATGCCACCAAACTTTGGATCGGATTCCTACTCGATTACAAGTGGCACAAACCAAACTTTTGCAAAGATAGTCCAACTTTATCTGGTAAAGCTTGAAGAAGCATCTGGACTGTCGAGAGTGGGCCTGTGGACGTGCCCTCCAAAGAGTTCAATCGCCAAGCAAAATGTTTCACTGCACTTGGAACCTTTACCCTCCAAAGAATCTTCCATTCCCCCTAAGTAGCAGACAAGTCTGACGTAGTTGACCGGCCCTCAAGCCAATCTTCTCTCCTTCTTTTCGTGTCAACCAAGAGTCTGTAGGCCGAATCAGCCCGCTCATAGTGCCACGCCCAACTGTATGTAGTGTTCATTGTTTTTTGTTTTTTTTGTTTTTTTAGAAATAGAGAAGGACCCCCGGCCTCTGCATTTAGACGATGCATGCAGCCACTTTATTAATTATTCACACAAGAGCTTAGAGCATCTCCAACAGCCGCGCAAAAAGGCGCGCGCGTGGGGTAGAATGGCGCGCTCCAGCGGAGCCGGGAAAACCGCGCGCGCGGGAACCGCTTGCGCGCGCGCGAAATGGCGGCCTCTCGCGCGCCATTTTTGCAGCGCCTCCTCCCGCGCGCCTATAAAACGCAGCGCGCGCGCTCCCCTCGCTCTCCACCGCGCTCTCTCTCTCTCTTCCTGCCTCTCGCGCCACTACTTGCGCCCGCCGCCCCCGAGCGCCGCCGCCGCCCCCGACGCGCCACCATGCCGCCGCGCCGCCGTTCTTCGTCGGGCTACCGCGGCGTCCGCGAGCGCCCGAACGGCGCCGGCTTCTACGCCGAGATACGCTCCGACGATCTCCGGCTTCCCCTCGGCACGTACGAGACGGCGCACGAGGCCGCCCGCGCGTTCGACGCGGCGGCGTGGCGCCTAGGCAGGCCGCGCCGTCAGATGAATTTCGACGATGTCTGCACGCTCGAGCAGGCGTTGGAGCTCGCCCCGCCGCCTCGTCTACACTCCGCACGAGACCGTGCGGAGCACACTGCGATGCAGAACCGCCTCCACGTCGCCCAGGAGGACGAGCGGCGCATGGCGGAGTGGCGCCGGCTCCACCCGGAGGACGTCGCCTACGAGCAGCAGTATTGGGCACGTCGCCGCAAGGAGGACACGCGCCGCCGCCGCGAGGAGCGGTTGGACAGGCGTCGTCGGAGGGAATTGGCGTGTCAGCAGTGCGCCGTCCGCGATGCAGGCGGGAGAACGATCTTCACTGAAAACGATGACCGCTGGATCGACGTCTGGCTGTTAACCTCCTCCGACAACAACGACGAAGCCGGTGATGGTGGAGATGACTTGAGCGACTGGGATTAGTTTTTTTTATGTTTTCGAACTATCTATCTATCTATCTATGTTTTCCAACTATCTATCTATGTTTTCGAACTACCTATCTAGTTGCAATATGTAAAATAACTTTGTATCCTTTTTATTTTAATGCAATTTTACGTATTAAAAAATAGTGTGCGCGCGCTGCATTTTTAGGCACTGCTGGAGCGGCGCGCGCGCTGCATTATAGCGCGGATGTTGGAGCCAGCGCCTATCCCCGCGCTATACCTGCCGAAGCGCGCACGGCATATGCTTTTTTTGGGCGCGGCGCTTAGCGCGGCTGTTGGAGATGCTCTTACAAAGTCATACAAAAGTAAGACTAAAGCCATCGTCTAGGCAACATATGTAGCTACTTGATACGTCCAAAATGCATCACTATTTTATATTGTAATTTATCCTTATTCATTGATATATTTCACATTACGATGATGTTCTTATGTTGTTTTGGCCTATTTTACACAGTTTGCAACTTTCCGGTGCCGAAGCAGCAGACGCAGGATTCAGCGGTAAAAAGTGGACGCTGAGTTGCTGAAGAAGAATACCTCCAAATTTCCTGAAAATCGACGGAGGGTATTTTCCAGACGGATCACGAAGGCACGCAAATGGGCAACCAGAGGGGGGCCACAGGGCGTCCAGGCGCCCAGGGGGGGCGGCCCCACCCCTGGCCGCGCCGGGGGGGCGCTTGGAGCCCCTGGCCCACCTCCGGCTGCCCCCTTTTGCCTATATACTCCTCGTTATCCGAAAACCCTAAAAAGCAGAGTTTTGACGGAGTTCCGCCGCCGCTCCATGGCGGAAACCTACAGAGAAAAAAAAGCCATCTCCGGCGGGCAGATTCCGTCGGGGAGATCACCTCCCGGAAGGGGAGATCATCGCCATCGTCATCACCATCGTCACGGGCATCATCGAGATCATCATCAACATCAGCACCATCTTCATCTTCATCCAAATCTCATCTCACCATTGCAACTTTTGTTGTAACCCGTACTATCTATCCTCTCTACTCCATCGGTGTTGATTACTACTTTGTGGTGAATGCTATTGAGTTTTGTTGGAGAAATATCATTATGTCCAGATTGTTTATCATCCATTTATCTCCACTGATCATGATCTCTTTTATGTCTTGTGAGTAGTTACCTTAGTTCTTGAGGACATGGGAAAAGTCTTGTTCTTAGTAGTCATATGCTGTTGAAGTAATATGTGTTGTTTGATACTTAAGTCGTGTTGTTATTCTACTAGTGGTGTTGTGTGAGTCGAACACTCAACACTTCACCTTATTAAGGACCTAGGGGAATACATTGTGTACAAAGAATGCTTACGGTGGGTTGCCGGAGTGACAGAAACCTGAACCCCAGTTCGCACGCTTTTGCACAAGGGAACAATGGATCATCGATCGTATTGCTATGGTTAGGCTTTTGCCTTAAATACTATCTTGTATTTGCGGATGCTTGCAAAGTGTTTAATCATAAAAGTACACTCATCTTAGTCTAGAGAGTGTACTAGCATAGATCCACCCACTCAACACTTATCAACACATAACATAGTACCGATACGGAATATGGCGAAAGCACATGACTACCTCTCCCGTGTGTCCTCAAGAATACTTTAGCCTTTATAAGTTCAGTTGCTAGGCCTCTCCTTTGCTCAGAAAGGATTGGGCCACTTGTTACTCTTCAGTGCCTTTTACTTTGCTCGCTTTTACTTTCCTGTTGCTTATATCAAGAAAACCCCTAAAATGTTATCTTTCAGTGCTTGCAGTAATTCCTTGCTCAGAATCGCTTATCAATACCTTCTGCTCCTCGTTGGGTTCGACACTCTTACTTATCGAAAACGCTGCAATAGATCCCTTACAGTTGTGGGTCATCAAGTACCGTTTCTGGCGCCGTTGCCGGGGAGTGTAGCGCTATTGGTAAAGTGAAACTGGTAAGGAAGTTTTTATATTTCTGTTTTTATTTTTGCTATTGCTGCTCTTTGTCCTTATGGACAACCTTGCTATTGGATCGTTGCTTGTGGGAAGACGCACCACACCTGTGGTGGTTGCTCCTCCCCCTACTGAAATTGTGCCCTATAAAATACCAGCTGGTATTATCGATTATGTTTTGGCTAATCGTTATGTAGGAGACAGACATCCCGGTGAACACTTGCTATATCTGTCACAACTATGTTCATTATTTAAGCTTGCATGTGTATCAATGGAGTTTGTCATGAGGAAATTGTTCGCCGTATCGCTTATAGATAAAGTGTAATGCCCAGGATGGGACTATACCTCCTACGTGTCGAGGCACGACTTAAAGGTATAAGCCCATCCTAGAATGATCTCAAGTTTGGTATCTTTGCACGACTCATGTAAAAGAGGGATTAAATTGCAAAAGGAGATAGTTGGCTTACACTCGCCACTTCACACAATACATTACATAAGCAATCATCATTCGAAACATCACAACCCGACTACGGGCGAAGAACCAAAAGAAAGATACCAAAACAACATTAAGCCACAGGTCAGGATCGAATCCTAGTAGAAACCACTACTGATCGTCGAAGCGTCACAAACAAACAGTCAAACTCTTCATCGAGCTCCCGGTGAAGAACTTGAACCAGCTCCTGCATCAAACTCGGCTGAACCTGCATCTGGTGTGGTGAAGTAACTGTGAGCCACAGAGGACTCAGCAATCCCGTTCCCGGGTAACAAGACTATTTAAGCCTTGGGTGAGGACAAGGCTGAAGAAAGAACGAGAGGTGAAGGAACAACAAGAGTCTGCAGCAGCAACTAGCACTAACTTACGTGATAGAGAGCGAGAAGAGAAGTGCATCGGTCGAAAGATGATCACGAAGTGATCCTAACTAAAGCCGGTCAAACATAACCCCACCGTGTTCAACTCCCGAATCCCTATTCGGAAATTGACAGTCACGGTACACACGCTGGTAGTGTATTGGAAACATTGTGTCAAGTTTTCTACAACCGGATATTAACAAGATCCCATCTGCCACATAACCGCGAGCACGGCTTTCGAAAGTTCAAACCCTGCAGGGGTGTTCCAACTTGGCCCATCACAAGCCCACGATCCGCGGAGTCGCAACTCCATAGGTGGGAAGACCCGAGTATTCTCGGAATCCCGTGCTCAAGTTAAACCGAACTAAGGTAAGGCTAATCCAGCAAATCCTCCCGGCGTGTCGACACCCTGATAGGTAGCCGCGCGTATCTAGTCTCAGGACACGACCGGATGGGTGATGCTACAGGTTTTTACCAGACCTTGAGTTTCCTCGAGGTGGCCCTGCAGGACCCCCGTTTCGGACCAACACTCATGTGGAGCACTGGCCCGGGGTTGTTGAATTAAAATAAAAGGGATAGCTAGTCCACATGCAAGTTTTTTTATTAGTTTGTTATTAGGCAAATAGTACCAATGTTGGGACTTGCTGGAAAAGACTTAGCACTTAGCGGTTTATCAAGGGGGTCCCATACACCCCAACCGTGTTAGGAACGCATAATCAAGGAACATAACACCGGTTTATACGGTTCCTAACGGCATGAGTGGAACAAAACACCAAGCAAAAGGCTTAGCCTTCCACCCTTGCCAGTATATAGATGATTTCATTTTTAAGCATTTATATAGTGTGATATAACCCAACCAAACTTCAACATGAAGCAAGCATCTTCGATCTTCACCTGCAACTAGCAATGCTATAAGAAGGGCTGAGCGAAGCGTACTTAGCCAAGCAACGGTTTGCATAGGTAGGTTGGTTAAACATGGCAATTGGTTACAAGTAGGAGGCTGACAAGAAGACATGGGCATCGAGGCAAAACTATAGATCGTGACTTCTAGCAATAGGCAAAGATAGTAATGTTATCGGGGTTCGGTCATCTTGCCTGGGATTCCACAAGGGAGAAGAACGGATCCACGAAGTAGACGGAGCAACACAGACGAGAGAAACCTCACAACTCCGGAACGAAACCGAAGCTAACAAGAGAAGCAACCGGAAAGAAAGAAACAACACGGTAAACATACAAGCATAAACATGGCATACGATGCACATCCAAGTATGATGCATGTCCGGTTTAAATATGCATGGCATGGCAAAGTGCACAAACAAATACTACAAGTTAAGTGGAGATCAATATGCAACGAGTTGCATATTGACGAAACACCACATTTAATTATTTAGATGACTCTCATTATTTACAAGACAAGGTTAAATGTTTGTTAACATGGCAAAAGGTGAAGCATAAAGAAACTACACTATTTAGGCATTTTAAATGAGGCCGGAGAAGAACAACAACATGTCCGGAAAATCCCCATGAGCAAGTTTAATAATTATAAGCAAACCACAATTAAACATTCTCATGTTGTTATCATGATGCGGATGACATGATCAAGTTTATGCAATTATTAAAAGGTTGACTTAAAAGAGATATGAAGCATTTGTCGCCGTGGTGGAAAGAAAAGGGTGCCACGGCAACGATCCAAAATGATGCAAAGGCAACAACTCGGTTCCGGTAACTCGTTGAGAGACCGGGCAAAAGAAAGATGGTGTGAGCGAGTCAAACGAGATGAAAGAGGTGGGGTGATCCCGTTACCGGGTTACCACGAGTCGGTGACGAGGCAACCGAGGAACATGACAAAAGGGACGAAACGGACACGGAGCACACACGGGAGACATTTCATACAACACAACAAGCACACGGGTCACGACTCGGGGTTATACCTTCGGAACAAACGTTCACGGGGCGGTTCGAGAGCGTCGAGGAAGTAGCCGTAGTAGTGGAAGTAGTGGTACACGAGTCATGGTACACGGGGCGACGGTAGTGGTACATGCCGTAGAGGTACTTGAGGTGTTGGAAATATGCCCTAGAGGCAATAATAAATTGGTTATTATTATATTTCCTTGTTCACGATAATCGTTTATTATCCATGCTAGAATTGTATTGAAAGGAAACTCAGATACATGTGTGGATACATAGACAAACACCATGTCCCTAGTGAGCCTCTAGACAACTAGCTCGTTGATCAATAGATGGTTACGGTTTCCTAACCATGGACATTGGATGTCGTTGATAACGGGATCACATCATTAGGAGAATGATGTGATGGACAAGACCCAATCCTAAGCCTAGCACAGATCGTGTAGTTCGTATGCTAAAGCTTTTCTATATGTCAAGTATCTTTTCCTTAGACCATGAGATTGTGCAACTCACAGATACCGTAGGAATGCTTTGGGTGTACCAAACGTCACAACGTAACTGGGTGGCTATAAAGGTGCACAACAGGTATCTCCGAAAGTGTCTGTTGGGTTGGCACGAATCGAGACTGGGATTTGTCACTCCGTATGACGGAGAGGTATCTCTGGGCCCACTCGGTAGGACATCATCATAATGTGCACAATATGTGATCAAGGAGTTGATCACGGGATGATGTGTTACGGAACGAGTAAAGAGACTTGCCGGCAACGAGATTGAGCAAGGTATCGGTATACCGACGATCGAATCTCGGGCAAGTGCTATACCGATAGACAAAGGGAATCATATACGGGATTGATTGAATCCTTGACATCGTGGTTCATCCGATGAGATCATCGTGGAACATGTGGGAGCCAACATGGGTATCCAGATCCCGCTGTTGGTTATTGGCCGGAGAGTTGTCTCGGTCATGTCTACATGGTTCCCGAGCCCGTAGGGTCTACACACTTAAGGTTCGATGACGCTAGGGTTATAGGGAAAGTATGTACGCGGTTACCGAATGTTGTTCGGAGTCCCGGATGAGATCCCGGACGTCACGAGGAGTTCCGGAATGGTCCGGAGGTAAAGATTCATATATGGGAAGTCCTGTTTTGGTCACCGGAAAAGTTTCGGGCGATATCGGTAATGTACCGGGACCACCGGGAGGGTCCCGGGGGTCCACAAGGTGGGGCCACCAGCCCCAGAAGGCTACGTGGGCTAAGTGTGGGAGGGGACCAGCCCCAAGGGGGCTGGTGCGCCCCCCCACCAAGTCCCAGGGCGCCTCCAAGAGGGGAGGGGGGCAAACCCTAGGGCAGTTGGGCCCTAGGGCCCAATAGTGGTGCGCCTCCCCCTCTCTCCCCCTTGGCCGCCCCCCTAGATGGGATCTAGGGCTGGCCGCACCCTAGGGGAGGGAAACCCTAAAGGGGGGCGCAGCCCTCCCTTCCCCCTATATATATGTGAGGTTTTAGGGCTGTTGGACACACGAGAACGTCTCCCTCT
Source organism: Secale cereale (assembly GCA_902687465.1). Taxonomy (NCBI): domain Eukaryota; kingdom Viridiplantae; phylum Streptophyta; class Magnoliopsida; order Poales; family Poaceae; genus Secale; species Secale cereale. The sequence continues at coordinate 704,996,171 of LR738712.1, forward strand.
TGGCGCAGCCCTACCCCTCTCCCTCCTCGTCTCTTGCAGCGCTTGGCGAAGCCCTGCTGGAGTCCCGCGCTCCTCCACCACCACCACGCCGTCGTGCTGCTGTTGGATGGAGTCTTCCCCAACCTCTCCCTCTCTCCTTGCTGGATCAAGGCGTGGGAGACGTCACCGGGCTGCACGTGTGTTGAACGCGGAGGCACCGTTGCTTCGGTGCTAGGATCTTCGGCGATCTGAATCGCGGCGAGTACGACTCCATCAACCGCGTTCTTGAACGCTTCCGCTTAGCGATCTACAAGGGTATGTGGATCCAACTCTCCTCTCGTAGATGCATCTCCTAGATTGATCTTGGTGAGCGTAGGAAAATTTTTGTTTCCCATGCAACGTTCACCAACAGTGGCATCATGAGCTAGGTTCTTGCGTAGATGCTTTCTCGAGTAGAACACAAAAGGGTTTGTGGGCGTTGATGTTTAGATTGCTTCCCTCCTTGGTCTTTCTTGATTCAGCGGTACTATGGGATGAAGCGGCCCGGACCAACTTTACATGTCCACGTACATGAGATCGGTTCCATCGACAGACATGCGACTTTTGTTGCATAAGATGGCTGGCGGGTGTCTGTCTCTCCTATCTTAGTTGAATCGGAATAGACAAAGGCGGTCCTTGTAGAAGGTTAAATAGCAACTTAAATATCACCGTTGTGGCTTTGCGTAGGTAAGAAGCGTTCTTGCTAGATACCCATAGCAGCCACGTAAAACATGCAACAACAAATTAGAGGACGTCTAACTTGTTTTTGCAGGGTATGTATGTGATATGATATGGCCAATGACATGATGAGATATATTTGATGTATGAGATGATCATGTTGTAATAGTTAATATCGACTTGCATGTCGATGCATACGGCAACCGGCAGGAGCCATAGGGTTGTCTTTAATTTTTGTATGACCTGCGTGTCAATCATTAAGCGCTATGTAATGCTTTACTTTATCGCTAAGCGGTAGCATTAGTAGTAAGAGCATGGTGGGCGCACGACAACCTCGATGGCGACACGATGATGGAGATCATGATGATGGGGATCATGGCGTGGCGCCGGTGACGATGGAGATCATGCCGGTGCTTTGGAGATGGAGATCAAAAGCACGAGTTGATGGCCATATCATGTCACTTATGATTTGCATGTGATGTTAATCCTTTTATGCATCTTATTTTGCTTAGGACGGCGGTAGCATTATAAGATGATCCCTCACTAAAATTTCAAGATGAAATTGTGTTCCCCCCGAGTGTGCGCCGTTGCGAAGGTTCGTCGTTTCGAAGCACCACGTGATGATCGGGTGTGATAGACTCTACGTTCGCATACAACGGGTGCAAGCCAGTTTTGCACATGCAGAACACTCGGGTTAGACTTGACGAGCCTAGCATGTACAGACATGGCCTCGGAACACGGAAGACCGAAAGGTCGAGCATGAGTCATATAGTAGATATGATCAACATGTAGATGTTCACCATTGACACCACCTCATCTCACGTGATGATCGGACTTGGGTTGGTGAATCTGGATCATGTCACGCTCGAATGACCAGAGGGATGTCAATTTGAGTGGGAGTTATAAGTAATTTGATTAGTTAAACTCACTTATCATGAACAATAGTCTAAGTTGACTTTGCAAATTATGTTGTAGATCAATAGCTTGCGTTGTAGCTCCCTGTTTAATACGATCCTAGAGAAAGACTAAGTTGAAAGATATTGTAAGCAAGGATGCGGGCTGGGTCCGTAGTCCGAGGAGTGTCCTCACTGCTACGCAGAAAGCTTACGTCTTTGATGCACCGCTCGATGTGCAAACCCCTACAACGTTGTCTGTGGATGTTGTGAACACCTGACAGACACGTCCTGATAACTACTTGATAGTTTAGTGCACCATACTTTACGGCTTAGAATCGGGATTCCAATGACGTTTTGAACGCCATAGAACATATGAGATGTTCTAAGAGCTGAAATTGGGATTTCAGGCTCATGCCCGTGTTGAGAGGTATGAGACCTCTGACAAGTTCTTTTGCCAAAAAGATGGAGGAGAATGGCTCAACTAGTGAGCATGTGCTCAGAATGTCTGGGTGCTGAAATCACTTGAACCAAGTGGGAGTTAATCTTCCAGGTGAGATAGTGGTTGACGGAATTCTCTAGACACTATCACCAAGGTACTAGAACTTCGTGATGAACTATGACATGCAAAGGATGGTGATAATCCCGGTGCTGTCAGCGGTTCTTAGTACCGCAAAAGTAGAGATCAAGAAGGAGCATCAAGTGTTGATGGTTTAGCAAGACCACTGGTTTCAAAAGGGGTAAGGGCTAGAAGGGAAACTTCATGAATGGCAAACCTGTTGTCGCTCTGATGAAGGAACCCATGGTTGAACCCAAACCTCGAGACTAAGTGCTTCTATTGTAAGGGGAACGGTCACATGGTAGCGGAACCACCCCAAATACATGGTAGATATGATAGCTGGCAACTTCAACAAAGTATATTTGATATACGTGTTATTGATGTGTACCTTAGTAGTACTCCTTGTAGCACCTGGGTATTGGATACCGGTTCAGTTGCTATTATTAGTGACTTGAAGCAAAAGCTACGGACTGAACGGAGACTAGCTAAGGGCGAGGTGACGATGTGTGTTGGAAATGTTTCCAAGGTTGATGAGATCACCATCGCACACTTCCTCTATTTTCGAGATTAGTGTTGAACCTAGATAAATGTTATCAGGTGTCTGCGTTGAGCATGAAAATGATTAGATCATGTTCATTACAATACGATTATTCATTTAAGTCAGAGAATAATGGTTATTCTGTTTACATGAATAATACCTTTATGGTCATGCACCCAATGGTTTGTTGAATCTCGATCATAGTAATACACATGATGATGATATTAATGCCAAAAGATGTAGAGTTAATAATGATAGTACCACTTTCTTGTGGCACTGCCGCTTAGGTCATTTTGGCATAAAATGCATGAAGAAACTCCATGCTGATGGACGTTTGGAGTCACTTGATTTTGAATCGCTTGACACATGCGTGCCATGCCTCATGGGCAGGATGACTGAGATCTCGTTTTCAGGTACAATGAAACGGGTAAGTGACTTATTGGAAATCATACATGCTGATGTATGTGATCCAATGAGAATTAAGGCGTGTGGTGGATATCGTTATTTTCTCATCTTCACTGACAATTTGAGTAGATATGGTATATTTACTTAATGAAGCAAAAGTCTGAAACGTTTGAAAGGTTCAAAAATTTCAGAGTGAAGATTAAGAAACATCATAACAAGAAGATCATGTTCCTACGATCTGATCAAGGGGATATTATCTGAATTATGAGTTTGGCAATCACTTGAGACATTGTGGAATTGTTTCGCAGTTGAAGTCCCCTGGAACACCACAGTAATGGTGTGTCCGGACATCGTAATCGAACCTTATGATATGGTGCGATCTATGGTGTGTCTTACCGATCTACCGCTATTATTTTGAGGTTATGCATTAGAGATAGCTGCATTCACTTTATATAGGACACCATCTAAGTCCGTTGAGACGACGTCGTATGGTTTGGCAAGAAACCGTAGTTGTCGTTTCTCAATGTTTGGGGCTGCGAGGCTTATGGCTTCAGCCAGGAAAAGCTCGAACCCAAAGCGGACAAATACATCTTCATGGAATACCCACTGGTAGCGGTTGGGTATACCTTCTATCTCAGATCCAAGGACAAAATGTTTGTCGCTAAGAATGGGTCCTTTCTCGAGAAGGAGTTTCTCTCGAAAGAATTGAGTGGGAGGAAGATAGAACTTGATGAGGTTTTCGAACCCTCACTTCAACCGGAGAGTAGTGCAACACAGAAAGATGTTTCTGTGGAACCTATGACAGTTGAAGAGGATACTAATGATAGTGATCATGAAGCTCCAGATCAAGTTGCTATCGAACCTCGTGGGTCGACAAGGATATGTACTACTCCTGAGTGGTACGGTGATCCTGTCTTAGAGGTCATGTTGTTGGACAACGATGAACCTACGAACTATGGAGAAGCGATGGTGGGCCCATATTCCGACAAATGGTTAGAAGCCGATAAATCCGAGATAGGATCCATGTATCAAAACAAAGTATGGACTTTGGTGGACTTGCCCTATGATCGGCAAGCCATTGAGACAAATGGATCTTTAAGACTAAGACGGACGTGGACGGTAATGTCACCGTCTATGAAGCTCGACTTGTGGCGAAGAGTTTTCCACAAGTTCAAGGAGTTGACTACGATGAGATTTTCTCACCCGTAGCGATGCTTAAGACCGTCGGAATCATGTTAGCATTAGCTGCATTTATGAAATCTGGCAGATGGATGACAAAACAAGTTTCCTTACCAGTTTTCGTAAGGAAAGGTTGTATGTGATACAATCAGAAAGGTTTTGTCGATCCTAAGGATGCTAAAAGATATGCTAGCTCCAGCGATCCTTCCATGGACTAGAGCAAGCATCTCGGAGTCGGAATATACACTTTGATGGAGTGATCAAAGTTTTTGGGTATACAAAGTTTGTTGGAAACTTGTATTTGCAATAAAGTGAGTGGGAGCACTACAACATTTCTGATAAGTATATGTGAATGACATATTGTTGATTCGAAATGATGTAGAATTTCTGGAAAGCATAAAGGGTTGTTTGAAAGGTGTTTTTCAAAGGAATACCTGGATAAAGCTGCTTACATATTGGGCATCAAGACGCCTGATGATACTTTCAAAGGAACACACACCTTTGACGTGATTTTGAAGGAGTTCAAAATAGATCAGTTAAAAGAAAGAGTTCTTACCTGAGTTGTAAGGTGTGAAGTTGAGTAAGACTCAAAACTTGACCACGGCAGAAGGAAGAGGAAGGACGAAGGTCGTCCCCTATGCTTTTGTCATAGGCTCTATACGGTATGCCATGCTAAGTACCGCACCTGATGTGTGCCTTGCCACATGTCTGGCAAGAGGGTACAAAGGTGATCCAGGAGTGGATTACTAGATAGTGGTCAAAATTATCCTTAGAGGAATAAGGAAATGTTTCTCGGTTATGGAGGTGATAAAGAGTTCGACGTAAAGAGTTACGTCGATGCAAGCTTAACACCTATCCGGATAACTCTAAGTGGAGATACCGGATACGTATAATGGAGCAACAGTTTGGAATAGCTCCAAGTGGAACGTGGTAGCAGCATCTACGATATGACATAAAGTTTTGCGAAGTACATAGGGATCTGAATGTTGCAGACCCGTTGACTACAACCTCTCTCACAAGCATAACATGATCAAACACAGAACTCATTGAGTGTTAATCACATATTGATGTGAACTAGATTACTGACTCTAGTGAACTCTTTGGATGTTAGTCACATAGCGATGTGACCTATGAGTGTTAATCACATGGCGATGTGAACTAGATTATTGACTCTAGTGCAAGTGGGAGACTGTTGGAAATATGCCCTAGAGGCAATAATAAATTGGTTATTATTATATTTCCTTGTTCATGATAATCGTTTATTATCCATGCTAGAATTGTATTGATAGGAAACTCAGATACATGTGTGGATACATAGACAAACACCATGTCCCTAGTGAGCCTCTAGATGACTAGCTCGTTGATCAATAGATGGTTACGGTTTCCTAACCATGGACATTGGATGTCGTTGATAACGGGATCACATCATTAGGAGAATGATGTGATGGACAAGACCCAATCCTAAGCCTAGCACAGATCGTGTAGTTCGTATGCTAAAGCTTTTCTATATGTCAAGTATCTTTTCCTTAGACCATGAGATTGTGCAACTCACAGATACCGTAGGAATGCTTTGGGTGTACCAAACGTCACAACGTAACTGGGTGGCTATAAAGGTGCACAACAGGTATCTCCGAAAGTGTCTGTTGGGTTGGCACGAATCGAGACTGGGATTTGTCACTCCGTATGACGGAGAGGTATCTCTGGGCCCACTCGGTAGGACATCATCATAATGTGCACAATATGTGATCAAGGAGTTGATCACGGGATGATGTGTTACGGAACGAGTAAAGAGACTTGCCGGCAACGAGATTGAGCAAGGTATCGGTATACCGACGATCGAATCTCGGGCAAGTGCTATACCGATAGACAAAGGGAATCATATACGGGATTGATTGAATCCTTGACATCGTGGTTCATCCGATGAGATCATCGTGGAACATGTGGGAGCCAACATGGGTATCCAGATCCCGCTGTTGGTTATTGGCCGGAGAGTTGTCTCGGTCATGTCTACATGGTTCCCGAGCCCGTAGGGTCTACACACTTAAGGTTCGATGACGCTAGGGTTATAGGGAAAGTATGTACGCGGTTACCGAATGTTGTTCGGAGTCCCGGATGAGATCCCGGACGTCACGACGAGTTCCGGAATGGTCCGGAGGTAAAGATTCATATATGGGAAGTCCTGTTTTGGTCACCGGAAAAGTTTCGGGCGATATCGGTAATGTACCGGGACCACCGGGAGGGTCCCGGGGGTCCACCAGGTGGGGCCACCAGCCCCAGAAGGCTACGTGGGCTAAGTGTGGGAGGGGACCAGCCCCAAGGGGGCTGGTGCGCCCCCCCACCAAGTCCCAGGGCGCCTCCAAGAGGGGAGGGGGGCAAACCCTAAGGCAGTTGGGCCCTAGGGCCCAATAGTGGTGCGCCTCCCCCTCTCTCCCCCTTGGCCGCCCCCCTAGATGGGATCTAGGGCTGGCCGCACCCTAGGGGTGGGAAACCCTAAAGGGGGGCGCAGCCCTCCCTTCCCCCTATATATATGTGAGGTCTTGGGGCTGCTAGACACACGAGAACGTCTCCCTCTTGGCGCAGCCCTACCCCTCTCCCTCCTCGTCTCTTGCAGCGCTTGGCGAAGCCCTGCTGGAGTCCCGCGCTCCTCCACCACCACCACGCCGTCGTGCTGCTGTTGGATGGAGTCTTCCCCAACCTCTCCCTCTCTCCTTGCTGGATCAAGGCGTGGGAGACGTCACCGGGCTGCACGTGTGAAGAACGCGGAGGCACCGTTGCTTCGGTGCTAGGATCTTCGGCGATCTGAATCGCGGCGAGTACGACTCCATCAACCGCGTTCTTGAACGCTTCCGCTTAGCGATCTACAAGGGTATGTGGATCCAACGCTCCTCTCGTAGATGCATCTCCTAGATTGATCTTGGTGAGCGTAGGAAAATTTTTGTTTCCCATGCAACGTTCCCCAACATGAGGGTGCCGACGGATCCGGGCGTCGGTAGGTGGTACTTGTCGCGGTCGTCGTCGACGTAGGGGTACACGTTCGTAGTGGGAAGTAGTTGTTCCGTTCGTCTTGGCGGTTCCACGACGGCGGTAGTTGTTCACGGTCATAGGTAGTCGTTCGGGTCGTCGTGGTACTCGGTGTCTCGGTCTTGTCGACGGTAGACGAACTCGTTCGTAGATGTACTTGGCGCATCCGTCTTTTCCGGGCGACGGTAGACGTTCGGGCGACGGTAGTTGAACTCGCGTTTCGTAGGGGTACTTGGCGTTCGTAGCCGTTCGGTCGTCGTGGTCTTTGGCGTGTAGGCGTACACGTTCTCTGTCAAGGTCAACACAAGCAACACAAAAACAAAACAAAACTACAGCACGGGACAGCGGCGAGTCCACGCAGCGACAACAACAGCAGGACTTGGCACATGACAAAAGGCAAAACTGCCCAACCAAAACGGATCGGCGCTGGAGGACGGAGAACGTCGCTGGGGTCTTGGCGCTGAAGCAGGGGACGAAGGTGCTTGGCTGCTGGCTCCTGGAGACGGAGGAAGGCGAGGCCGGCGGGGTCGGGGTCGCGGCCTTGGAGGCGCATCGGTGCTGCAGGAAGAAGCTCCAGCGCGGAGGATGGAGGCCGGAGGCGCGCCGGTGCGGGATGGAGGCAGGAGATGGCTCGGGGAGCTCCGGCGCGGGGAGAGCCCGCGAGCTCCGTCGGCTCGAGAGGAAGGGCGCCCGACGCCCGGCGCTGGAGGCGCGAGGTCGCGGCGGCGCCCTGGCGACAGAGGCCTCTGGTGCGGCCCCGGGCCGGCTTGGTGAAGCGGCGGTTGGGGGTGAGCTACGAGGGATCGGCCTGGGTGTTTGCGAGGAGGAGAGGCGACGCGAGCGAGAGAGGTCGACGCGGGGAGATCGGGGCGAGAGGTGAGGGTTCGGGCGACAGAGGGAGAAAGGAGGAGCGGTCGAGTGAATCGGGGGCTCGGGGGGAGAAGGGTGCGGTGACAGAGGGAGATGGAGAGGAGCGAGGGGGTGGAGCGAGCTGCGGGCTAGGGTTGGGGAGGCTGCGGACCTAGCAGGCCAAGAGGGATGGGCCTTAGGGAGAAGGGGAAGGAGGCTGGAGGGCCAAAGGCTGGAAGGGAAGAAGAGCAGGTGCGGCTGGCCCTGCAGCCTAGCCTTTCTCTAATTCTTTAGCAGTAAAAGAAATAGAGAGAGAGAGCTAAAAAAAGAAAGGAGGCCACGAACAAGGAATAAAATATGGAACAATTTTGAAAGGCTTTACGGGTTATTACCAACCCAACAAAATAGTTCCAACAAAAAGGGAAGTGCAAACTAAAACATTTAGGTTGCAATAAAAGGAGTTTGAACGGAGTCTAGATATTTAGGAGGAGCCTCGATAACGAGAAAAGGAATAAAGGGAAGATTTGACGGTGAACTTGAAGTGAAATAGACATGGGGAAAATTATGCAAGTGTGTTGCGGGTAATTCCGAAGCAAATGGAATATTTTAAATATAGCTCCCTAATAATATTGAGAGGCTTTATATGTTATAAAGAGAAGCCATTCTTCCCTCGATTTAAATGGACCGAAGGTCCACACGGTTTATTTAGGTTGAGATGCAAAAATTAATATGACATGATGGCATGATGACATGATGCAATGCAAAAATAAATAACACAAGCAAAATAAAACACACGGGAGAACCCGGAACATCTGGAATCTTCTGGAATCTTCTGGGACGTCGGTCTCGGGCGTCACATAAAGCTTCAGATTGGTATAAGCTTCTCGATAACTCACACTTGTTTGATTGGCAAGAGCTTATGTCTCTCTTTTATACTAAGTTTTATCCTCTTCATGAAATTCATCGAGACAGGAACTATATCTATAACTTTAGGTCTCGTGACGGAGAAAGCATTGCTCAAGCTTGGGGGAGATTGAAATCCCTAATGCTCAAATGTCCTATTCATGAGCTCCCCAAGGAAATTATACTTACAAATTTTTATGCCAGTCTATCTCGTCAGGATAAGGAGATGCTGGATGCCTCCTCTAGTGGGGTATTTCAGACGAAGAGTGTTGAAGAAAGGTGGGATCTGATGTCTACACACGCTTCTACTCTTGTAGACTATGTTGGGCCTCCAAGCGCAGAGGTTTGTAGGACAGCAGCAATTTCCCTCAAGTGGATGACCTAAGGTTTATCGAACTCAGGGAAGTAGAGGTTGAAGATGGTCTCTCTCAAGCAACCCTGCAACTAAGATACAAGAAGTCTCTTGTGTCCCCAACACACCTAATACAACTAGGAGTTGTATAGGTGCACTAGTTCGGCGAAGAGATGGTAAAATATGGATGATAGGAGTGGCAAAGCAAAGTAATATAAATCTGTAATAAAAAGTGCAGCAAGCAAACAAGTGGTAAACGTGAGCACAAATGGTATTGCAATGGTGGAAATAAGGCCTAGGGATCATACTTTCACTAGTGGCAACTCACAACAACATTAACATAATCGAATCACATGATATTTCCCATAAAACATGCAATGGAGACGCACCCGGAGGTCATTTCTTCGTGGTCAAGAAAGGACGAGAATTATGTAGGGCTACAAAAGCACACCTCAAAGTTCGTAGTTCTCTATCTAAGGATTTCCCAATGTCACCGCGGCCATCCAAAGAGAGTCCCACAATCACCACAACATATCTAAAGGATAGTCAAAGACAAGCACCAAGAGACTCTCAATCTTCAATCAACACACAAGAGAGGAAATCACTCATGAAAATATTTTTCTAATCCATGTCCAATAGACCGCTGTCACCTTGGTCTCGGGGATTATACTAGATAAAGACAAGTGAGTACATCAATCCAATACATAGAGGAAGGGAAAACATCATGGGATCACCCTAGATTAACATAGCCTATGATCACAACGAAGATCACATCATGGGAGAGAGAGATAACCACATAGCTACACGTACGAGCCCTCGGCCCCGGAGAAGACTACTCACACATGGACATGGTGAGGAGGAGGTTGATGATGGTGTTGATGGAGAGGTGCAGCCCCGCGAGGAGGAGATGGCCGGCGGCAGCCACGGAGGCGGCGACGGCGCCCCTTGGGGGCGCGGCGGCGGCGGCGGCCCTAGGGGGCAGCGGCTCCTTGGCCCCCCCTTCTTCCTTGTGGATGGTGCTGCAATGGTGCTGGTCCTCCCCTCCAAGATGGCGGCTCAGGAGGAGGAAAATTCGTGGCCCTTGGTGACCTAGGTTTCCTCTCTTTATATAGACTCTCGGATTCCCGTCATCAGATTTTGGGCCTCAGTAAAACGGGCTTTACTCGGCCGTCCAGACTCCGATTTGGACGAATTTTATATCCAGAAGCATCGCCTCGAAATTCTGCACAACTTTCGCAACTAGACATTTTCCGTTTGACGTCGTCTTCGGACCGGAACGTGACCATCTTTAAAAAACGTTCTCAGACAGATTTCAGGAAAGTCAGAGTCCTACTCCAATACGACTCCTTTTGCGTTTTTGTCAATTTCCAAGTAATTCCTACACAATAAATTGTAAAACAAGAACATTGTGCACTTTTGCAACCATTAGTAGGTTAGTCCAAATATGATCAAAAGTGTATGGAAGTGCATAAATATCATAGCAATATCACACAAAAAAGGCATGGAGCAAGCAGAAATTATAGATACGTTTTGGACGTATCAGGATCTCATTGAAAGGATCCAGAGGAATACCGAAGATTGGGAAATCGATAAAGGTATTGAACCCGCTATAAATTATGAGCATGATTATATTGAGAGCTATGTGAAAACTGATTACTTCAATACTTTTTGCTCTAAGATTGGTCTTGATTCTCATCTAATGATTTATTTCTGTAAGGATTTTGCCTCTCACGTTGATTCTTTTAAAAAGAAGAGAGACCAGCATCATGAACCTTTCAAAGAGCTACCTGTTGATATTCATGTTGCTGACCCTATTTTGCCTGCAGTTATATATGAAAAGCCTCCTTTTCCCGCAAGGATAAGGGAGCACTCTCTTGTGACAGGCGTAATAAATAAAAGTGAGAGAAGAATTGATGAGCCTGAGGACCAGATCAAGGTCGATCCTCAAGTTGCATTGGTTAAAGACCTTGTTACTAATGATGTTTTGGATTCCAATGTAATTTTTTTTGCTGTTTCCACTAACCTTGTCACAGCCAAGAATAAAGGCCCAATTTCAGGTACTCCAGTAGTATCTGTTAAAATAGGAGATCACAATTATTATGGGCTATGCGATTTGGGATCGAGTGCTAGTGCTATCCCCTATTCACTTTATGAAGAGATCATCGGTGAGATTTCCCCTTGTGAACTTGAAGGAGTTGATGTTACCATTCATCTTGCAAACAGAACAACTATCTCTCCTATCGGAATTGTGAGGGACGTTGAAGTCCTATGTGGAAAGGTAAAATACCCAACCGACTTTCTAGTGCTTGGTTCAGAGAGGGACAATTTTTGTCCTATTATTTTTGGTAGACCTTTTCTTAGAACTTGTGGAGTTATAATAGATTGCAAGAAAGGTAAAGTTTCTGTTGAATTCAATGGTGAGCCATATGAATTTAATTTTTCTAAGTTCTCTAAGCAGCCTCGTGGTACCGATTTACCCAGTGATGATAAAATTATTGAAAGTATTGCTTCTATTGCTATTCCTCCTAATGATCCTTTGCAGCAATATATGGAGGACCACGAGAATGATTTGCATATGCAGGAAAGAAATGAACTAGATGAAATATTCTTGAGGCAACCTGCTATCCTGAAGCACAACCTTCCAGTTGAACCTTTGGGAATTTTATCAAAACCAAAAGAAGACCCGGTGTTCGATCTTAAACCTCTTCCCGATACGCTCAAGTATGCTTATTTAGATGAAAAGAAAGTATATCCTGTTATTATCAACTCTAACCTTTCAGGATATGAAGAAGAGCGACTATTGGAAGTACTTCGTAAACACCGAGGTGCAATTGGCTATACCCTTGATGACCTTAAGGGGATTAGTCCATCTATCTGTCAACATACTATCAACCTTGAGCCTGATGCTAAACCAGTTGTTGATCATCAACGACGGTTGAACCCGAAGATGATGGATGTTGTAAGAACTGAGATTCTCACGCTCTACCCTATAGCTGATAGTAAGTGGGTAAGCCCGGTACATTGTGTTCCTAAGAAAGGAGGTAGAACTGTGGTTCCTAATGATAAGAATGAACTAATACCTCAGAGAACTATTATTGGATATAGAATGTGTATTGATTACAGGAAGCTGAACAAGGCAACCAGGAAGGATCACTACCCGCTGCCGTTCATCGACCAAATGCTTGAAAGGTTATCCAAAAATACCCACTTTTGTTACCTCGATGGCTATTCTGGCTTCTCTTAAATTCATGTTAACACTGCTGATCAAGAGAAGACCACTTTTACTTGTCCCTTTGGTACTTATGCTTACAGGCGTATGCCTTTTGGTTTATGTAATGCCCCTGCTACTTTTCAAAGGTGTATGTCTGCTATCTTTCATGGTTTCTGCGAGGAGATTATGGAAGTCTTCATGGACGATTTCTCCGTCTATGGAACTTCCTTTGACCATTGTCTCCACAACCTTAATAAAGTTTTGCAGAGATGTGAGGAAACAAATATGGTACTCAACTGGGAGAAGTGTCACTTCATGGTTAACGAAGGAATTGTTCTTGGTCACAAGATTTCCGAAAGGGGAATTGAAGTGGACAAGGCCAAGATCGAAGCAATTGAGAGGATGCCCTATCCAAGGGACATCAAAGGTATTCGCAGTTTTCTTGGTCATGCTGGTTTCTATAGAAGATTTATTAAAAACTTTTCTAAGACTTCGAGGCCCCTCACTAATCTTCTCCAGAAGGACGTTCCTTTTGTATTTGATGAAGATTGTAAGGAAGCTTTTGAAGTTCTTAAGAAAGCTTTAATGACCGCTCCTATAGTACAACCACCTGACTGGAATTTACCTTTTGAGATTATGTGTGATGCTAGTGATTTTGCTGTTGGAGCTGTTTTAGGACAAAGAGTTGATAAGAAATTGAATGTTATACATTATGCTAGTAAAACCCTTGATAGTGCTCAAAAGAATTATGCTACTACTGAGAAGGAATTCTTAGCTGTAGTATTTGCTTGTGATTAGTTTAGGCAGTATATTGTCGATTCCAAAGTTATTATTCATACTGACCATGCTGCCATTAAGTACCTTATGACAAAGAAGGATGCCAAACCAAGGCTTATCAGATGGGTACTCCTTCTTCAAGAATTTGATTTGCAGATTGTTGATAGGAAAGGAGAAGACAATCCGGTGGCGGACAATCTTTCAAGGATGGAAGATATACCACATGATCCCATACCAGTCAACGACAGTTTTCCAGACGAGCAACTTGCCGTTGTAAAAGTACAATCTCTTTCCGATCCTTGGTTTGCAGATTATGCTAATTTTATCGTTGCAAAGTATTTGCCTCCAGGTTTAACATTTCAGCAAAGGAAGAAGTTCTTTCATGATTTGAGGCACTACTTTTGGGATGACCCACATCTTTTCAAAGAAGGCCCCGATGGGATCATGAGAAGATGCATACCGGAACATGAGCAGAAGGACATTCTCAGACAGTGTCATGATAGTCCCTATGGAGGACATCATGCCGTTGAGAGGACCGCACATAAGGTTCTCCAATCAGGTTTTTATTGGCCTACTCTCTTTAAGGATGCTAGAAATTATGTTTTAGCCTGTGATAAATGTCAGAGAGTTGGTAACATTAGTAGAAGGAACGAGATGCCTATGAATTACTCACTAGTGATTGAACCTTTTGATTGCTGGGGTTTTGATTTTATGGGTCCTTTTCCTTCTTCGCACAAGTACACTCACATTTTAGTAGCTGTTGATTATGTGACCAAGTGGGTTGAAGCAATCCCCACTGAAAGTGTTGATCACAAGACATCTTTGAAAATGCTCAAAGATGTGATTTTTCCTAGGTTTGGTGTACCTAGGTATCTCATGACTGATGGAGGATCACACTTCACGCATGGAGATTTTAGAAAAGCTTTAGCCAAGTACGATGTCAATCATAGAATTGCTTCACCGTACCATCCTCAAACTAGTGGGCAAGTTGAGCTCACCAATAGAGAGATTAAGTTGATCTTGTAGAAGACAGTAAACAGAAATAGAATGGACTGGTCAAATAAGCTAGGAGATGCTTTGTGGGCGTATATAACTGCTTACAAAAAACCCATGGGCATGTCCCCCTATAAGATGGTGTATGGCAAGGCTTGCCATTTGCCATTAGAGTTAGAGCACAAAGCTTTCTGGGCTGTTAGAGAGCTTAATGCTGACCCAAAGTTAGCTGGTGAGAAGCGTCTCATGAACTTGACTTCTCTAGATGAGTGGAGAAGTGAAGCTTACGAGAGCGCTAAAATGTTCAAGGAAAAGGTAAAGAAGTGGCATGATAGGAGGATTCTGAAACGTGAATTTAATGTTGGTGATAAAGTTTTGTTGTTTAGATCCCGTTTCAGGTTTTCTCCAGGCAAACTACTTTCCAGGTGGGAAGGGCCATTTCATATTGAAGAAGTCTATCGGTCTGGTGCAATTAAGATTAACAATTTTGAAGGCACCAAACCTCAAGTTGTGAATGGGCAAAGACTTAAGCATTACATAGCAGGAGACCCTGTCAATGTTGATGTGAATATGATATACACAACAACTCACGAAGAACATGTTGCAGCCCTGTTTCAGACACCAGCAGAAGCAGAATAAAGAAAATGTATGTATTACGGTAAGGAAACATCGCGAACCGCCATAAAAGTTCCATATTATGAGTTTTTGCAAAATTAGTAAAATTCTAAGCCTAAGTGGAGTCGGAGACAAGCTCCAGGGGGCCCAGGCGCGCCCTACCTCCTGGCCGCGCCGAGAGGCTGCCTGGGCACCCGGGAGTCCGTCTCCGACCCCGCTTTAGCCTATTACCTTCCTTTGTGTGCATAAATTTTTGCTATATATTTGTCCGGATTGTTCCGGCAACGTATCTCGCGATTTCGTGTGTTTTCTTTTTGATCTGTTTCTGCCAGGAAATCTTTCAGCTGAATCTAGGTGCCATGGCTTCTCCAAGTTCCCCCAAGGACAAGTTCGTCGTCAACGTCATCAACCCTTACCTCGCTTAGGTGAAGAAGCACCCTCAGGTTGTTCGGATGGAGGACGGTGTCCTCCATCAAGAAGATCTGAAGGGACCTATCAAGGAGGGGAGCATCCAGGCCAGGCTAGAAGAAGTGGAGCAAGAAGTCTTCAAGTACAAGAAGATGATCGAGCGTTGATGGGCCTCGAACCCCTCGTTGGTTACCCCAAGTGGAAGTTGTAAGATGTAGTAAGTAGAAGTGTTTTCCCTTAGCAAAGATGCCAAGGATCGAATCCCCAGAGACTCCTAGGTTCAACAAGTAGGTGTCAATTGCTACGGCGCCAGATTAGTAGCAATCAACGTGGACCTGCACACAGATACAAATAACTTTGCTCCCAACGAGTACAGAGAGGTTGTCAATCTCTCCGGCCTTGTAGTTCACAAAGGGTTAAAAGCAATGATAGTAGTGATAGATAGTTTTTGCAATAGTAAGTAATAACGGAAAGTAAATAGTGGATGTGATCAATGATGGTAATATGGACCGGAGTCTCATGATGTTCACTAGTGATGTCTCTCTCCCAAAAGACGATAAAACAGCTATGTGAGGTAAACAAATTACAGCTGGGCAATTGACAGGACCACGAACGCAAACCAATGCTGACTACATTGCAAGAAAGGTTGAGGTTCAAAGAATGGGCGGTACGCCAAAGTAAGTAGACCGAAATCCATCAATATCTACTACTAATCATCCACCTTGAGATATCTATCCAGAACATCTCGCTGGTATTAAGTTGCGAGTCCCACCCATAGTGTAAACTCAATGCAACAGACAACTGCATTAAAAGAACTTTGCGTAAAGTAAACAATCCTTGCACCCGCGGGCACAAGCACCGTTATTTTCCCCCTTGTGGCAACAGCACATCCCCTAGACTCATGTTTCTGTCACTCAAGCTAGTCATCGAGGGGCATGAACCCACAATCGAGCATAACGTTCCCTCTTGGAGTCACTACCTATTACTCGGCCAAAGCAATAAATAACAACGGAGAACATGCAAGAATTACTTATGAACTAAAATATAAAAGAGGTGAACCAAATATATTACTCAAGATCAATCTGAACATAATCTCATAATCCATCGGATCCCAGCAAACTCAACATAGCAACAGCATAAGGATTACATAGGTGCCTCGATCATGTAGGGCAGCTCACGAGGACTAATTAGTGAAGCACAAGAACGGGAGGAGAACATCACATAGCTACTGGTCATGGACTCATGGTCCAAGGGAGACTACTCACGAGTCATCCGGGAGGCGTCCATGGTGGTGGAGAAGCTCCCGGTGGTGATCCTCCCCTCCGGCAGGGTGCCGGGAAGAGTTCTCCTGGTGCTCCCGATCTTGGAAGCGGCGGCGGCGGCGGAACAGAGATGGGATCGCGAAAAGAGTTCCTTCCCTGAGGGTTTCGAAGGTCCCTCTAAATATATGCCAAAGGGGGGCACCGGACGGGCTTCGGGGGGCCCAGGCGCCCCCCGGCGCGGCCCAGGGGGGGCGCGCCGCTAGGGCGCCTGGAGCCCTGGTGCCCCCCCCCCCCCAGGCTGCCCTTCGGACGCAGTGTTGTTTCCGGATCGCTGATTTTTTATATAATTTTTCTGGATTTTTCTGGGCAGTTCTCGAAACGTGAAAACCTGAAATACAAAAACAGCCGAAAACAGAAACTGGCACTGGGGTGCACTGGATTAGGAAGTTAGTCCAAATATGATCAAAAGTGTATGGAAGTGTATGAATATCATAGCAATATCACCCAAAAGTGGCATGGAGCAAGCAGAAATTATAGATATGTTTTGGACGTATCAACATCCCCAAGCTTAATTCCTCCTCGTCCTCGAGTAGGTAAATGATAACAAGAATAATTTCTGTGGTGACATGCTATTAACCATATAGGACTTTTTCATAGTCATATGACAAAAGCTTACTGAGACAATGATTCTAAAGTAATTAAGTTGTCTCAAGAGAAAATCACAAATGACTGAAAGTTTTACAATATGAAATTGAAACATCAAAAAGATTTGCAATGAACATGATGTGCAAATATGATAAAGTGATATCTAGCTTGCCCCCTTTAGTGATGCAAAACATAAATGCAGGGGCACCTTCAAGGTTTAAGTGATGACTAGATACAATCATTTTAGAATAAACGATATCAGAATCATGCAAAAGACAATGCTACTTTGGGACAATGCACATTACACTCAGAATGACAATCATGCTCTCAGTAGTTGGTGCTTGAAGTGCTAGAGCTTTTTATTTTGAAAACATGGAAGCAATTGTGTCAACGGTAGTAGTACTTCATATGTGTCATGCATAAAACATCCTATAAGTTGCAAGCCTCATGCATCGAATACCAATAGTGCTCGCTCCTTGTCCTAATTAGCTCGGATTCCCATGGGTTATCATTGCATTGCATATGTTTCAACCAAGTGTCACAAAGGGGTACCTCTATGCCACCTGTACAAAGGTCCAAGGAGATAGATCGCATTTGATTTCTCGTTTTTGATAAATCTCAACTTGAGGACATCCATACCGGGACAACATAGAAAATAGATAATGGACTCATCTTTAATGCATAAACATATTCTCATAAGAGACTGAGGATTAAGGTCCAAGCTAAAACTTCCACCATGATGCATGGCTTTGGTTGGCGGCCTAATGTTCTTCTCTAACAATATGCATATTAATTCAACCCACGGCAAATCACCCTTACTTCAGACAAGACGAACATGCATAGCAACTCACATGATATTCAACAAAAGTGTGACAGTTGATGGCGTCCCCAGAAACATGGTTACCGCTCAGCAAGCAACTCATAAGAAATAAGATACATAGGCAACATATTCTTTACCACAATAGTTTTTAGGCTACTTTCCCATGAGCTATGTATTGCATGGTTAGTTTGCTTAGTACAGGTGGAGGTTAGCAAAAGACTGGGAGCGACCAACTAAGAGAGCAATGACGGTCATAATCATGCAGAGCGACAAAGCAATATTGAACCAGGCATGGAAGTTATATCGCTACTCAGAAATAAAAGATCATCAAGGCTTGACAGACTTTCTTTACAGTCTTAAATATGCGTGAGCATACGCCAAGTCAATCAAAATAAATTCTCGAAGGAAGATATTACTAAACCATACCACATCATAGGCAAACAAATCAAGTTGGTACTCCAATAACACATTGGGAACCCCCCAGCTATTTGAGATTAACCATAAGAAAACCTGAACTACTAAGCACCATCATGCAAGTAGCATCTTTATCATAGACACATTAACCAATGCAACGGAAGCAAACTCTCTTAATAAGGTGAGCATGATAATTAAAGAGAGTTCAAGCAACCAACTAAACAAAAGCTCTTGAAAATATAAGCATGAATACTAAGAGCAGAGCACGATAGTAGCTATTAAAAGACAAAGAACACACACAGCATAGATAGACATGAAAATTCTATGTTATGTTCTAGGTAGAGGTGGAGCATGTTTCTCTCCCACATAAAGTAATGCTGAGTTCCGACTCGTTATGAAAAACTAAAAAGAAAACTAAAAGCAAGACGCTCCAAGCATAGCACATAACACATGAAGTGATAAAAATATAGCGAAACGAAAGACGAACTGATAATGTTGATGGAGAAGGGGATGCACGGGGGCATCCCCAAGCTTAGACGCTTGAGTCTCCTTGAATATTTCTTGGGGGTGCACGGGGGCATCCCCAAGCTTGAGCGCTTGACACTCCTGAATCTTTTTATCATCTTCCCTCGCACACTTGAAAACTCCCTTCATACATAACTCATCATAATCTGAGTAGCGAGGTTAGTACCCTTAATAAAATAATTATACCTTGCTGGAAATAAGGATATTCTTGAAGTTCTACTGTTTCTCAAGATTGCCAAAAGGTTTTTGCAAAGAAAAAACAAGTTCTTAATTTGCAAAGTGAAGGTAAGGCAAAACAGGACAGAATCTGTGAAAAACAGAACAGCAGGCAGTAATTGATCTGTTTTGGATACTTCTGCAACTCAAATGAAAAACTCAGAACTGACGCACGAAAGACAATTATATATAGAACGCTTTCGAAAAAATTCAGACCAAAAAGATGATCTGGTGATTTTATACGAATTTTTCTATCCAAGGACAGAATCTGTTTCCTGGACAGCACCTCACAACTTTTGAACTTTCTAGCAATCAGAGGCTATACTTGGCACAAATATGAAAAGCAAAGATACAATGATGATGCTACAGCAGTAAACAACATCAAGACACAACAAAAGCAAAAAATTTATTCATGTGGGCTGCCTCCCAAAAGCGCTTTCTTTTATGCCTTTAAGCTAGGCATAATGCATAGATCAAGTTTTATCAAGAGTAAAAGAATAGCTAGCCCGTACAACGGACTCAAAAGGTAACTTGATCTTCTTTCGAGGGAAGTGTTCCATCCCTTTCTTGAGAGGAAACTGAAATTTTATATTACCCTCTTTCATGTCAATGACAGCACCAACGATGCACAAAAAGGGACGTCCCAAAATAATTGGACATGAAGGATCACATTCAATATCCATAATAGTGAAATCAACGGGCACATAATTATCATTAACAACAATAAGAACATCGTCGATCCTCCCCAAAGGTTTCTTTATGGAAGAATCAACAAGACGAACACCAAAAGAACAAGAATCATAAGGTTTCAATTTAAGCATATCATATATTCTTTTGGGCATAACAGAGGTACTAGCACCAACATCACATAATGCATAACAAGAGAAGTCATTCAAATTAATTTTTATCATAGGATCCCAACCATCTTCTAGCTTTCTAGGTATGGAGGCTTCTACTCTAAGTTTCTCCTCCCTAGCGTTGATGAGAGCATTAGTGATATGCTCTGTGAAGGCAAGGTTAAGCGTGCTAGTGCGGGGATCTCTAGACATCTTGTGAAGGAATTCAATAACTTCGGTAAGAGTGCAATTATCAAAATCAAGGTCACGAGCATCAAGTAAAGTGGTAGTGGTGTCCTTAAGGTTCACTTGTTTGGTAGCTTCTAAAGTCATAGCATCACCATTAATAGGTCCATTGGGACCAGGAGTACATTGGGTGCTAAGAGTGTGAACATCCTCAATAACTTGGATAGTAGCAACAGTGTGGTGGGTAGGAAGGCTCTCAATTCTTTCTTCTTCCTCCCTTTCTCTAGCCCATCTTTCTTTAAGCTTAGCCATCATCCTAATATTTTCATTGATTTGTACTTGAGTGGCATTAATAGGGATGACTTCCCTCTCCTTAAGAGGAGAAGTTTCAATTTTTAGCAATTTTACCTCATTGGCTAAGTGGTCTACCTTAAAAGAAAGATCATCTAGTTTATGTAGTTTCTCTTCTACATTCTTATTAAAGGCTTTTTGGGTAGTGATGAAATCTCTAAGCATGGTCTCTAGTTCAGTATTGGAGTTCTTGGTACTAGGATAAGCATTGTTGTTCCCATAAGAGTTAGAGGGGAACGGTCTAGGATTGCTACCAAAGTTACTCCTATAAGCATTGTTGTTAAAATTGTTTCTAGAGATAAAGTTCACATCTACTTGTTCTTGAGCAATCAAAGAATTTAAAGGAACATCACGAGGATCAACAGTAGATTGCTTCGAAAGTAGATACATGATCAAGTCAACTTTTTCATTAAGGGAGGAAATCTCCTCGACAGAGTTTACCTTCCTACCTGTTGGAGCGCGTTCGGTGTGCCATTGGGAATAGTTGGTCATCATCTCATCGAGAAGCTTCGTGGCAGCACCAAGTGTAGTTGACATAAAAGTTCCTCCCGCGGCCAAATCTAACAAGTTCCGCGAGGTAAAGTTCAAGCCTGCATAAAAAGTTTGGATAACCATCCAAGTAGTCAAACCATGAGTAGGGCAGTTCTTGATAAGAGATTTCATACGTTCCCAAGCTTGGGCAACGTGTTCATTATCCAATTGTTTAAAATTCATAATGTTACTTCTAAGTTGGATAATTTTAGCAGGTGGATAGTATTTTCCAATAAAAGCATCTTTGCACTTGTCCCATGAATCTATGCTATTTCTAGGCAAGGACTGAAACCAAATTTTAGCTCCTCCTCTCAAAGAGAAAGGAAAAAGCTTAAGCTTAACAATATTACCATCTATTTCTTGGTACTTTTGCATATCACAAAGTTCTACAAAGTTGTTCAAGTGTAAAGCAGCATCATCTCCAGCACCGGAGAATTGTTCTCTCCTGACTAAGTTCAGTAAAGTAGGTTTAATTTCATATGAAGGTGCTGAAGTGGCAGGTGTAGTGATAGGTGTGCTGATAAAGTCAACGTTGTTGTGACTAGTGAAATCACACAACTTGGTGTTCTCGGTGGAACCCATAGTAGCAAGCAAGCAAGATAACTATTTTTGTGATTTTCGATAAAAAGGAACTAAAGCAAAAATGAAAAGTAAACTAACAAGACTAAAAAGCAAAGGTAAAAGATAGCATGCAACTCCCCTATCCTGAAGAGTGGAGTCCCCGGCAACGGCGCCAGAAAATACTCCTTGATGGGCCTCGAACCCCTCGCTGGTTACCCCAAGTGGAAGGTGTAAGATGCAGTAAGTAGAAGTGTTTTCCCTTAGCAAAGATGCCAAGGATCGAATCCCCAGAGACTCCTAGGTTCAACAAGTAGGTGTCAATTGCTACGGCGCCAGATTAGTAGCAATCAACGTGGACCTGCACACAGATACAAATAACCTTGCTCCCAACGAGTACAGAGAGGTTGTCAATCTCTCCGGCCTTGTAGTTCACAAAGGGTTAAAAGCAATGATAGTAGTGATAGATAGTTTTTGCAATAGTAAGTAATAACGGAAAGTAAATAGTGGATGTGATCAATGATGGTAATATGGACCGGAGTCTCATGATGTTCACTAGTGATGTCTCTCTCCCAAAAGACGATAAAACAGCTATGTGAGGTAAACAAATTACAGCTGGGCAATTGACAGGACCACGAACGCAAACCAATGCTGACTACATTGCAAGAAAGGTTGAGGTTCAAAGCATGGGCGGTACGCCAAAGTAAGTAGACCGAAATCCATCAATATCTACTACTAATCATCCACCTCGAGATATCTATCCAGAACATCTCGCTGGTATTAAGTTGCGAGTCCCACCCATAGTGTAAACTCAATGCAACAGACAACTGCATTAAAAGAACTTTGCGTAAAGTAAACAATCCTTGCACCCGCGGGCACAAGCACCGTTGTTTTCCCCCTTGTGGCAACAACACATCCCCTAGACTCATGTTTCTGTCACTCAAGCTAGTCATCGAGGGGCATGAACCCACAATCGAGCATAACGTTCCCTCTTGGAGTCACTACCTATTACTCGGCCAAAGCAATAAATAACAACGGAGAACATGCAAGAATTACTTATGAACTAAAATATAAAAGAGGTGAACCAAATATATTACTCAAGATCAATCTGAACATAATCTCATAATCCATCGGATCCCAGCAAACTCAACATAGCAACAGCATAAGGATTACATAGGTGCCTCGATCATGTAGGGCAGCTCACGAGGACTAATTAGTGAAGCACAAGAATGGGAGGAGAACATCACATAGCTACTGGTCATGGACTCATGGTCCAAGGGAGACTACTCACGAGTCATCCGGGAGGCGTCCATGGTGGTGGAGAAGCTCCCGGTGGTGACCCTCCCCTCCGGCAGGGTGCCGGGAAGAGTTCTCCTGGTGCTCCCGATCTTGGAAGCGGCGGCGGCGGCGGAACAGAGATGGGATCGCGAAAAGAGTTCCTTCCCTGAGGGTTTCGGAGGTCCCTCTAAATATATGCCAAAGGGGGGCATCGGACGGGCTTCGGGGGGCCCAGGCGCCCCCCGGCGCGGCCCAGGGGGGGCGCGCCGCCAGGGCGCCTGGAGCCCTGGTGCCCCCCCCCCCAGGCTGCCCTTCGGACGCAGTGTTGTTTCCGGATCGCTGATTTTTTATATAATTTTTCTGGGCAGTTCTCGAAACGTGAAAACCTGAAATACAAAAACAGCCGAAAACAGAAACTGGCACTGGGGTGCACTGGATTAGTAAGTTAGTCCAAATATGATCAAAAGTGTATGGAAGTGTATGAATATCATAGCAATATCACCCAAAAGTGGCATGGAGCAAGCAGAAATTATAGATACGTTTTGGACGTATCAAGCGTGGTGTTGAAGCTAACTTTGACATCATCAACGAGCTGAAGACCTACTTCCCGAAGGAGATGAAGGAGATTGGAAAAGCATCACCGCGTCTGAAGAAAGAATTGAAGAGCTCCAAGGGCAAATTTATTATCTACATCACCAGAACTGTGAGTATGAACTAAGGTTTATGCGCATGGGTATGGGTGCTGCATGCAGGATTCAGGAGACAAACTTCTCATATGAGACTGGACAACCCCTTCCATGGAAGCGCTTCGCCGAGGACTACGTGATCAACGTCAACAAGAATGAGGAGTGAAATCTCCTTGGGTAATGGCATTCCCTTGGCTTGTTCCAAACTTGGGGGAGTGCCCGGTATCTTTATCTTTATCTTTTGTCTTTTAGAGTCAAGTAGAGTCGTATCATGTCTAGGGAGGTTATTATATGAAATAGGTGTGTGCATTGAGGTCTATCACTCCTTCTGTGGAGAGATTGTATCCGTGAGTGTGGAGCCGTCTATGATGGAATATTAATGAAAAGTCTATTGGTTCCTTTGCTGCACTCGGTATTCTCTTCACGCAATCGACCTTATATGATGATTCTTATGGGGAGTATTGACCTTATATCAGGTATGGCTTTGAAAACTTTGTATAATCTTGGCAAACATAGCTTTGGTCATAACAACAAGCATGATTTTCTTAAAGTATCGACATAGCCAAAACCTTTATGTTATTATGCGGGAAGTGTTATGCTGACAAGGAAGACAACTTGATGTGTTATACTTATTTTAATGTTTATGCTTTATATTGCTTTGCATCTTATTCATCATCAATTGTCTGTTCTCTCAAAGCCTTTGCTAGCCTAACTCTGTACTAAGCGGAAATCTGCTTGTGCATCCATACCCTTGAACCAATACCTTCCATATGAGTCCACCATACCTTCCTATTCGTGGTATTCCACTACCACCTCCTAAAGTATAGAATTTATGTGTTATCCTTAAATGTTCAAAATATTTTATTTTGTGCCCTTGTTTTAGCTCATGAGGAAGTAATAGTTAATTCATGATCTTTTTAAGTTGGACAAGTTTTACCCCGGGATTGCATGTCTAATCTGCAAACCCCTAATACGAGAAGGAACTGGCATGAGTGCGCCCGGCTCATAAAAAATAATACAGCAAACAAACCCTCCTTCACGCTTTGTTCATGAGAAATCAGAAAACTTTTGGCAGTGATAAACAAAGGAGATTAAGGGGATGTGATCGTCCCCGTATGGGAGCCATTCCTCGAAACTTGTCCAGTTTGAGAAGTAATTGAGTTATCTATTAGCATTCGTTGACAAATCATGCACCTCTCAAAACTTGTTTTCATTTTGTTTGATTTAAGGATAGCACATGAGTTTTCCCTACTTCCCTAGAGCAGGGCCTATCTCTTAGTTTTAGGTGGAGTCAGTTATTCCTACTTCCTTCTATTCTTAAAGAGAGCAGACATTTGATGTTGACGAGGATTCATTCATATAAAGTTGCATTAAGATTTGTCATATCATATCCTTGTTGACATTATCGTTTGATAAGTAAGTTGTTTGTCAAGCCCAGCTAAGGCAAACATCTTCCTTTGTGTTAACACTTTCACTTCTTGCCTAATAACATGTTCTTTCAAAAGCTTCAATTAATCTCATCAAAACATAAAGAGAAAGAGCAAAAGTAAAAGCTATTAGTTGTTCTTTGACCAAAGGACATGTTTGCCATGATTTGATGAGTTTCCTTAGCCCTACTTCCGAATATAAGTGTTACCACTCTTTTATAAGGGCCTTATGAGTTGAAGATTGCTGTTGAGGATATTTGAGTTGGTGAAGAAACTGTGATGCTTCTTGTCCGTATTCTATTTATCGACACTTCACTCTCTAAACTTGTGGACAGATTTACCGAGCTCAGTATTCGCTTGGGGACAAGCGAGATCTAAGCTTGGGGGTGTTGATACGTCCAAAATGCATCACTATTTTATATCGTAATTTATCCTTATTCATTGATATATTTCACATTACGATGATGTTCTTATGTTGTTTTGGCCTATTTTACACAGTTTGCAACTTTCCGGTGCCGAAGCAGCAGACGCAGGATTCAGCGGTAAAAAGTGGACGCTGAGTTGCTGAAGAAGAATACCTCCAAATTTCCTGAAAATCGACGGAGGGTATTTTCCAGACGGATCACGAAGGCACGCAAAAGGGCAACCAGAGGGGGGCCACAGGGCGTCCAGGCGCCCTGGGGGGGCGACCCCACCCCTGGCCGCGCCGGGGGGGCTCCTGGAGCCCCTGGCCCACCTCCGGCTGCCCCCTTTTGCCTATATACTCCTCGTTATCCGAAAACCCTAAAAAGCAGAGTTTTGACGGAGTTCCGCCGTCGCTCCGTGGCGGAAACCTACAGAGAAGAAAAAGCCATCTCCGGCGGGCAGATTCCGCCGGGGAGATCACCTCCTGGAAGGGGAGATCATCGCCATCGTCATCACCATCGTCACGGGCATCATTGAGATCATCATCAACATCAGCACCATCTCCATCTTCATCCAAATCTCATCTCACCATTGCAACTTTTGTTGTAACCCATACTATCTATCCTCTCTACTCCATCGGTGTTGATTACTACTTTGTGGTGAATGCTATTGAGTTTTGTTGGAGAAATATCATTATGTCCAGTTTGTTTATCATCCATTTATCTCCACTGATCATGATCTCTTATGTCTTGTGAGTAGTTACCTTAGTTCTTGAGGACATGGGAAAAGTCTTGTTGTTAGTAATCATATGCTGTTGAAGTAATATGTGTTGTTTGATACTTAAGTTGTGTTGTTATTCTACTAGTGGTGTTGTGTGAGTCGAACACTCAACACTTCGCCTTATTAAGGACCTAGGGAAATACATTGTGTACAAAGAATGCTTACGGTGGGTTGCCGGAGTGACAGAAACCTGAACCCCAGTTCGCACGCTTTTGCACAAGGGAACAATGGATCATCGATCGTATTGCTATGGTTAGCCTTTTGCCTTAAATACTATCTTGTATTTGCGGATGCTTGCAAAGTGTTTAATCATAAGAGTGCACTCATCTTAGTCTAGAGAGTGTACTAGCATAGATCCACCCACTCAACACTTATCAACACATAACATAGTACCGATACGGAATATGGCGAAAGCACATGACTACCTCTCCCGTGTGTCCTCAAGAACACTTTAGCATTTATAAGTTCAGTTGCTAGGCCTCTCCTTTGCTCAGAAAGGATTGGGCCACTTGTTACTCTTCAGTGCCTTTTACTTTGCTTGCTTTTACTTTCCTGTTGCTTATATCAAGAAAACCCCTAAAAAGTTATTTTTCAGTGCTTGCAGTAATTCCTTGCTCAGAATCGCTTATCAATACCTTCTGCTCCTCGTTGGGTTCGACACTCTTACTTATCGAAAACGCTGCAATAGATCCCTTACGGTTGTGGGTCATCACTACTCCTATCCAATTGATGAAGGGATGCTGATAGTCTGGGCCTAATACCAAACACACCTCGCAGCCAAACCTAACATCTAAGACCTGAGGTCCCAACCAGGACGCCTGCCGGGTATGGGCACCCACCAGTCCGGCGCACTCCTCAACCAGGACGCCTGCCGGGTATGAGGCCGCCGCAGCCACTTGCCACGAATCCATCTTTAGTGTTGTATTGTTGCATGTACCTTGCCCAGTCTAGCTGCCGTCGACGCCACCACGACGCCAAACAACGCCGCCATCCTGCGCTCGTCCATCACCACACATCCACCGACGAGACCCCGCTGCTCCATGCCGCTTAGACCCGCCATTGTCGACGTGCCAGATACCACGCCGCTCCTCCTCTTTTCCCCTCCAGCCAACACTTGCTCCAAAACGATGCCCCCGGGAGGGAGAACGACATCGAAACGTCGCCATAGTCCGATCCAGTAGTCCCAGATCTAGGGTTTCCCCCGGAACCTTCCGATCAGATTGACGTGACCTGCAACAACGATGCCTCGAGAAGGGAACGACGTCCGAGACGCCGCCATCGTCCGCAGTCAGGCGCGATTTTCACCGGAAGCCACGTCGTCCCGATCTCGCGGTTGGCTGGAACCGAGCAGAGTCTCGCCAGAAAGACGAACGCCGCCGTCGATAAACCGGCGAAGATCCGACATCTCCTCACCGGTCCCTCCACGCGCCGTCGGTCGGCGGAACGCCACCCCGCGGCGGATCCAATCGGGGCGTTAGATTCGCAGTCGCCGCAGCCACCACCTCCGCGCGGATCAGGTACCCCGTTGGATGGGGCGCTGCCACCGCCGCCGTGCCTCAGGGCCACCGCTCCGCCGGCTTATGGCGCTTCGGCCATCGCCGCACGGCAAGGGATCGCCGCCCCAGCCGCCGCCTTTGGATCTCACGAGAAGGGCCGCCCCTGCCGCCTCAGATGAGATCTCGCCGCATCCACCCGCCCAGGTGCCTTCGGCGCCGGGCCCGCCGCCACCGCGGCCCTTGCCGGCGGCAGAGGGAGGCGCGAGAGGGAGGCCTGCGGCGCCGGGGTTTGGGGGCCCCTGGCGTCGCCTAGCGGGAGGCGACGCGAGGGGCGAGAGACGCTCAGCGGAATCTTCAGAACGTCCGGAGGCTGCAATGCTGTATCTGCTTCGTTGTGGTGGTCAATCTGGTGGGCTCGTAGAAAAGCTATTCATGAACAAGAGTTTCAATCGCCATTATCAACTTTCAGTTTTGTTGAGCGATATCTTGAAGACCTGCTTCTTCTACCCAAAAAGGTCACACCAATCATCACGGCCAGTGCCGCCTCTGAAGTATCTATGGGACGGAAGAGGAGAACCTGGAAGCAACCTAGAGATGGCCATGTGAAAGTAATGGTGGATGCAGCAGTAGCAAGGAATGGAAATAAAGGAGTGTACGCAGCGACGAATTCAGGTGGGAACCGATTGTGCTGCTACTGTTTCTCATCTGAAAAAACCCGTACTTGGGAACGAGCTCTGCTGTTATTCAGGATATCAAAAAGAAGATGCAGGAATTTGACTCTTTTTGCTTCGATTACGAGAAGAGAGACATGAACTGGGAGGCTCGTGAACTAGCTAGATACAGCACTGATGGCGCTCTGATGTACAACTAGTAGAAATTTCCGAAGCTCAAGCCCGGAGCAATTTGTACTAACAAGGATGATGAAAATGTTAAATAATTCTGTCAAATGAAGAACTTTGGTTTCTTTGTGAGTGGTGACTGGACCCACACTTGATTTCGTAATTATTCACACAATGCCCGTGAACTTTGCCACCCTGGCCTCGACGGCACTGACGCTCGACGTGTCGTTGTTCGTCGCCGGGATCGGCCCCTTCTCCCACGCCATCCACCTCCGACAGATGAAGGAGTTCAGCAATAAGAGTGGTCGGATCGGTTGGCACCTGTGGTGAAATAAAAATCTCCTGGTAAAATGACACTACAAACATGGTCTGAATTTCTTGAATTTTACAGTTCAGACCAAGATGGATATTGTTTGCAGTACACGAGACGGTAAAATTCACTTGCTGACCTGATGTTTTAAGCAGTTTTCTGTACACGATAGACTGTCAGCAAAAGGACAGGGCGTCGACCCGTTGGCTGGGCAGCTAGGGTAGCTGCCAGCCCACTTGGGTTCGAGCCTCGGCTCTAACACGCCCCATCATGCTGAACGACAATAGGTCATGTAGGTCGACAGACATTCCGTTATGCTTGAGATGTTAAGGCGTCCAGAAGCTCATGGTAATCTCTCTCCAGAATCATTTCTGACATCCAATGAGTAAATCAGTTGTTTTGGTTCATATCCATATCTGAAAATACAAGTTTCAAGTACTGATGAAACTGGTTGGCCTTCCTTCCTTGTGTAACTTCCGCATAACACTGAGGCTTGTTCTGGATACAGTAACAGAGCTCACAATTTTAACCCAAATGTGTACCAGCAAGTTTGTAAACGGCGACATTGCAAGTGAAATGGCCTGCAGAGAAGCGTAGAACTACGTGAGCTGGGATGGAATTCATGCCACAGAAGCTACAAACAGTATCATGGCAAGTTGGCAACTGCAGTGATGAGTGGCTTGTACTCATATCCGCTTTGAATCTTTAAGAAAACTTTGAGACATTGTCTCATAGGCTGATCACAGTGCAAGTTTACTCGGAGAGAGTCCTGCTGTTCTGTCAGTTAACAGCTGTATAGAATGATGCAGAGAATAATAGCCTTAAAGTGTGTCCTGTTGTATAGTACTCCGTACTCTCATAGGCTGATCACAGCACAAGTTTAATCACAGTACTTATTTCTCTTATAATGTACAGCTGGATGTTGTAAACTTGTTAGTAGTACTGAAAGGATCAGACCAAAAAAATGTAGTGTCTATTGTAATTGTCAACTTCAAGTTTCTGATAGACAAGAATCATCATGAAGACATGAACAATCATAACCAGAAAATACTCAGCACAAGAATCATCCCCAGAAGGATATCATTCAGCAAACATAACAAGATCTGAGAAATGTTGTAAAAAAATACCAAAAACAAAAACAAGATCTAAAAAATGGAGATAAAGTATATCACATCCATTGCTAAATTCCAACTAGCTGAAGGTGAAGTGGGGACTTGGTGATGCAGGATTCAGCTTCAATCCACATCAACCAGCCCAGCCAAGTTCAGAATCACGTAAAACAGAGCCGAAAGGCCAAATAAATTCACCAAACCCCTGCAGAAACGTGCAAAGATAAGTACAAGAAACTGAATCACACAGCGACCAGAAATAAATAACAGAGCAACTCGGCAAAAACACAAAGCCCACGGGGAACAGCATATTGTCCAAACCTATCACTCGCATAATCAGTTTGCTTCATGTCACAAGAACATTGCACAATCACGGAGCAGTTTATAATCAAACAGTGACACCAAGGGACAGAATTAGCATGATAACTGAACTTTTCCATTGCAATTTCATTCAAGCATCACGATACATCATATGAACACAGACAAACAGAAGCACCCGACACACATCCAGATCGCAGGACAAGAACAGCTACTGGCCAGTATCGCCGGCGACCAAGAATCTAGGCGCGCTCCCCGCGGATGCGGCGGGCGAGCTGGATGTCCTTGGGCATGATGGTGACACGCTTGGCGTGGATGGCGCAGAGGTTGGTGTCCTCGAAGAGCCCGACCAGGTACGCCTCGGCGGCCTCCTGTAGGGCGGAGACGGCGGAGCTCTGGAAGCGGAGGTCGGTCTTGAAGTCCTGGGCGATCTCCCGGACGAGGCGCTGGAAGGGGAGCTTGCGGATGAGCAGCTCCGTGCTCTTCTGGTACTTGCGGATCTCACGGAGGGCGACGGTTCCCGGGCGGAACCTGTGCGGCTTCTTGACGCCGCCGGTCGCCGGCGCCGACTTGCGCGCCGCCTTGGTGGCCAGCTGCTTCCTCGGCGCCTTGCCGCCGGTGGACTTGCGGGCCGTCTGCTTGGTGCGGGCCATTGGGGGATGGAGGGGCTGGGGATCTGGCTGCTGCTGCGCTGCGGAGTTTGGAGATTGGGATTTCACTTCGCGGTGGTGGGTTGGGGATGAATGGAGGTGGGTTTTAAAGGGGATCCAGGATGCTTTGCGCGCCATAATTTGGGGGGTTGGGTTTCGGCCACGCGGGACGGGCGGCGGAGGGTGGGACGGGCGCCGTTGGATCACGGCCGAATGGAGGGTCGTGATTCGGTTTGCGGCCATCACGCGGATCGCGATCCGTGGGATCCATGAGCTGCAGAGCGTGGTGAACGAGTTTTCTCTTTTCATCTTTTGTCTTTTTTTTTTTAAGGAAACTAGTGCATTGCTTAGATTAAGGTTGAGATCTCATCCACAATTACATGAAGAATACAATCAGGTGGAACAGCACGCCGCTCCTCACAAGATTCAGAACCTACAGCATGTTTAGCTAAAATGTGGGCTGCTCGATTCGCTGATCCCCTCTTCCACGTCACTTTGTACCCTAGCCAACCTTGCATCAGAAGTTTAATGTCATCCACGATCGGACCACCTGCGGATAGGTTCTTCTCTTTGCCATTGATCATACTAACCGCCGCCTTGCAATCGGTGTTGGCCAAGATCCGACCTTGCTCAGGCGGCAGCCATTTCTCCGGTGGCAGCTTCACCTTTACACTTGCCTTTCTGCTAACAGTCTCGGACCACTCGTCTATGAATCGAGAAACCAGGATCGCTACCTCACGCGCATTCTGGGATTCTATTGCCATCTCTAGCCTCATTTCTTGCCAGCCAAAGACCATAGACGCCTTGCAGCAACATCTCCCTCTCCTCGTCGCATGCATCTCCAAGCCACTAGCCATCGGGCAATGACATTGTGCGAATACGTAGTTGGCGGCGGAAGGACAGCCCGGCCGCCTCTTATCTCCGATAGCTCAGCCCAGAATAACGGGGAATGAGGGCACGTCCAGAAGCGGTGGGCTAAGGTTTCCTCTCTTACGCATGTCGTGCAAAAGATGCCCGGCTTGATTTTCCTGGTGTGAAGCTCTGTGCCCACTGCTAGGCCATTGTGGATAAGTCTCCAAGAGTGAAGCTTCACATTGTTGGGAACTTGAGAACCCCAAAGAGCGAGCCAACTTCTATGAGGGTTAACAGTGGAGGAAGGTTTAGGCCATCCGGTCTTCGCTTTTTCTCATGCTCATGAGGAGATGGTGAGCAGATCGAACTAAGAACACGCCATCCTTGGTGTAGTTCCAGGCCAAGTAGTCATCGATGCCATTGCCGCTAATAAAGATATGCTTGAGAGCATCTCCAGCCGCGCCCCCAACTGGCCTTTCCTAGGCGTTTTTGCCGCGCCGGCGTCGAAAAAAAGGCCCAGTCGCGCCCCAAGAAGCCCGTTTTTCGCCGGCTCGGGCCAAAACTGGTGTCGGCGGACCCAGGCCGAACCCGGCGCCCTGGGGGCGCTTGGGGAGCCGGCACAAGCGAAAAAGGCGCGTGGGTCTGCCCTGTCGGCGACCCGAGGGCCTTTTCCCGCCGTTTCTTGACGTTTTTCCCTCGCATCCCTCCCGCTCGCTCGCCTTCCTTCCGCCATTCCCTCCCTTCCTCCCGCCAACCCCCCTCATGCTCGCCTTCCAGTCGCCGCCATGCCGCCGAAGAAGTACGCCATGTCGCGCGCGGCGGCAACCGCGACCGGCACCGTGGCCCAACCGAAGCAGAGGAAGCCGAGGGCACCGCCATCGAAGCCACCGGGCATGTCGAACGCCGAGTGTAGGGTGGAAGTTCAGCGACGCGACACAGTCACCGCCGACCGGCGAAACAGGGCCATCGCCAAGAAGGCCCGCGACAACGCGGCGCGCGCGGCGGCGGCTGCGGCGGCCTCCTCATCGGCCGACCACGCGAGGATGATGAATCCACCCATCGTCAGCCACGCCCAGTATGCGCCCTGGGGACAGCAAGGCGTCGGTTCTCCATGGGGATCGTCGTCGCCCGGCTACGTCGACGGCGACGCGCACGGTGGGTTCAACCCAAACGTGACCTTCCCCCATGGCCACCCCGCGACGCGCACACCCTCGCCCGCCTTCGTTGGCGTGCAGTACCCTCCATACAACTACTCATCGCCCGCCTACGCGTCCACACTGACGCCCCATCTCCGCCGTGGACCACTGCCCTTCTCGCACCTCGGCGACACCGACGACACAGGAGCCGACATGGACGACATCATCGCGACAGGTTCGACCGCGGCCGCCGCGTCTCCCGGGTTCGCCACCCAGGATGAGGTAGTGGATCTTAGCGGCGGCATGGAGGCCGAGCTCGGTTACGTCTACGGCGAGGACGTGCAGGAAGCGCAGGAACCCGAGGAGGAGGAGGAGGAGGAGGAGCCGGCTCCTGATCCGACGAAGGGGCGCAAGAAGAAGAAGCGGGCGGCTAGGCCAGGCGAACCGCGCATAAAGTGGGCGTCCAAGGAGGAGGAATGCCTCGCCGAAGCATGGAAAGTCGTCTGCCTCGACCCGACCACCGGCACGAACCAGAGCTTCGAGACGTACTGGGACCGCATCAAGGCCGAGTTCGACGAGCGGAAGCTCGTCGACCCCTACTTCAAAGGCGTCTACATGCAGCGCGGCTCCAAGGCGATGGCGAACCATTGGGGGCGTATTCAGGGGGCGTGCAA
This sequence comes from Secale cereale, assembly GCA_902687465.1. Classification (NCBI taxonomy): domain Eukaryota; kingdom Viridiplantae; phylum Streptophyta; class Magnoliopsida; order Poales; family Poaceae; genus Secale; species Secale cereale. The sequence goes on from LR738712.1 coordinate 705,029,874, forward strand.
CAAATGGCATGGTATCGTCGAGGAGGTCGCGGCTCGCCCGGAGAGCGGCGCCAGCGTTGAGGATCAGGTACGCACGCCGTTCGCCCGCTTCTCTTCGTCATCTACGCCCGCCAACTGTTTGTTCCTCCGCGCAGTTGCTTCGCATGTTCGCCATGTATCGGCGTGACAACCTCGACGCCGACTTCAAGTACCTCCACGTCTACAAGCGCATTGACAAGTGCGAGAAGTGGGCGAAAGTCCGACGCAAGGTTGTCAGAATCGTGATCTTGAATCGGATCGGAGCTCTGATAATAGGATCGCAGATTGTAGAATCTTCACTATCAGGATCGTAGAAACGTAGATTCTATGAACCAAAATCGTAAAATCAAAGGGGTTAGTTTGGATCGTAAAGTCGTAGAATCGTACAACAGAATCGCGATTCTGACAACCTTCCGACGTACCCTCAACAAGGCCAAGGAGACATACAAGCCGGACGCGACGACTCCGGGCGCGTCAGAGAGGCGGCCGGACGGCCACAAAGGGGCCAAGAAGGGGAAACACGCCGACGCGGCAACCGCGCGAGTGCAGGAGTCCATCGAGCATTGCCTCGCCGACGCCCAGGCCCGGGCCGTCCTGCGTGAAGAGAAGACCGAGGCGCGGTGGTCGTCGTTGATGACGAACAGCGCCATCAAGCTCGACCTGCTCCGGACCAACGCCGACCTGCTCCGGACCAACGTCGACCTGCTCCGGACCAACATCGCCGCGAAGAAGAGGAACACCGACATGGCTTTTCTGATGGGCGGGGCGGACATGCTCCAGAGCAACGACGAGCAGCTCAAGGCGTGGTACGTGGCGGAGCGCGGCCTCATCCTGAACCAGCTGCAGACGACGCCGACAACGCCGACGACGCCAGCTCCCGCGCCCAGGGCCACACCGACGCCAAGCCCGAACGACGCCTCTACATCGCCGCCCAGCAGTACCGAAGCCGCGCCGACACAGCCCATCACCGAAGCAGCTCCGACACCGCCGAGCCCACGCACGCCGACTCCGCCAACGCCTGGAGCCGACCCCGCGGAGTGATTCGTTGCGCACGCGAACTTGCGACGCTCTGTTTTTTGTAACGTCGGACTACATCCAATCGCCGGATTTGTGGCGTTTTTTGTGAGCGGGAACGACCTAGTTCAAATTTTCCGCATCCTGGAGCCGGCGCTTGGGGGCGTGACTGGGAGCTAGGTCGCCTCAGGGGCCGAACTAGCGCCGGCACGCCCCCAGGCCGCTCTATTTAGGCGCCCTGGGGCCGAATGACTGGAGATGCCCTGATGTCTTTGGCGTCGTCCATCCAGAACATGCTATCAACAGTTGCGTGGTGGTCCCAAGCATCACCCTCTAGAGAGAGTAGGTCGGACACCCGTGTTTCTCCATGCATATAGACATGACCGAGTGGTCGAAGGTTGCCCTTAGGCGGAATCTAGTTGTCATGGCGGATGAGAATTTTAGAACCATCCCCAAACACGCCATATGGGTCCCTCCCTTAGCAAGCCACGGCCATGCAAAATGCACCTAAAACTGTATGAGTCACCCGACGGACAGGAGGCATCGAGGATTTGATCCATCTTTGAAGTACTTGCTTTGCAAGGAGTGCTTGATTAAAAGCTTCATAGTTTCTGAACCTCATGCCACCTTTTATTTTGGTTGTGCACATTTTGGATGTACAGTACTACTACACTACTATCCGCGAAACGCTCTTATACTTCTTTATAAAGGGAGTACTCATTTTCTTTCTTTCTTTGGGGGGGAGGAGCTAGCAAGAGATTTCGCGGAAATTCAATTTGGCACCCGGGAGCACGTGCTCCCGGACAATTTTTTAAATGTCAGAAAAATCGTGACAATTTTTTCATATTTTCTTAGTCATACCCAAATTCTACCTGGAAATTTTGAGGCAAATAGGTTGAGCATTTTGGCCTGTGCAAAACAAGAAAAGAAAAGAAATCGAACACCCAACGTTACCCAAATTTTGTTTTCTCATTGACGAAACACCACTGCTCCATTTCGCATAAAAATTGTCAAGCATACTTGCGACACTAACATGACCATCCAAAAAAACATATTTTTTTGAAAATATTTAATATGTTTTTCATGTTACTGTTCACCCGGGAGCCAAAACTCCCCTCCTGAGATTTCGATGGTACTGCTCCAAGAACAATCAACATGAGTGAGTCTATGTGACATTACATGTGCACCTACGCTATACTCGATGCTTGTTATGAAATAGACAGGTAAATATTGTTATCACAACAACCGCCGCCACTAAATAGAAGCGTACATAAAAGACAACCAACCTGAAAATACAAAATATAAACAAATGAAGACCAGATCTGAACAGATCTACCATCTTGTCTGGTCAGTTTTTTATTCTTGTTTTCTTTATCTCCATTTTAGAGTTTTTATTTGCCGTGCTTTCTTTTGTTTTTTCTCGTTTCCTTTTCCATTTTAATTTTCATGATTTTCCCTTTTTGAAATTCGTGAACTTTTTCCAAATTCATGAACTTTCTTTCTTAAATTGTGGACTTTTTCAAACAGAAGATAATCTAATTCATGATTAATCTCAAATTCGTGATTCTTCCCTCAAGTATGTTTATTTTTTCAAAATCAATGAGTTTTTTTTTAAAATCCATGTTTGTCCAGGTTTATGACCTTTTTCTTCAAAATTGATGAACTTTTTCAAATCCGTGAACTTGTTTCAAATTTATTAAATATTTTTGCCAATCAAGAAACTGTTTTGAGATCCATATTTCTTTCAAATTTTGTGAACTTTTTCGAAAAAAACAAATTCATTTTTTTCATGTTCTTTTTTTCTTCCAAAAGGCGATTTGTCAATAAGTTAACATGTCACCCGAGCGAACGAAGACCAGGGAGCGATCGAGTGAGCGAACTGCTCGCGTAGTTGGGCCGGGCCATGCGGGAAGCGCTCATTGGGCCACCCGGTGCTTGAAGCGCTGAATCAGAGTTTGGACTTTGTGACTCCGAAGATTCCTGGTGGCATTCTTTTTCTTTTCGAAACGGAGGCAAAAGTTTTGCCTCATCGATTAATTAAGAAGAAGAGAATTGCCCAATTAATTAATGGAAAATCGGGCAAAAACCAATACAAGCGAAGCACATATGAACTACTCACGCGACAATAAACCCCACAACCACACTGACGGCTCGTTACACTCGTCGAGTACACAACATCCACAAACCCCGAGGCAGCTCCCAACGCACAATGACAAACCAATCAAATAGCCAAAGACGTCTTGCCTTTGTTGCCACTTTTGCCTTTGCCCACCTTCTTTTGTTTGTCCCTTATTGGCGTCCCCGTCAGAAGGCAAGCAATTGACCTGCCCAAACCAGGTCTAGCAACCTCCACGCTCGCTAGCAACCCACAAAGTTCCTTCACAAAGAGAGCATTTGAATTTGGTGTAGGTACTAACACAAGTGGCTCAGTGGTCATGCAACTCACAGGAATGACCTGCTCGATAGTCACGGACGAGGGAATTGTTGCATCATCTAAAACTCCGCACTCCATGACACCGAGAGGTAGGCTGTTTGACGCCTGACAAGGCCCCATGGGGGGTGGTGAGGACATCAGGTCCACCTGCGTAGCCAGGACAGAGTCCAACTTGAGTTGCTCCAAGGGCAAAGGAGAAACATGTTCCCCACCACACAACACCTGTAGCTCGGGCATGATCTGCACCACAGGGGACACAACCTCGACGGTGGCCTCACTCTCGGAGTCCGGCAACACATGGGGCTTCGAACTAGATCCAACACGGGGTGAGAAGCCCGAAGCACGAGGAGAGAAGCAGCCATAGAGATCCACATCTTTGTAGCCCTCGAAGCCAACAACAAGTTCTGGCAAAGGAGGCGACGCAGGAGATAGCCTGCCCACAGCAACCTCCGCACGCTCCAAAAGGCTCCCAGCCCGCAACAGCCATCCATGCATTGAATCAACCACATCACTCAGAGGCTGAATTGCCTTCACCATCTGTAAGGAAGCCATGCCTTGAAGTTCAGAGCATAGCAGCTCAGCTTGCGCAACAAAGATAGACTGAAGCGCCACCTCAGCCGAGGCTGGAGAGCCAGAAGAAGAAGAAACGACCGACGCCCAAGAGCCATGTTGGGTCACCTTGGAAGGAAGCGTGGCATCATATAGGGCCTGGCATGAGGGTGGATGAACATGATGGATGGTGTCGAGGCGGGACAATGACAAAGCAGTAGGGTTATCGAGCAAGCTGAGGGGACGCCAAGCGTTCCGACACTCATGGGCCCAATGACCGTTCCCCAAGCAACGAGAGCACCGAAAGGGGTCCCTGCACTTCGCCGCACGATGTACAATAACAAGGCACCTGCAACATCAACCACGGAGCCACGCCGGGATGGGTCGAGGGGACGAAGCCGGAGCTGGAGACATATGCGAACCATGCCGCGGCCGCACCTCCTGCCAACCCTCGCAGGTAGTTGCCTCAAGCTCAGGGCTCACCCCGCTGGAGCAATTGGTAGCCAGCGGCATTTGCGGGGCCAGCTCTACACCATCCTCGTCATCTTCGTCATCGAGGGAGTTCCATGAAGACCGCATCATGCCCGTAGACAAAGCATCAGAAGCACCCGAGGCGGCCGGTAGCTCTCCAGCCCTCATGCCGGAAGAGGGCCTAGAGACATGACCGCCATCTCCAGCAACAACGACGGGCGATGCAGAAGGTGTTGACGTCGTGAGGACCAGATTGAAGCTGGACGGCGACTCGGGAGCGGACGGAACCTCACGCGAGACCAGTCGTCCCTGCACGGTCAGGTCAGCCTTGCGGGAGGCGAGGGAGGCCGCGACGAGGCCACGCGCATGTTGGAAATATGCCCTAGAGGCAATAATAAAAGTATTATTATTATATTTCCTTGTTCATGATAATTGTCTGTTATTCATGCTTGAATTGTATTGTACGGAAACAGCGATACATGTGTGAATATATAGACCAAAATGAGTCCCTGGTAAGCCTCTAGTTACTAGCTCGTTAATCAACAGATGGTCACGGTTTCCTGACCATGGACATAGGATGTCAGTGATAACGGGATCACATAATTAGGAGAATAATGTGATGGACAAGACCCAATCCTGAGCCTAGCACGAGATCGTTTAGTTCGCAATGCATAAGCTTTTCCGGTGTCAAGTATTTATTCCTTAGACCATGAGGTTGTACAACTCCCGGATGCCGTAGGAATACTTTGGGTGTGCCAAATTTCACAACGTAACTGGGTGGCTATAAAGGTACGCAACAGGTATCTCCGAAAGTGTCTTTTGAGTTGGTACGAACCGAGACTGGGATATTGTCACTCCGTATGACGGAGAGGTACCTCTGGGCCCTCTCGGTAAGACATCATCATAATGAGCTCAAAGGGACTAAGGAGTTAGTCACGGGATGATGGATTACGGAACGAGTAAAGAGACTTGCCATGACGAGATTGAACAAGGTATCGGGTATACCGACGATCGAATCTCAGGCAAGTACCGTACCGATAGACAAAGGGAATAACATACGGGATTGAGTGAATCCTTGACACAGTGGTTCATTCGATGAGATCATCGAGGAACACGTGGGAACCAACATGGGTATCCAGATCCCGCTGTTGGTTATTGACCGGAGAGTCGTCTCGGTCATGTCTGCGTGTCTCCCGAACCCGTAGGGTCTACACACTTAAGGTTCGGTGACGCTAGGGTTGTAGAGATACATGCACATGGAAACCCGAATGTTGTTCGAAGTCCCGGATGAGATCCCGAACGTCACGAGGAGTTCCGGAATGGTCCAGAGGTAAAGAATGATATATAGGAAGTCCAGTTTCGGCCATCGGGTGAACTCCGGGGGTCATCGGGAGTGTCCCGGGACCACCGGAGGGGTCCCGGGGGTCCATCGGGTGGGGCCACCCATCCCGGTGGGGCCCCTAGGCCGCAAGGGGAAGGGGGCCAGCCCCTGGTGGGCTGGCGCACCCATATGGGCCCCCTCCATGCGCCTAGGGTTGAAACCCTAGGGGGAGGGGGCGCCCCCTATGCCTTGGGGGGCAAGTTCCCCCCCCCCCCCTTGATCGCCGCCCCCCTGGAGATCAGATCTCCCAGGGCCGGCGCCCCCCCTGGCCCCTATATATAGTGGGGGAGGGAGAGGGCAGCCGCACCCCAAGCCTCTGGCGCCTCCCCCCCCTCCCGTCACACTTCCTACTCCTCCGCAGGGCGCCGGCGAAGCCCTGCAGGTTTTCCTGTTGCATCCACCACCACGCCGTCGTGCTGCTGGATCTCCGACGACCTCTCCTCCGCCCTTGCTGGATCAAGAAGGAGGAGACGTTGCTGTACCGTACGTGTGTTGAACGCGGAGGTGCCGTCCGTTCGGCGCTGGGATCATCGGTGACGAAGAACGCGAAGAGTACGACTACTTCATCCACGTTCCTTCGAACGCTTCCGCACACGATCTAAAAAAGGGTATGTAGATGCACTCTAGTATGCTCGTTGCTAGATGACTCCTTAGATTGATCTTGGTGAAGCGTAGGAAAATTTTGAATTCTGCTACGTTCCCCAACAGTGGAATCTGAGCTAGGTCTTTGCATAGCATCTTGCACGAGTAGAACACAAACAAGTTGTGGGCGTTGAGTTTGCTCAATTTTCTTGCTGTCACTAGTCCAATCTTGATTCGGCGGCATTGTGGGATGAAGCGGCCCGGACCGACCTTACACGTACGCTTACGTGAGACTGGTTCCACCGACAGACATGCACTAGATGCATAAGGTGGCTGGCGGGTGTCTGTCTCTCCCACTTTAGTTGGATCGGATTCGATGAACATGGTCCTTATGAAGGGTAAATAGAAATTGACAAATCATGTTGTGGTTTTGGCGTAGGTAAGAAACGTTCTTGCTAGAAAACCTATAGAAGCCACGTAAAACTTGCAACAATAATTAGAGGTTGTCTAACTTGTTCTTGCAGCATGTGCTATGTGATATGGTATGGCCAAGAAGATGTGATGAATGGTATATGTGATGTATGAGATTGATCATGTTCTTGTAATAGGGAATCACGACTTGCATGTCGATGAATTTGACAACCGACAGGAGCCATAGGAGTTGTCTTAATTATTGTAGGACCTGCGTGTCACTGAATAACGCCATGTAATTACTTTACTTTATTGCTAAACGTTAGCCATAGTAGTAGAAGTAATAGTTGGCGTGACGACTTCATGAAGACACGATGATGGAGATCATGATGATGGAGATCATGGTGTCAAGCCGGTGACAAAGATGATCATGGTGCCACGAAGATGGAGATCGAAGGAGCAAGATGATATTGGCCATATCATGTCACTTTAATTGATTGCATGTGATGTTTATCATGTTTATGCATCTTGTTTACTTAGAACGACGATAGTATATAAGATGATCTCTCACTAAAAATTTCGAGAATTGTGTTCCCCCTAACTGTGCACCGTTGCTAAAGATCGTTGTTCCGAAGCACCACGTGATGATCGGGTGTGATAGGTTCTAACGTTTGCATACAACGGGTGTAAGCCAGATTTACACACGCAATACACTTAGGGTTCACTTGACGAGCCTAGCATGTACAGACATGGCCTCGGAACACGGAAGACCGAAAGGTCGAACATGAGTCGTATAGAAGATACGATCAACATGAAGATGTTCACCGTTGATGACTAGTCCGTCTCACGTGATGATCGGACATGGGCTAGTCGATTCGGATCATGTATCACTTAGATGACTAGAGAGATGTCAATCTGAGTGGGAGTTCATTAAAATTTGATTAAGATGAACTTAATTATCATGAACTTAGTCTAAATTCTTTACAATATGTCTTGTAGATCAAATGGCCCACACTCATGTCACCCTCAACTTCAATGCGTTCCTAGAGAAATCCAAGCTGAAAGACGATGGTAGCAACTATACGGACTGGGTCCGTAACCTGAGGATCATCCTCATAGCTTCCAAGAAAACTTATGTCCTAGAAGCACCGCTAGGTGACGCTCCCGCCCCGGCAAACCAAGATGTTATGAACGCTTGGCAGTCGCGTTGTGATGATTACTCCCTGGTTCAGTGCGGCATGCTCTACAGCTTAGAATCGGGGCTCCAAAAGCGTTTTGAGCACCACGGGGCATATGAGATGTTCCAAGAGCTGAAAATGGTTTTCCATGCTCATGCCCGAGTTGAGAGATATGATGTCTCCAACGCATTCTACATCTGTAAGATGGAGGAAAACAGTTCTGTCAGTGAGCACATCCTCAAGATTTCTGGGTTGCACAACCGCTTGTCTCAGTTGGGAATGAATCTCCCAGACGAAGCGGTCGTTGACAGAATCCTCCAGTCGCTCCCACCAAGCTACAAGAGCTTCATATTGAACTTCAATATGCAGGGGATGGAGAAGTCCATTCCCGAGGTGTATTCAATGCTGAAATCAGCGGAGGTGGAGATCAAGAAAGAGCATCAAGTGTTGATGGTCAATAAAACCACTAAGTTCAAGAAGGGCAAGGGTAAGAATAACTTCAAGAAGGACGGCAAGGGAGTTGTCGCGCCCGGTAAGCCAGTTGCCGGGAAGAAGCCAAAGTATGGACCCAAGCCTGAGACTGAGTGCTTTTATTGCAAGGGAACGGGTCACTGGAAGCGGAACTGCCCCAAATACTTAGCGGACAAGAAGGCCGGCAACGTCAAAGGTATATGTGATATACATGTTATTGATGTGTACCTTACCAGCGCTTGTAGTAGCTCCTGGGTATTCGATACCGGTGCAGTTGCTCATATTTGTAACTCTAAGCAGGAGTTGCGGAATAAGCGGAGACTGGCGAAGGACGAGGTGACGATGCGCGTCGGGAATGGTTCCAAGGTCGATGTGATCGCCGTCGGCACGCTGCCTCTACATCTACCCTCGGGATTAGTTTTAAACCTTAATAATTGTTATTTAGTACCAGCTTTGAGCATGAACATTGTATCTGGATCTCGTCTTATGCGAGATGGCTACTCATTTAAATCTGAGAATAATGGTTGTTCTATTTATTTGAGAGATATGTTTTATGGTCATGCCCCGCTGGTCAATGGTTTATTTTTGATGAATCTCGATCGTGATGATACACATATTCATAGTGTGAATGCCAAAAGATGTAAAGTTGACAATGATAGTCCCACATACTTGTGGCATTGCCGCCTTGGTCATATTGGGGTCAAACGTATGAGGAAGCTTCATGCAGATGGACTTTTGGAGTCTCTTGATTATGAATCATTTGACACGTGCGAACCATGCCTCTTAGGCAAGATGACCAAGACTTCGTTCTCCGGAATAATGGAGCGAGCAACCAACTTATTGGAAATCATACATACCGATGTGTGCGGTCCAATGAGTGTTGAGGCTCGCGGAGGCTATCGTTATGTTCTCACCCTCACAGATGACTTGAGTAGATATGGGTATATCTACTTGATGAAGCACAAGTCTGAGACCTTTGAAAAGTTCAAGGAATTTCAGAATGAGGTTGAGAATCAACGTGACAGAAAAAATAAAGTTCTTGTGATCGGATCGTGGGGGTGAATATTTAAGTCATGAATTTGGCACGCACCTTAGGAACTGTGGAATTGTTTCACAATTGACACCGCCTGGAACACCTCAGCGTAACGCTGTGTCCGAACGTCGAAATCGTACTCTGTTGGACATGGTGCGATCTATGATGTCCCTCACCGATTTACCGCTATCTTTTTGGGGTTATGCTTTAGAGACTGCCACATTCACTTTAAATAGGGCTCCGTCGAAATCCGTTGAGACGACACCGTATGAACTTTGGTTTGGCAAGAAACCGAAGCTGTCATTTCTGAAAGTTTGGGGTTGCGATGCTTATGTCAAGAAACTTCAACCTGAGAAGCTCGAACCCAAATCAGAAAAATGCGTCTTCATAGGATACCCAAGGGAAACGATTGGGTACACCTTCTACCACAGATCCGAAGGCAAAGTCTTTGTTGCCAAGAATGGATCCTTTCTGGAGAAAGAGTTTCTCTCGAAAGAAGTGAGTGGGAGGAAAGCAGAACTTATGAGGTGACAGTCACCCCTCCCGAACCGAAAAGTAGCGCAGCACAGGAAATTGTTCCTGAGGTGCCTGCACCGACAAGGGAGGAAGTTAATGATGATGATCATGAAGAAACAGATCAAGTTACTACTGAAATTCGAAGGTCCACAAGGGCACGTTCCGCACCAGAGTGGTACGGCAACCCTGTCATGGAAATTATGTTGTTAGACAACGGTGAACCTTCGAACTATGAAAAAGCGATGGCGGGCCCGGATTCCAATAAATGGCTTGGAGCCATGAAATCCGAGATAGAATCCATGTATGAAAACAAAGTATGGACTTTGGTGCACTTGCCTGATGATAGGCACGCCATAGAAAATAAATGGATATTTAAGAAGACAGACGCGGATGGTAATGTGACCATCTATAAGGCTCGGCTTGTCGCTAAGGGTTATCGACAAGTTCAAGGGATTGACTACGACGAGACTTTCTCTCCCGTAGCGATGCTGAAGTCAGTCAGAATCATGTTAGCTATTGCCGCATTCTATGATTATGAGATATGACAAATGGACGTCAAAACGGCATTCCTTAATGGCTTCCTCAAGGAAGAGTTGTATATGATGCAGCCGGAAGGTTTTGTCGATCCAGAGAATGCTAACAAGGTGTGCAAGCTCCAGCGCTCGATTTACGGGCTGGTGCAAGCATCTCGGAGTTGGAATATTCGCTTTAATGATGTGATCGAAGCGTTTGGCTTTATACAGACTTATGGAGAAGCCTGTATCTACAAGAAAGTGAGTGAGAGCTCTGTAGCATTTCTCATATTATATGTAGATGACATATTGCTGATGGGAAATGATATATAATTCTTGGAAAGTGTAAAGGCCTACTTGAATAAGAGTTTTTCAATGAAGGACCTTGGAGAAGCTGCTTACATATTAGGCATCAAAATCTATAGAGATAGATCAAGACGCCTCATTGGTCTTTCACAGAGTACATACCTTGACAAGATATTGAAGAAGTTCAATATGGATCAGTCCAAGAAGGGGTTCTTGCCTGTTTTGCAAGGTATGAAATTGAGCAAGGCTCAGTCCCCGACCACGACAGAAGATAGAGAAAAGATGAGTGTCATTCCCTATGCCTCGGCCATAGGTTCTATCATGTATGCCATGCTGTGTACCAGACCTGATGTGAACCTTGCCATAAGTTTGGTAGGGAGGTACCAAAGTGATCCCGATATGGAACACTGGACAGCGGTCAAGAACATCCTAAAGTACCTGAAGAGGACTAAGGATATGTTTCTCGTTTATGGAGGTGACGAAGAGCTCGTCATAAAGGGTTACGTCGATGCTAGCTTCGACACAGATCTGGATGACTCGAAGTCACAAACCGGATACGTGTATATTTTGAATGGTGGAGCAGTCAGCTGGTGCAGTTGCAAGCAGAGCGTCGTGGCGCATTCTACATGTGAAGCGGAGTACATAGCTGCTTGCGAAGCAGCGCAAGAAGGAGTCTAGATGAAGGAGTTCATCGCCGACCTAGGAGTCATTCCAAGTGCGTCAAGCCCGATGACTCTCTTCTGTGACAACACTGGAGCTATTGCCATTACCAAGGAGCCCAGGTTTCACAAGAAGACCAAGCACATCAAGCGCCGTTTCAACTCCATCCAGAATTATGTTCAAGATGGAGACATAGACATTTGTAAAGTGCATACGGATTTGAATGTTGCAGACTCCTTGACTAAACCTCTTCCACGGGCAAAACATGATCAACACCAGAACTCTATGGGTGTTCGATTCATCACAATGTAACTAGATTATTGACTCTAGTGCAAGTGGGAGACTGTTGGAAATATGCCCTAGAGGCAATAATAAAAGTATTATTATTATATTTCCTTGTTCATGATAATTGTCTGTTATTCATGCTTGAATTGTATTGTACGGAAACAGCGATACATGTGTGAATATATAGACCACAATGAGTCCCTGGTAAGCCTCTAGTTACTAGCTCGTTGATCAACAGATGGTCACGGTTTCCTGACCATGGACATAGGATGTCAGTGATAACGGGATCACATCATTAGGAGAATGATGTGATGGACAAGACCCAATCCTGAGCCTAGCACGAGATCGTTTAGTTCGCAATGCATAAGCTTTTCCGGTGTCAAGTATTTATTCCTTAGACCATGAGGTTGTACAACTCCCGGATGCCGTAGGAATACTTTGGGTGTGCCAAACGTCACAACGTAACTGGGTGGCTATAAAGGTACGCAACGGGTATCTCCGAAAGTGTCTGTTGAGTTGGTATGAACCGAGACTGGGATATTGTCACTCCGTATGACGGAGAGGTACCTCTGGGCCCTCTCGGTAAGACATCATCATAATGAGCTCAAAGGGACTAAGGAGTTAGTCACGAGATGATGGATTACAGAACGAGTAAAGAGACTAGCCATGACGAGATTGAACAAGGTATCGGGTATACCGACGATCGAATCTCGGGCAAGTACCGTACCGATAGACAAAGGGAATAACATACGGGATTGAGTGAATCCTTGACACAGTGGTTCATTCGATGAGATCATCGAGGAACACGTGGGAACCAACATGGGTATCCAGATCCCGCTGTTGGTTATTGACCGGAGAGTCGTCTCGGTCATGTCTGCGTGTCTCCCGAACCTGTAGGGTCTACACACTTAAGGTTCGGTGACGCTAGGGTTGTAGAGATACATGCACATGGAAACCCGAATGTTGTTCGGAGTCCCGGATGAGATCCTGGACGTCACGAGGAGTTCCGGAATGGTCCGGAGGTAAAGAATGATATATAGGAAGTCCAGTTTCGGCCATCGGGTGAACTCCGGGGGTCACCGGGAGTGTCCCGGGACCATCGGGTGGGGCCACCCATCCCGGTGGGGCCCCTAGGCCGCAAGGGGAAGGGGGCCAGCCCCTGGTGGGCTGGCGCACCCATATGGCCCCCCTCCATGCGCATAGGGTTGAAACCCTAGGGGGAGGGGGCGCCCCCCTATGCCTTGGGGGGCAAGTTTCCCCTCCTTGGCCGCCGCCCCCCCTGGAGATCAGATCTCCCAGGGCCGGCGCCCCCCTGGACCCTATATATAGTGGGGGGGGGGGGAGAGGGCAGCCGCACCCCAAGCCTCTGGCGCCTCTCCCCCTTCCCGTCACACTTCCTACTCCTCCGCAGGGCGCCGACGAAGCCCTGCAGGTTTTCCTGTTGCATCCACCACCATGCCGTCGTGCTGCTGGATCTCCGACGACCTCTCCTCCGCCCTTGCTGGATCAAGAAGGAGGAGACATTGCTGTACCGTACGTGTGTTGAACGCGGAGGTGCCGTCCGTTCGGCACTGGGATCATCGGTGACGAAGAACGCGAAGAGTACGACTACTTCATCCACGTTCCTTTGAACGCTTCCGCACGCGATCTACAAAAGGGTATGTAGATGCACTCCAGTATGCTCGTTGCTAGATGACTCCTTAGATTGATCTTGGTGTAGCGTAGGAAAATTTTGAATTCTGCTACGTTCCCCAACAGCGCAGACGGTGGTGACAGACGAGCAGGGGCGATGCCGGCAGCAGGAGGAGCCAGAGAGGTCGGGGCAGCTCCCATCGTCGAAGTAGCAGTAGGGCGAGGCCGGCCAGAAGTTCGCCGCGAATCGGCCGCTGGAGAAGAGACATGCGGGGGAGGAGGCGCCGGAGCCAGGCCGCCACACACAGAGCCAACGAAGGTCGAGGCGGAGCAACAGCAACCGGACGAGGCCGCTGCACCAGAGGACAGCCGCGGAAGAAGCGGGCGGCGGCGGCGCGCGCCCACCCGCGAGCGCGAACGGGAGACGCCCATCTCCTCACATGAGGTACGCAGCAGAGCAGGGGCACCAGATCTGGCCTTGGCGGCCGCAAGGGGAGGACGGGTGGGGCGGATCTGGCGGCGCCGCCAGCGGACGCTCACCCGACACTCCGCATCGCTTCTCGCAGTTCGCCTATGTTTTTCGTGTACTTGCATTTTTACTATAAAATGTGGCATTCTTTTGATGGAGTGTAACACGTCACGCTGCCTTTGGTCTAGAGGATGATGATCAGCTTGAAGTTATGATGCAATGTAAAGAACCCCATGCAAAATGCTTCATTTTCTCACCGATGGAGTCTATATCGCATGAGGATTTCATCAAGATACTTGTAACACTATGGGCGATTTGTCATGCTCGGAGAAAGGCTATCCATGAGCATGTATTTCAGGGTCCGTTTGCTACTAATCATTTTGTCAAGAATTATCTAGGGGAGCTTCGGATTTGCAAACCCTTAAAGCAACATGCAGTTGTTCAAACACCTTTGAGATAACATCTGTTAAATTGTGATCCAAATTCTAGTACCGTATTGGACTAGACGTAGTACATACGGTGTGGGCCTTTGCGTTGGTACCGACGCGTACGAGTACAACTCGTTTACTTGTCCTCCAAGGACTCTCATGTATTGCCCTCTTATATACCCCACGTAGTCGCACCTAAGACGACCTGTCGTCTCGTGCTTGTAATACTCCTCCTCATAGTGATTGCGCCTTTGTGCGTCCGTGGTTTTCTCCCGCAAGGGTTTCCACGTTAAATCCGTGTCTCTTGTGTCTCGTTATTCTCGTTATTATCTAACAAGTGGTATACAGAGCTGAGGTTGTATACGAGATTTGAGATCGAGAGGATTAGGGTTGCGGCGTCCTTTGTGCCGCCGCCGACCCGACCTGGCGAGCCAAAGCCAGATCGATTCTGGAGCAGCCGCCGTCCAAACCGAGTCCGACAAGAGATTGATCTTCGCTGCTGCGTCACCCTATAAAAAATCAAAGCCGCTAGCCGCCGCTTGTCCTCGCGGATATACGTGCGTCAAGCTTGGTTCGCTGTTTCTTCCCGTGAAAGACCAAGACCCGAGGTTCTGCTGCTCCATGTCAAAGCGCACCAAAGCTGTTGCAGCTGCTACTAATCACGCGTTTTGCCGCTGCTGCTACTACTTTGGTGACCGAGCCACCAGAGTAGCTACTGCTCACAAGTAGTACTACTTCAACTAGTACGTGACGCGAAGGCTAGTACTGGCTGAGTACTAGTAGATCAGATTGGTTTTTTCTTCTCAAGTGCTACGTCCACCGCCAGTATAATATCCAGGTGTTATTTATCTTGATTTCTTTTTTTGTCTGCTCTGCATATTAAATTCTGTCAAGAATTTTTTCTACCGGCTGGTACTACTTTGTGTACACAGATTTTATCGACTCATGGCATCCATGAAGTACGATCTTCCGCTGCTGGACCGTGACACAAGGTTTACCCTATGGCAAGTCAAGATGCGGGCATTGTTGGCACAAGCCGACTATGATGATGCACTAGATAGTTTTGGGAAAGACCGAATTCAGGACTGGACTGCTGATGAGAAAAGAAGGGATCGTAAGGCTTTGTCACAAATTCAACTCCATTTGCATAATAATATTTTGCAGGAAGTTTTGAGCGAGAAAACTGCCGCCGCTCTATGGTTAAAGCTGGAAAGCACTTGCATGACAAAAGATCTTACCAGCAAGATGCATCTGAAGCAAAAATTATTCCTGCATAGGTTACCCGAGGGAGGTAATGTTTTGAATCATATTTCAGAATTTATCATATCCGATCTAGCTGCAATGGAGGTCAAGTACGAAGAGGAAGATATTGCTTTAATGTTACTTTGTTCACTGCCAAGTCCTTATACCAATTTTAGAGACACCATATTATATAGTCGTGATACTCTCACATTTAATGAAGTTTATGAAGCTTTGAACTCTAAGGAGAAGATGAAATTAATGGTGCCTCATGATGGTTCGAGTTCATCCCAAGACGAGGGATTATCTGTTCGTGGCAGGACAAAGGAGAAGAACTCCAATAATGGAAACAGAGGCAAAAGTAAGAACGGCCACAGGGGCCGGTCGCAATCCAGAGACAAGAAGTATTGCAGATATTGCAAGAGAGACGGGCATGACATCTCCGAGTGTTTCAAGTTGCAGAACAAGGAAAAGAAAAAAGGTAACAAACAAGGTGAAAATTCTGCTAACGTTGCTCGTGATGATAGTTCCGATGATGCTCTTGTCGTTACTGCTGGATGCGCTGAGACCAATGATGAGTGGGTACTTGACACTGCATGTACTTTTCATATGTGCCCGCATAGAGATTGGTTTACTACTTTTGATTCCACTACTGCTGTTGGTTTCGTTTTGGGTTTTGATAATTCACCATGCAAGATTGAAGGCATAGGTTCCGTTCGAATCAAGATGCTTGATGGAACAATCAGAACTTTGACAGATGTTCGGTATATTCCGAAGATGAAGAGAAATCTTATCTCTGTGAGTGCCCTTGATGCAAAGGGCTACAAGTATTCAAGTGGAGATAGTGTTTTGAAGGTCACAAGAGGTTCCCTTATTGTGATGAAAGGTGACTTAAGTTCAACCAATGGTCTTTATTACCTTCGAGGTTCTACCGTTTCAGGTAACGCTACTCCAGTTATTTCAAAGAATTCTGATTGTGATGCTGCTAACCTTTGGCATATGCGTCTTGGATATATGAGTGAACTTGGTTTGGCAGAGTTAAATAAGAGAGGTCTTCTTAAAGGATACGAAACTGGTAAATTGAAATTTTGTGAGCATTGTATCTTCGGCAAGCACAAGAGGGTGAAGTTCAATACTTCGACTCATACAACTGAAGGTATTCTTGATTATGTGCATTCTGATTTATGGGGACCATCTCGCAAGAAGTCATTAGGTGGTGCTAGTTACATGCTGACTATAATTGATGATTATTCAAGAAAAGTTTGGTCTTATTTCTTGAAGCATAAATGGCAAGCATTCTCAGCATTTAAGGAGTGGAAGATTATGATTGAAAGACAAACTGAAAAGAAGGTAAAAATACTTCGCACTGATAATGGTATGGAATTCTGTTATAAGCAATTTAAGAATTATTGCAAGTCTGAAGGCATTGTTAGACACTACACCGTTCCTTATACTCCTCAACAAAACGGTGTTGCTGAGCGTATGAACAAGACCATTATTTCCAGAGCCCGTTGCATGTTGTCTAATGCAGGTTTGCATAAGCGTTTTTGGGATGAGGCTGCTTCCACTGCTTGTTATCTCATTAACCGTTCACCATCTATCGCTCTTAATAAGAAAACTCCAATTTAGGTATGGTCTGGTTCACCTGCTGATTATTCATAATTGAGAGTTTTTGGTTGCATTGCTTATGCTCATGTTGATAATGGAAAATTGGAGCCTAGGGCTGTTAAGTGCATCTTTCTTGGTTATAAGTCTGGTGTTAAAGGTTTTAAATTGTGGAATCCTAAACCCAGAAGGTTGTTATTAGCAGAAACGTTATCTTTAATGAATCTGCTATGTTACATGATGTTTCATCTACTAATGTTCCTGTTGAGAGTGAACAGCAGGCTACTATTCAACATCCTACTGTTCAGGTGGAGCATGTTATTGATTCAGGTGATACATCTGGTAATGAAATTGTTGATGCACATGATGATCCCGTCGTTGATGATGAACATGTCACTCCCACTCCAAATCATCTTATTGTTCCACCCGGTTGGAATCTTGCACGTGACAGAGTTAGGCGGGGTATTGATAAACCTAAAAGGTTAATTGAAGAGTGCAATATTGTTTCTTTTGCTTTATCTATTGCAGAGGAAATTAAAGGTAATGCTGAGCCTTCTTCATATTCCGAGGCTATTATTTCCGGTGATAGTAATAAGTGGATGACCGCTATGCATGATGAGATGGAATCACTTGAAAAGAATGGCACTTTGGATTTAGCAAAATTGCCTAGAGAGAAGAAACCTATTCGTTGCAAGTGGGTTTTCAAGAGGAAAGAAGGTGTTTCTCCTAATGATGAGACAAGATATAAAGCAAGGTTAGTTGCTAAAGGTTATAGCCAGATTCCAGGTATTGACTATAACGAAGTCTTTTCTCCTGTTGTGAAGCATAGCTCTATTCGCACTTTACTCAGTATTGTTGCCATGAATGATTTTGAGCTTGAACAATTGGATGTTAAAACTGCATTCTTACATGGAGAATTAGAAGAGGATATTTATATGGAACAACCTGAAGGTTTTGTTATTCCTGGAAAAGAAAAGCTTGTCTGCAAGTTAAAGAAATCTCTTTATGGATTGAAGCAATCCCCTAGACAGTGGTACAAGAGATTTGACACCTTTATGCTCTCTCAAGGTTTCAAAAGGTCTAATTATGATAGTTGTGTTTATTTGAAAACTGTCAAAGGTTCAACTATTTATTTGCTCCTTTATGTTGATGATATGCTAATTGCTGCAAAGAGTATGTCAGATGTTGATGAACTAAAGAAGCAATTGAGTAATGAATTTGAGATGAAGGATTTGGGTGCAGCAAAGAAAATTCTTGGCATGAAAATATCCAGAGATAGACCAGCTGGAAAAGTATATCTAAGTCAGAGAGGATATATTGATAAAGTTCTTCGTCGTTTTAATATGCATAATGCCAAGCCAGTAAGTACTCCATTAGCTGCACACTTCAAATTATCATCAACTTTATGTCCTAAGTCAGATGCAGATATTGAGTACATGTCTAGAGTTGCCTATTCGAGTGCAGTTGGTTCACTTATGTATGCCATGGTTTGTTCCCGTCCGGATTTATCATATGCATTGAGTGTTATCAGTAGATACATGGCTAATCCTGGAAAAGAGCATTGGAAAGCAGTTCAGTGGATTTTCAGATACCTGCGAGGTACTTCTAATGCTTATTTACAGTTTGGGAAAACTGGAGATGGACTTATTGGTTTTGTTGATTCTGATTTTGCTGGTGATTTGGATAAGAGAAGATCACTCACAGGTTATGTTTTCACCATTGGTGGTTGTGCTGTGAGTTGGAGAGCAACTTTGCAGTCTATTGTGGCTTGTTCCACTACTGATGCCGAGTATATGGCTATTTCCGAGGCATGCAAAGAAGCTATCTGGTTAAAAGGTTTGTACGCCGAGCTTTGTGGAGATTTATCTTGCCCTACCGTGTTTAGTGACAGTCAAAGTGCTATATATCTTACAAAGAATCCAATGTATCATGAGAGAACGAAGCACATTGATGTCAGATTTCACTATATTCGAGATGTTGTTGCTGAAGGTGATTTGAAGGTATGCAAGATAAGTACTCATGATAATCCTGCTGACATGATGCCAAAGCCAGTTCCGACCAATAAGTTTGAGCTTTGCTCAGGCTTAGTTGGTATTTCTCACTAGTCCTATGGACTTTGACGCACAAGGTGTTTATGCTGATTTGGATGGAGTTATTCACTTTCTCCGACTACTGGAGGGAATTTGGCTCAAGGTGAAGATTGTTAAATTGTGATCCAAATTCTAGTACCGTATTGGACTAGACATAGTACATACGGTGTGGGCCTTTGCGTTGGTACCGACGCGTACGAGTACAACTCGTTTACTTGTCCTCCAAGGACTCTCATGTATTGCCCTCTTATATACCCCACGTAGTCGCACCTAAGACGGCCTATCGTCTCGTGCTTGTAATACTCCTCCTCATAGTGATTGCGCCTTTGTGCGTCCGTGGTTTTCTCCCGCAAGGGTTTCCACGTTAAATCCGTGTCTATTGTGTCTCGTTATTCTCGTTATTATCTAACAACATCACTGATGGATCCCGCCGCCTGCATGAACTGCAAAAATTCGTGTTGATGGTGCTATGTCACGCGGCGCGATGGAAGGGACTTACAACGCAGTTTGCAGGGATTCCACTCGGAATTATCTAGGATTTTCGGCGATAAAGTGTTAAGGTGTGTCTTGACTTATCACTTGAAGACATACAGATAGCTTCAGACTGTCAAGGTGTGATTAAAGATTTCCACGGAAATATGGGTAGGCTACACTCTAGCATTATTAAGGTGGTCAATCTTACGTCTGAGCAGTTCTCTCGTTGTTCCTTCATCTTTGAAGGAAGAGAAACTAATCTTGAGGCACATAGCCTCGCTAAACATACTCTAGGCGTCGGCTGTACCTCTCCTCCGCTCTCCTAAGTGTACCAGGAGAAATCCTAGGATTCGTCCGGGCAGCAGAGTCGTCGTCGTCACGGTCCTTCTTGAAGGTGTTGCTTGGTACGCGACGACTCGGTGGCATTGGAGCGTGGTGGTTGTTTTTGGTGGGCGCAGCGGTTGCGGGGTGCCTCAGCTTTCGTTGATCCGGTGCTACTGGCATTTCTTTCTCTTGTTTTTGTTTTGGGCATAATTGTGTTGTTTGCCCCAACGTCGATCTCTGTGGTGGTATGCTTTATATATAAAGCAGGGCGAAAGCCTTTTTCGGTAAGTAATACATCAGGTAGTCTGAAGCCACCAACACTGTCGCTACTCCTATCCATCTGATGAAGAGGTGTCGATAGTCCAAACCTAATACCAAACAGACATCGCACAAATGCCTAACATCTAAAGGCATAGTCCCCAACCAAGCCACATACTGGGTTTAGGGCACGAACTGGTCCGAAGCACACTCTGTGTCATCGCCGTCATCTTTCACCAACCCATCTTCAGAGCAGAAATTAATGCACCGACCTTGCCACGCCTCTATGCCATCGACGTCATCATGATGTCCTCCTGCGCGAGTCCATCTCCGTGCATCACCCTCCTTCAAAAACAATGAGCTTTCCTATTTTTTAAAAAACTTCATGGTTTTCTCAAATTTATGATCTTTTTTCTTCAAAATTGATGAACCTTTTCAAAACAGTTAACTTGTTTCAAGTTGATTAAATATTTTTACAAATCAAGAAACATTTTTGAGATCCACATTTCTTTCAAATTCTGTGAACATTTTCAAAAAAATCAAATTCACGGGTTTTTTCAAAATTTTGATTTTTTCAGATTTTTGTTCCAAAAGTCGACCAGTCAGCAAGTTAACATGTCACCCGAGTGAACGTAGGCCGGGGAGCGATCAAGTGAGCGAACTGCTCGCGTAGTTGGGCCGGGCCACGCGGGAGGCGCGCATGAGCTCTGGTTTGGCCACCCAGCGCGGGCCTCTCTGCCATCGACGTCACCATGACGCCAGCCAGCATCCTCCTCCTGCACAAGTCCATCTCCGCGCATCATCCTCCTTGAAAAACAATGAGCTTTTTTAAAATTGTGTTTTTATTAATTCACGGTTTTCTCAAATTTATGATCTTTTTTCTTCAAAATTGATGAACCTTTTCAAATCCGTTAACTTGTTTCAAATTGATTAAATATTTTTAAAAATCAAGAAACTTTTTTGAGATGCACATTCCTTTCAAATTTTGTGAACTTTTTCAAAATAATCAAATTCATGATTTTTCCAAAATTATGATTTTTTTCAGAACTTTTTTCCAAAAGTCGACCGGTCAGTAACTTAACATGTCACCCGAGCGAATGTAGGCCGAGGAGCGATCGAGTGAGCGAACTGCTCGCGTAGTTGAGCCGGGCCACGCGGGAGGCGCATGTGAGCTCTGGTTTGGCCACCCGGCGCTCGAAGCCCTGAAAATATGAGCTGCCTCATGTTTCTCCCTCAAAATGCTTGGTTTTTCCCTAGAAAATATGTTTATCAAAAAAAAAAAAAACTCGGCTCCCTCATTTGATCTAGAAGGGGATGCCATGGTGGATGGCGCCATGGCGGTAGTCGCCCAGGAGTGGTGACACCGAGGATAGGGAGGAGAATGGTCGCGCAGCTGGGAAGGGGAAGCTATTATGAGAGTGGTTTTCTGTAGCTCAGGCTACATGGTACCCCTTATCTTTGCCATCCATTTCTGCATCGCGATTCATGTAGACGCATTTGTCTTTTTTGTTTCTCTCAAACAACACAACATGTATAACTTCAAATTTTGCAGAACAACAATACATTTTAACTACAATCTGGGAAAAAACTTTCAGATTTTTTCATGCATTTTAAATACTTAAAATAATATTTTTAGTCAAACAAAATCTCATTTTGTATATTTATATGAGACCGAAAAATCTGAAAGTTTTTTCACACATTGATGTTCTAATATTTTTTTCAATCTGCAAAGTTTGAAGTTCATATGTTGTTTCATTTTAGAGAAACAAAAAAGAGAAATTTTCTTGTTGTAAGTTAGTTGAATAGCACGGATCTGAAAGTAAGGCTGAAGTGTTGAGGATAAGAGGTTCCATGTAGCTTAAGCTACAAAGAAACTTTGTGAGCTATTATTCCTACCAAGGATGAATGCAAATAGTGATCTAAATGCTTTTCATTTCTTTTACAGAGGGAGTAGTTGATTGTAGTTATTTGTGGAGTTGCCTCGGGCTTAGCTAGCTCGCTGCTGACGGATAGTAGTCCAACAATCCTGGTGGCCAAGCGAATCCACTTTGCTCCCTGGTCCTCGTTGTTTTGATTAATGGCGTGCGTCCTGGGTGAGACGGGTCGATCGATTTCAGATGCCAGAGGCGAAGGAGTTCATGGTCAGGGTCGGGGCGAAGACGCGGAGGAGCGTGTTGACGGCGTGATTGAAAGCAAAGGGAGGTCAGTGAATGCTGCAGAGCGAGCAACAATTACGGTGCTACTACCGGCATCGATCAGATAGAGAAGAAGATTCTCTACAACAGCTGGAACTAATCCCAGCAAGGTATTCTAAAATTCTAGTACGTCAGTATTATTTCTTCCTTCCTTGTACACGGAGCAGTTTCCTAGACCTGCCTGATGATGCATATAGAAGCTTATGTGCCCTACAAAAAGATAATACTCCCTCCGTCCTAAAATAAGTGACACAGCTTTATACTAACTCTAGTGCAAAGTTACTATAAAGTTGAGTCACTTATTGGACGGAGGGAGTACATGTGAAGTTTCTTGAGTACATGTGAAGTTTCTTGACGTACGATGATGACTTAATAAACAATCTTAGCTAGCACATAAATAGACAAAGTTAATTCAGTAACCGACTCTAGCTAAGAAGCAAGTGGCGCATTGTTTACCTGCATTGTGCTGCTTCCAAACTCCAACTACAATGTTCACAAGAGCCATCCATGTGTGACAGCGAAAACGGACGTTCAGAATAGATGTTTCTTTAGCTTACAAAAATGTTTGTCTTTCTCAGTTTCTTAGCAATAACGAATCTTCTCTGTACACTCCGTCGAAGCTGCCCAATAACTAGAGCAAGTAAGTAAACAACTAATATTTGCCAAAGACGGTGCTTCTTGGGATAATCGACCGAGGAAGCTTTGTGCCTTGTGCCCCTCAACCCTCAGTTTCTACGTTTCATTCTTTCCTTAACCAATTTATGTCTTATCGCAAACATTATAAGATGTGGAGGCCTCCAATTTGAGTGCTATCAACAAACATCGAACTCCCCACAGAGCAAGGCACGCAAACAAAAAACATGATCACAACGGGCGCTTTGATGGGGGTGATAACCCCCGTTCTCGGCAAGCTCACTGCTCTACTCAAGGAGTATGACAAGCTCAAAGGCCTCCATCCCCGGATCACTTCTCTGAGAGATGAGCTGCGCAGCATAAAGGCT
Source organism: Secale cereale (assembly GCA_902687465.1). Lineage (NCBI taxonomy): Eukaryota > Viridiplantae > Streptophyta > Magnoliopsida > Poales > Poaceae > Secale > Secale cereale. The sequence continues at coordinate 705,053,410 of LR738712.1, forward strand.
GCATTGGAGGATCTATCCCAGTTGGAGGAGCCCAGCTTGCAAGTGAAGGAGTGGATGAATCAACTGCGGGAGCTGTCCTACGACATTGAGGACTGCATCGATGACTTCGTGCATGGCCCTGTCCAGAACGATGCCCATGATAGTCTTACAAGTAAGATTGCTGGCTGGCTCAGGACGATCCAACATTACCACCAAATAGGTTGCAACGTTGATAAGCTCAAGGAGCGTGCTGTAGAGTTTAATGATCGGCGTAAGAGGCTCAAGCTGGATGTTGCGCCCTCTTCTTCTAGTGCCACGGCAATTGATCCTAGGTTGTCGGCCCTCTTTGAGGAGGCTGCCATGATCATAGGAATCGATGGTCCAAGAGATGAGCTCGTCAATGTGCTCATTGGTGAAACTGATTTAGTACAGGAACGCCATGTCATTTCTATCGTTGGCGCCGGAGGCATTGGCAAGACTACCCTTGCCAATCAGGTAAATAAGGAAGTCAAAAGCCAATTCCAATTTGCAGTTTTTGCATCTGTGTCCAGGACTCCTGATGTCAAAAAGATCCTATCTGGTGTCTTGCTGGAAATTCTTCATGGAAGCAACACAAAGTCGGATGATGGCAGTCAAGGCATCAATGAAGACCTCAGGTCATTAGAATTGGAATACAATCAACTTGTCAAAAAAATTAGGGAAAATCTCCAAAATAAAAGGTACGCGGTGCATACGTACTCCCTCCGGTCCTTTTATTCTGCATATATGTTTTGTGTGAAGTCAACGTATCTCTATTTTGACAAAACTTACAGAAAAAAGTAGTTTATAGTATGTGTGTTTTTTTAGAAAAGGAGGATGACCCCGGCCTCTGCATCTAGGAGATGCATGCGGCCACTTTATTGATTATTCTCAAGGACATTACAAAATATTATAACTACATGCCCGAATCCGTCATCTTGGCAACATATGCCACTACTCCTATCCATATGATAAAGGGGTGCTAGCTGGGCCAAATACCCAGACCACTCACCTAAGCCTATCATCAAAAGCCAGAAGCCCCAGCCGAGCCACATACCGGGTCTGGGGCATAAACTGATCTGACGCACTCACATGTGTTGTCGCTGCCATCTTCCACAAGTCTGTCTTCAGAGCAGATATTGAGGCTTCTACCTTGTCAGGCCACTCTGCCATCGATGCCATCATGACGCCAGACAACTACCTCCACCTGCGCGCGAGTCCATCATTGCGCACTGGGTGCCGAGTCTCCACTGCGCCACGCCGCCGAGATCCGCCGTCATCAATGTGTAGGATGAAGCACCGCTCCACCAAAATAGCCGCCCACTGGTCCCTCGATCCCATGTATGCCTCCAAGAATGACGCCCCCAAGGAGAAAACGACACCAATAATGCGTCGCCGTCATCCGATCTACTGATCAAGGGTTTCCCCCGGAGGTAGCGAATAGAGGTGTGTAGCTTCTCCATGACGATGCCTTCAAGAAGGTAATGACACAAAAGAGTGCAACCAACGCAGGTCTTGGCATCAAGCCGAGAACGAGGTTTTCACTCGGATCCGCTCGAAGAACCTCCATCAAGCATCGTGTGCACGGGTCGCCGCCGATCTGAGCCACCGCACATCGAGCAGGCCGCACCGGCCATATCAGATCTGGCCAGAGGGCAAACCACTAGGCCCTCCATGCCGCCACCGCTGATCCGAGGTCAGATAGTCCGTCGCCGCAGACCCGGCCGCCACCGCCGAACGCAGCCAATGTCGCAACACCCGCCACCATTGCCGCCCTAGGCCGAGGCGGCCGCCGCGCCGCGGACGGTCAAGGCAGGCCAGATCGGCCGTGCCACCACATGCCGCGGGGCTCCGCACCGCCCCCATGGCGCAGGAGAGAGGGAAGGCCCCCGCCACCGCCGTCAGCCCCCGGGCTATAGGCCGGCGGCAGCGGAGGGAGGGTTGGAAGGACGGGGAGCCCTCGGCGGCTAGGGCTGCGATCCCGCCCGAGTCGCCCGAGCAAGGGCGACGCGGGGGGTGGGGGGTGCAATCTCAACCTCAGCACTGGCTGTGTGTGTACACATATATATGATATTGTAGATATTGATATTTTTTAATATAAATTTGGACAACTTTGTAAAGTTTGACTTGATACAAATCTAATATGCGAAGTAAAAAGGACCGGAGGGAGTACTGTACACTTCCACATTTTTCTTGGGTTGCTTGGTTATGAGCAAAAATCAACGCTCTCCGAAAACAGTCAATAATCATCATGTACAAAGAAAACTGAGATAATTTGCAGCAACACACTGTTTCAATAGTGTTACAGGACTTATAGAGTGTAGAGGCGCTGCTAGATAAGAATCTGTTATAAAAGAAAAAATGTAGACATGAATCCTGGTTAAATATCTGGGTAAAGCAGATATTGACATCCAAATGGTGCCTGAAGTTTTGTACTCATCAAGAATGAGTGAGAGATACTATGTTTAGACAGGGTTGATCGGAGTATTACACTTCAATAGGGTGGCCTCGAAATTATATTGAATTTTTTGAGAAATTCATGTAAACCTACGGTAGTCTGCTAGTTTTTGGTAGACCACTTACGTATTCCCTTACTGTATTATAACTATGTAAACATTGTCTTCTTAATAATGTTGAGAAGAAAATATGTATTTCGTCTCCAGATATGACAAGAGACTGAAATAGATTGCAAAATTACCTTCTTAGTTATGTCTGCATGAGGTTTCAAAGGTAACAAATTTAATGAAGTTTATTGTTGCATGATGACGGCATAAACGTTTTGATTCGATGTTTTTTCCTTCGACATTCTTCAGCATGGGGATGTTTTAAAGTTTGCTTTGTTTGTTGGGCTATTAATTTTCACACACTGCTTGCACGAAATGAAACTAATTATAGACCTTCTTTATCCTTTACAATCAATTAATAGGTATTTTATCCTGATTGATGACATCTGGAGTAAACAAGCATGGAAAGACATCCAATGTGCTTTTCCCTATAATAACAATGCAAGTTGGATAATGACGACTACACGTATTCAGGATGTTGCTGAATCTTGTAGCTTTCCGCACTTATACTACATTCTTCCCATGAAGAAACTTGACAATGAAGCCTCAAAAAGATTATTCTTAAAGAGGATCTTTACCCATGAAGATGATTTCCCACTTGAATTGAAAGAAGTTACCTATGACATACTAAAGAAGTGTGATGGCTTGCCACTTGCTATAGTTAACATGGCCAGCTTACTTGCAACAAAACCAACCACAAAGCTGGAGTGGCTGAGGGTGCGTAATTCTCTTTATTCAGCACTGGAACAAGACCATGAGTTGGGAGTAGTAAGAAGGATATTGCTTCTGAGTTATTATGACCTACCTTGCTATTTGAAGATGTGTCTATTGGACCTAAGCACATTCCCTGAGGATCATAAGATTGATTGTAAGCGTCTTGTATGGAGATGGAGCGCTGAAGGATTAGTTGTTGCCCAACAAGGGCAAGATGTTGAAGAAATAGCAGAAGGATATTTTAATGAGCTCATCAACAGGAACATGATCCAATCGGATCAAATCAACACCGACGGAAGAGTGACAAGCTGTCGAGTCCATGATATCATGTTAGATCTCCTTATATCCCTGTCAACTGAGGAAAACTTCGTTGCTATATTAAATAGCCAAAAGTTTACAACTTCGACATACAAGATTCGACGCCTCTCCCTCCAAGGCAATTGTGAAGAGCATCACATGTGGCTGGGCACTGGTAACTTTTCTCATGTCAGGTCAGTCAGTGTGTTTGGTGATTGTAAGCGGCTGCCCCCGCTCATTGGCCTTCAAACATTAAGGGTGCTAGATGCGGTGGACTGTAAGCAATTGGGGGAGGATAATGTACATGTTGAGGATATTGGAAGTCTGCGTCAATTAAGGTATTTAAGTCTTGGGCCCTTGTTCCGCAGGCTTCCAAGAGAAATCAAGAAGCTACAGCTACTGCAGACACTAGACCTGACTAGAGCATATAGTATACGAGAATTACCCTCATCGCTTATAGAATTGCACCAATTGGTGCGCCTGTTTGTGAATCTTTGCGTGAAATTCCCAAGTGGGTTTAGCAATCTGAGAGCTCTTCAGGAGTTGAACTGCTTTGATTGTGCCAATAATTCCTTGGACGTTGTGCTGGAGCTAGGACAACTAATTAAACTGAAGAAGCTGCACATATGTTGGGGTGTTTTCGTTGATACAGATGGCGATGAGGACGGATACAAGAAATGTTTTCTGTCGTCACTATGCAAGCTAGGAGAAGGCAACCTTCAAACTCTAAATATTCATGGTTTACAGTGTTCTGTAGATTTCTTGATTGACTCATGGTGCTCCCATGCACGTCATCTCCAGGAGTTTGTGATTAGGTCAATTTACCATACGATTCCCAGATGGATGTCCTCTCTGTCGGCCCTCATGATTCTATACATCACGGTGGAACAATTGGAACAAGAAGATATGCAGCTGCTCAAAGGCTTGCCGGTCCTTGTAAGCCTCACACTGCAAGCAAGCAAATCAAAAGAAGTACTCACCATCAACCGTGGTGGATTTCAGTGTCTAAAGCAGTTTTCTTTTATCCTCCGGTTTTGGGCCAGTGATGTACTCCCTCCGTTCCAAAATAGATGACTCAACTTTGTACTCACTTTAATACAAAGTTAGTACAAAGTTGGGTCATCTATTTTGGAACGGAGGGAGTAGGTTCTACACCCATTGTAGACAAAACGCGTGGGCCGAGTCTGCTGTTTGGAGAAGGAGCAGCGCCAAAGCTAGAGAAGCTTAGCATTCACTGCCGTGCGCGTGATATGGTATCTGCGGAAGGTGTTGCTTCTGATTTTGGCATCTCGCATCTTGCCTCCCTCAAGCAACTCCGTGTTAGGATTGCTTGTAGCGGTGCGAGGTCATGGGAGGTGGAGGCCACGTTGGCTGCTATCCGAAATGTTTGCAGTCTTACTCCCCGTCCCAACCTCCAAATCGAGACATTTGTATTTTGGAGAGTATATATGGCAAAGGATGAGGAGCACCAGGATGACACTGATATTGCCAAAGAGCACCACAAAGCGCAACTACAAGCAGCAAGTTTCATTAGTCCAGTACCAGATATAAGAGGACCATTCGCAACAGTTGAAACTTGAAAGTGCAATGCGGCATCTAAGGTACTATTTCTTCTTAATCCTTCGCCATGTTTTATCATGTTTCCGTTCTTTCATTTTGCCTTCATATATAACTTCGGTCCTTAGTTCAGGCAGGATGATGGTTTTTGTTATTACTTGATCTACCTATCTTTGTACCAACATCATGTTGAAATCTGAGATGGGCCTAGAGTTATTGTTGAAATCTGAGATGGGCCTAGAGCCCATAGGCCAGGAGTGTGACTTATATGCTCCACCCGAGGGGTCAGCCTTCGGCAGCCTAGTATCAGTAAGACATGTGGTGAAACTTCTTTACGCCAAACTGACAATTCAAGGTTTAGTCCATTGTTCAGTTGTGAAGGAGTGTAGCTACTTGTTCTAGGTGAAGCTCAACCTTAACAGGTCTTCGCTGAAACACTGGTATATCAAAACAGTAATTGGAACAGAGGACATAATGGGCCCTCGAGATCTGGTGGGGGATTGTTGAAATCTGAGATGGGCCTAGAGTTATTGTTGAAATCTGAGATGGGCCTAGAGCCCATATGACAATTTCAGATTTGATCTCTAAGGGCCCATGTAGGTGGCATGACAAAGTGGTGGGAAGTTTGGTCCCACCTTGGAAGTGGAACGGAGAGTCTTTGACAGGTAGGGCCACGATCTGAGATGGATACTCGGACTGCACACCATCTCAAACACCATATTATCCTAGCGCGTTGATTCGAAAATCCAAAGGCACGGCTATAGATCAATTGAGATACTCTCAAATCATTGGTTCACTGATGTACCTAGCTAGCGCTACGAGGCCTGACATCGCTTTTGCTGTGAGCAAACTGAGTCGGTTTGTATCAAAACCGGGTGATGTACATTGGCATGCTGTTGAAAGAGTTATGCGTTATCTGAAGGGTACTATGAACTATGGACTTCACTATACCGGATACCCGTCGGTACTTGAAGGGTATAGTGATGCGAATTGGATCTCTGATGCTGATGAGATGAAGGCCACAACTGGGTATATGTTTACTCTTGGAGGTGGCGCTGTTTCCTGGAAGTCTTGCAAGCAAACGATCTTAACGAGATCGACAATGGAAGCAGAATTAACAGCATTAGACACATCTGGTGTCAAAGCGGGATGGCTTCGAGATCTCTTGATGGACTTGCCATTGGTTGATAAACCGGTTCCGGCTATCCTTATGAACTGTGACAATCAGACCGTCATCACCAAGGTGAAGAGTTCAAAGGACAATAAGAAGTCCAACAAACACATAAGAATGAGATTAAAAGCTGTCAGAAAATTGAGAAACTCCGGAGAGATAGCGTTGGAATATGTCCATATGGCTAAGAATCTGGCAGATCCCTTTACAAAAGGGCTATCACGTGTTGTGATAGATAATGCATCGAGGGAGATGGGCATGAGACCCACATGAGTTGCCATGGTGGTAACCCAACCTATGTGATCGGAGATCCCGTGAAGTAGGACCTGGGAAAACAAGCCAGTGGTGAACTGAGGAGAGTAACTATACTAACCCACTCCGCTGGAGATGCAATTCTCTCAATACTGTATGGGAGGATGACTACTATCTTAATGTGTTCCAAGGCTTATATGTATAAGCAAGATGCTATCCTACAGAGCGATATTTGGAGGAACACACCTATATGAGCCCGACTGCTGGTCACAGTCTATGAGATTGGGGTGATCTCTAGTAAGCTCATGAACAGGCCAGGAGTGTGACTTATATGCTCCACCCGAGGGGTCAGCCTTCGGCAGCCTAGTATCAGTAAGACATGTGGTGAAACTTCTTTACGCCAAACTGACAATTCAAGGCTTAGTCCATTGTTCAGTTGTGAAGGAGTGTAGCTACTTGTTCTAGGTGAAGCTCAACCTTAACAGGTCTTCGCTGAAACACTGGTATATCAAAACAGTAATTGGAACAGAGGACATAATGGGCCCTCGAGATCTGGTGGGGGATTGTTGAAATCTGAGATGGGCCTAGAGTTATTGTTGAAATCTGAGATGGGCCTAGAGCCCATATGACAATTTCAGATTTGATCTCTAAGGGCCCATGTAAGTGGCATGACAAAGTGGTGGGAAGTTTAGTCCCACCTTGGAAGTGGAAGGAGAGTTGGAGTGGTTTATAAGGGATTCTCTCCCTCATGCTATTGGAGCTTGAGAAGAGATGAGGCCCTCGCGCACTCCTCCTCCTCCGCTCGCCTCGTCACGACGCGCCGCGCCGCGGGTTGCGGGATTGAGCCGAGCCGAGCTCACTCCAATGCGCTTCTTTTTGCCGGTCAGGAACAGAGAGTCTTTGTGTTGGAAATATGCCCTAGAGGCAATAATAAAAGAGTTATTATTATATTTCCTTGTTCATGATAATCGTTTATTATCCATGCTATAACTGTATTGATTGGAAACTCAGATACACGTGTGGACGAATAGACAGATTTTGTGTCCCTAGTGAGCCTCTACAGGACTGGCTCGTTAATCAAAGATGACCGCGGTTTCCAGGTCATAGACATGAGTTGTCATTTGATAACGGGATCACATCATTAGGAGAATGATGTGATGGACGAGACCCAAACGTTAACATAGCTTTTGATCGTGTCAGTTATCGCTATAGTTTTTCTGCATGTCAAGTATAAGTTCCTATGACCATGAGATCATGTAACTCACTGACACCGTAGGAGTGCTTTGTGTGTACCAAACGTCACAACGTAACTGGGTGACTATAAAGGTGCTCTACAGGTATCTCCGAGGGTGTCTGTTGAGTTGACATGGATCAAGACTGGGATTTGTCACTCCATGTGACGGAGAGGTATCTCCGGGCCCACTCGGTAATACGTCATCTCAATGAGCTCAAAGTGACTAAGTGGTTGGTCACGGGATTATGTATTACGGTAACGAGTAAAGAGACTTGCCGGTAACGAGATTGAACTAGGTATAGAGATACCGACGATCGAATCTCGAGCAAGTAACATACCGACGAGACAAAGGGAACTGTATACGGGATTGCCTGAATCCTTGACATCGTGGTTCATCCGATGAGATCATCGAGAAACATGTAGGAACCAATATGGGTATCCAGATCCCGCTATTGGTTATTGACCTGGGAGTGTCTCGGTCATGTCTACATGGTTTCCGAACCCGCAGGGTCTACACACTTAACGTTCGGTGACGCTAGGGTTGTTAGTGAGAAAAGTGTATGGTTACCGAAGGTTGTTCGGAGTCCCGGATGAGATCCCGGACATGACGAGGGTCTCCGGAATGGTCCGGAGACGAAGATTGGTATATAGGATGAAAGGTTTCGGAGTACCGGAAGTGTTCCGGGGAGCATCGGGAAATCGGCGGAGTAGCGGAAGGGGTTTCGGAGGGTCCGGAAGTGGTTCTGGGCCTAGTGGGCCACAAGGGGGAACACCACAGCCCTCAAGGGGCTGTGCGCCCCCCTGGGCCCTCTCCTCATGCGGCTAAGGGGGTGGGACCCCCTAGGGCTGGCCGCACCCCTTGGCCTTGGGGGGCAAGGCACCTAGGGGGAGAAACCCTAGGGCCTGGCCGCGCCCCCCTGCCCTGGCCGCCGCCCCCTCCCCTTGCCCTGGCCGCCGGCCCCTAGGGGGAAACCCTAGGGCGCCCTCACCTCTCCACCCCCCCTATATATAGTGGGACAAAGGGAGGGCAGCCAACACAGTTTGTGCCTCGGTGCTGCCCTCCCTCTCCCGTTACATCTTCTTCTCCCGCGGTGCTTAGGCGAAGCCCTGCTGAAGTTCTTCTCCACCATCACCACCACGCCGTCGTGCTGCCGGTTCTCCATCAACCTCTCCTCCACCCCTTGCTGGATCAAGAAGGAGGAGACGTCCCCGAGCCGTACGTGTGAAGAACGCGGAGGCACCGTTGCTTCGGTGCTAGGTCTTCGGCGATCTGAATCGCGACGAGTACGACTCCATCATCCGCGTTCATAACGCTTCCGCTTAGCGATCTACAAGGGTACGTAGATCACACTCTCCCCTCGTAGTTGCATCTACTAGATTGATCTTGGTGAACGGTAGGAAAATTTTTGTTTCCCATGCAACGTTCCCCAACAGTGGCATCAGAGCTAGGATCTTGCGTAGATGCTTTCTCGAGTAGAACACAAAAGGGTTTGTGGCGTTGATGTTTAAATTGCTGCCCTCCTTAGTCTTTCTTGATTCAACGGTATTATAGGATGAAGCGGCCCGGACCAACTTTACATGTCCACGTACATGAGACCGGTTCCATCGACAGACATGTGACTTTTGTTGCATAAGATGGCTGGCGGGTGTCTGTCTCTCCTATCTTAGTTGAATCGGAATAGAACAAGGCGGTCCTTGTAGAAGGTTAAATAGCAACTTGAATATCACCGTTGTGGTTTTGCGTAGGTAAGAAGCGTTCTTGCTAGATACCCATAGCAGCCACGTAAAACATGCAACAACAAATTAGAGGACGTCTAACTTGTTTTTGCAGGGTATGTATGTGATATGATATGGCCAATGACATGATGATATATATTTGATGTATGAGATGATCATGTTGTAATAGTTAATATCGACTTGCATGTCGATGCATACGGCAACCGGCAGGAGCCATAGGGTTGTCTTTAATTTTTTGTATGACCTGCGTGTCAATCATTAAGCGCTTTGTAATGCTTTACTTTATCGCTAAACGGTAGCAATAGTAGTAAGAGCATGGTGGGCGCCGACAACCCCGATGGCGACACGATGATGGAGATCATGGTGTGGCGCCGGTGACGATGGAGATCATGCCGGTGCTTTGGAGATGGAGATCAAAAGCACGAGTTGATGGCCATATCATGTCACTTATGATTTGCATGTGATGTTAATCCTTTTATGCATCTTATCTTGCTTAGGACGACGGTAGCATTATAAGATGATCCTTCACTAAAATTTCAAGATAAAATTGTGTTCCCCCCGAGTGTGCGCCGTTGCGAAGGTTTGTCGTTTCGAAGCACCACGTGATGATCGGGTGTGATAGACTCTACGTTCGCATACAACGGGTGCAAGCCAGTTTTGCACATGCAGAACACTCGGGTTAGACTTGACGAGCCTAGCATGTACAGACATGGCCTCGGAACACAGAGGACCGAAAGGTCGAGCATGAGTCATATAGTAGATATGATCAACATGTTGATGTTCACCATTGACACCACCTCATCTCACGTGATGATCGGACTTGGGTTGGTGAATTTGGATCATGTCACGCTCGAATGACCGGAGGGATGTCAATTTGAGTGGGAGTTATAAATAATTTGATTAGGTAATAACTCACTTATCATGAACAATAGTCTAAAATGTCTTTGCAAATTTTGGTTGTAGATGGCTCGCGCAGTAGCTCCCCTGAATTTTAATGCGTTCCTAGAGAAAGCTAAACTGAAAGATGACGGGAGCAACTTTGTGGACTGGCTCCGCAATCTGAGGATCATCCTCACAGCTGCCCAAAAGGTTTATGTCCTAAATGCACCGCTAGGTGAACCCCCCGCTCCTGGAGCCTCTGCGGACGTTATGAACGTCTGGCAGACGCGTTCGGATGACTATTCGATAGTGCAGTGTGCCATGTTGTACGGCTTGGAAGGAGGACTTCAAAGGCGTTTTGAACGTCATGGTGCATATGAGATGTACACGGAGTTGAAGTTCATCTTTGAGAAGAATGCTAAGATCGAGAGGTATGAGACCACCGATAAATTCTTCGCTTGCAAGATGGAGGAGAATTCGTCTGTCAGTGAACACTTACTGAAGATGTCTGGGTACTATACCCGCATAGCTGATCTGGGACTTGTGTTCCCGGATGAGGCTATCATTGACAGAATTCTCCAGTCACTCCCTCCAAGCTACAAGAGCTTCGTACAGCAGTATAACATGCAAGGGATGAACAAGACCATCGCCGAGCTGTTTTCGATGCTGAAAGTCGCTGAGGCAGACATCCAGAAGGAGTATCAAGTGTTGATGGTCAATAAAACCACTAGTTTCAAGAAGAATGGCAAGGGCAAGAAGGGTAACTCTAAGAAGGGTGGCAAAGCAGTTGCTAATCCAGTGAAGAAACCCAAGGCTGGGCCCAAGCCAGAGACTGAGTGTTTCTATTGCAAGGGGAACGGCCACTGGAAGCGAAACTGCCCCAAGTATCTGGCGGACAAGAAGGGGGCCAACAACAACAAAGGTATATGTGATATACATGTTATTGATGTGTACCTTACCAACTCTCGTTGTAGTGCCTGGGTATTTGATACCGGTTCGGTTGCTCACATTTGCAACTCTAAACAGGAACTGCGGAATAAACGGAGGCTGGCGAAGGACGAAGTGACGATGCGCGTGGGAAATGGTTCCAAGGTTGATGTGATCGCCGTCGGCACGCTCGCTCTTCGATTACCATCGGGATTAGTTATGAACCTGAATAATTGTTATTTAGTGCCTGCGTTAAGCATGAACATTATATCTGGATCTTGTTTATTGCGAGACGGTTACTCATTTAAGTAAGAGAATAATGGTTGTTCTATTTATATGAGTAATATCTTTTATGGTCATGCACCCGAAGTTAGGGGTTTATTCTTATTGAATCTCGATAGTGATGATACACATGTTCATAACATTGATGCCAAAAGATGTAGAGTAGATAATGATAATACCACTTTCTTGTGGCACTGCCGTCTCGGTCATATCGGCGTGAAACGCATGAGGAAGCTCCATGCTGATGGACTTTTGGAGTCTCTTGATTTTGAATCACTTGACACGTGCGAGCCGTGCCTCATGGGCAAGATGACAAGGACCCCGTTTTCAGGGACAATGGAACGGGCAAGTGACTTATTGGAAATCATACATACTGATGTGTGCGGTCCGATGAGTGTAACGGCGCGCGGTGGATATCGTTATTTCCTCACCTTCACTGACGACTTAAGTAGATATGGGTATATTTACTTAATGAAGCATAAGTCTGAAACTTTTGAAAACTTCAAGCAATTTCAGAGTGAAGTTGAAAATCATCGTAACAAGAAGATCAAGTTCCTACGATCTGATCGAGGGGGAGAATATCTGAGTTATGAGTTTGGTGATCACTTGAGAAAATGTGGAATTGTTTCACAATTGACGCCACCTGGAACACCACAGCGTAATGGTGTGTCCGAACGTCGTAATCGAACCCTATTAGATATGGTACGTTCTATGATGTCTCTTGCCGATTTGCCACTATCGTTTTGGGGATATGCGTTAGAGACAGCTGCATTCACTTTAAATAGGGCTCCATCTAAGTCCGTTGAGACAACACCGTATGAACTATGGTTTAGTAAGAAACCGAAGTTGTCTTTTCTCAAGGTTTGGGGTTGCGATGCTTATGTCAAACGGCTTCAGTCAGAAAAGCTCGAACCCAAAGCGGACAAATGTGTCTTCATAGGATACCCAAAAGAAACAGTTGGGTACACCTTCTATCTCAGATCCGAGGGCAAAGTGTTTGTCGCTAAGAACGGGTCCTTTCTCGAGAAAGAGTTTCTCTCGAAAGAATTGAGTGGGAGGAAGGTAGAACTTGATGAGGTTATTGAACCTCTGCTTCAACCAGAAAGTAGCGCAGCACAGAAAGATGTTTTTGTGGAGCCTACAGAGGTTGAAGAAGAAGCCAATGATGATGATCAAGAAACTTCTGATCCAGTTACTACCGAACCTCGTAGGTCGACAAGGGTACGCACTGCACCTGAGTGGTATGGTAACCCTGTCTTGGAGGTCATGTTGTTAGACAACGGTGAACCTACGAGCTATGGAGAAGCGATGGTGGGCCCAGATTCCGACAAATGGTTAGAGGCCATGAAATCCGAGATGGGATCCATGTATGAAAACAAAGTATGGACTTTGGAAGTATTACCTGAAGGGCGGAAGGCCATTCAGAATAAATGGATTTTTAAGAGGAAGACGGACGCTGACGGTAATGTCACCGTGTATAAAGCTCGACTTGTGGCAAAGAGTTTTTCACAAGTTCAAGGGATTGACTACGATGAGACTTTCTCACCCGTAGCGATGCTCAAATCCGTCCGAATCATGTTAGCAATAGCTGCATATTTCGATTATGAAATTTGGCAGATGGATGTCAAAACAGCGTTCCTTAACGGTTTTCTTAAGGAAGAGTTGTATATGATGCAACCGGAGGGTTTTGTCGATCCAGAGAATGCTGACAAAGTATGCAAGCTCCAGCGTTCCATTTATGGGCTGGTGCAAGCATCTCGGAGTTGGAATCTTCGCTTTGATGAGGTGATCAAAGCGTTTGGGTTTATACAAGTTTACAATGAAGCTTGTATTTACAAGAAAGTGAGTGGGAGCTCTATAGCGTTTCTAATATTATATGTGGATGACATATTGCTGATTGGAAACAATATAGAATTTTTGGATAGCGTGAAGGGGTATTTGAATAAGAGTTTTTCGATGAAGGATCTCGGTGAAGCTGCTTTCATATTGGGCATCAAGATCTATAGAGATAGATCAAGACGCTTGATAGGACTTTCACAAAGCACATACCTTGATAAAGTTTTGAAGAAGTTCAAAATGGATCAATCCAAGAAGGGGTTCTTGCCGGTATTGCAAGGTACAAAGTTGAGTAAGACTCAGTGCCCAGTGACTGCAGAAGATAGAGAAAAGATGAGTGTCGTCCCCTATGCTTCAGCCATAGGCTCTATCATGTATGCAATGCTGTGCACGAGACCAGATGTCAGCCTTGCCATAAGTATGGCCGGAAGGTTTCAAAGTAATCCTGGTATGGATCACTGGACAGCGGTCAAGAATATCCTAAAGTACCTGAAAAGGACTAAGGATATGTTTCTCGTTTATGGAGGTGATCAAGAGCTCGTCGTAAAGGGTTACGTCGATGCAAGCTTTGACACTGATCCGGATGACTCTAAGTCTCAAACCGGATACGTATATATTCTCAACGGGGGAGCGGTAAGCTGGTGTAGTTCCAAGCAGAGCGTGGTAGCTGATTCTACATGTGAAGCGGAGTATATAGCTGCCTCGGAGGCGGCGAAGGAAGGTGTCTGGATGAAGGAGTTCATGACAGATCTTGGAGTTGTGCCTAGTGCACTGAACCCAATGACTCTGTTCTGTGACAACACTGGTGCCATTGCTCTAGCCAAGGAACCAAGGTTTCACAAGAGGACCAGACACATAAAGCGACGCTTCAATTCCATCCGCGATTCGGTCAAGGAGGAGGACATAAACATTTGCAAAGTACACACGGATTTGAATGTTGCAGATCCGTTGACTAAGCCTCTTCCACGGGCTAAGCACGATCAACACCAAGACTCTATGGGTGTTAGATTCATTACCTTGTAATGCTAGATTATTGACTCTAGTGCAAGTGGGAGACTGTTGGAAATATGCCCTAGAGGCAATAATAAAAGAGTTATTATTATATTTCCTTGTTCATGATAATCGTTTATTATCCATGCTATAACTGTATTGATTGGAAACTCAGATACACGTGTGGACGAATAGACAGATTTTGTGTCCCTAGTGAGCCTCTACAGGACTGGCTCGTTAATCAAAGATGACCGCGGTTTCCAGGTCATAGACATGAGTTGTCATTTGATAACGGGATCACATCATTAGGAGAATGATGTGATGGACGAGACCCAAACGTTAACATAGCTTTTGATCGTGTCAGTTATCGCTATAGTTTTTCTGCATGTCAAGTATAAGTTCCTATGACCATGAGATCATGTAACTCACTGACACCGTAGGAGTGCTTTGTGTGTACCAAACGTCACAACGTAACTGGGTGACTATAAAGGTGCTCTACAGGTATCTCCGAGGGTGTCTGTTGAGTTGACATGGATCAAGACTGGGATTTGTCACTCCATGTGACGGAGAGGTATCTCCGGGCCCACTCGGTAATACGTCATCTCAATGAGCTCAAAGTGACTAACTGGTTGGTCACGGGATTATGTATTACGGTAACGAGTAAAGAGACTTGCCGGTAACGAGATTGAACTAGGTATAGAGATACCGACGATCGAATCTCGAGCAAGTAACATACCGACGAGACAAAGGGAACTGTATACGGGATTGCCTGAATCCTTGACATCGTGGTTCATCCGATGAGATCATCGAGAAACATGTAGGAACCAATATGGGTATCCAGATCCCGCTATTGGTTATTGACCTGGGAGTGTCTCGGTCATGTCTACATGGTTTCCGAACCCGCAGGGTCTACACACTTAACGTTCGGTGACGCTAGGGTTGTTAGTGAGAAAAGTGTATGGTTACCGAAGGTTGTTCGGAGTCCCGGATGAGATCCCGGACATGACGAGGGTCTCCGGAATGGTCCGGAGACGAAGATTGGTATATAGGATGAAAGGTTTCGGAGTACCGGAAGTGTTCCGGGGAGCATCGGGAAATCGGCGGAGTACCGGAAGGGGTTTCGGAGGGTCCGGAAGTGGTTCTGGGCCTAGTGGGCCACAAGGGGGAACACCACAGCCCTCAAGGGGCTGTGCGCCCCCCTGGGCCCTCTCCTCATGCGGCTAAGGGGGTGGGACCCCCTAGGGCTGGCCGCACCCCTTGGCCTTGGGGGGCAAGGCACCTAGGGGGAGAAACCCTAGGGCCTGGCCGCGCCCCCCTGCCCTGGCCGCCGCCCCCTCCCCTTGCCCTGGCCGCCGGCCCCTAGGGGGAAACCCTAGGGCGCCCTCACCTCTCCACCCCCCCTATATATAGTGGGACAAAGGGAGGGCAGCCAACACAGTTTGTGCCTCGGTGCTGCCCTCCCTCTCCCGTTACATCTTCTTCTCCCGCGGTGCTTAGGCGAAGCCCTGCTGAAGTTCTTCTCCACCATCACCACCACGCCGTCGTGCTGCCGGTTCTCCATCAACCTCTCCTCCACCCCTTGCTGGATCAAGAAGGAGGAGACGTCCCCGAGCCGTACGTGTGAAGAACGCGGAGGCACCGTTGCTTCGGTGCTAGGTCTTCGGCGATCTGAATCGCGACGAGTACGACTCCATCATCCGCGTTCATAACGCTTCCGCTTAGCGATCTACAAGGGTACGTAGATCACACTCTCCCCTCGTAGTTGCATCTACTAGATTGATCTTGGTGAACGGTAGGAAAATTTTTGTTTCCCATGCAACGTTCCCCAACACTTTGACAGGTAGGGCCACGATCTGAGACGTCGGATCGTGGGCTACCGACTTGGACGTGGGTTCAGCCCACGTTTCTCCACGCGCGGCCGCACATATATATGTGGGGCGCTGCCAACCCTAGCCGCCGCAACATAGAACGCATCTGCCTCCACGCCCGCCGTCGTCCCTTTGCTGCTGCTGCCGCCGGTGACTCCATCCCGTCCGCCGCGTACACGGTCGACGGGAGAGCAGGTCTCCGAAGCCTCGCCTCTCTGGATCCTGTACGGGAGAGGGGCGAATAGGTTTTTGGGAAGCGACTACGCGACTGCTCGCCGTTCGTCTACTTCCTCTACGTCCGCGTCGCCCTCGTCATCGTCATGGCCACCGACGCCGAACGTGCCGCCGCCGAAAAGATCGAAGCCGACAAGAAGGCAGCTGAGGACGCTGCTGCCGTCACCGCCGCCGCGGCCTCTGCATGGCCTACTGGAGGGTATAACTCGTTTATCCCGCTCTTAATGTTTTCTATTTTATGCATGCTAGCGTTATACGTAGATCTGTCTACAATTAGCGTAGTATGTGCTCACATGATTGAATATCAGTATGCTATTATTTGTGTCAATGCCATGCTAGTAGTTAATTCGTGGATTAAATTAATCGGAAAATTGCCTATTTACTCAGCAATCCAAAAACCTATTATGTGTAGGAATTTTTCGACAAGTGGCTTTGCCGCTGCACTGAAACCGGATAAGTTTACCGGTACATATTTTAAGCGTTGGCAGACTAAGACCACTTTATGGCTCACGGCTATGAACGTGTTCTGGGTCGCCGGTGTGCCCACGGGAACGATTGCTCCTGCACAGGAGAAGGCGTTCAGGGAGGCCACCGTCGTATTTCTCGGAGCACTTCTTAGCGTGATCGGAGATAAACTGGTCGACGCATATTTACATGTGCATGTCGCCAAGGACTTGTGGGAGGCGCTCGAATCTAAATTCGGGGCCACCGATGCTGGGAGTGAGATGTATATTATAGAGCAGTTCCATGATTACAAGATGGTTGAAAACCGTCCTGTGCTGGAACAGGCTCATGAGATAATATGCATTGTTAAGGAGCTTGAGATTCTGAAGTGCGAGTTACCGGGCAAGTTTGTCGCGGGCTGCATAATCGCTAAGCTCCCTAATTCCTGGAGGAACTTTGCCACTACTCTGAAACATCAGAGGCGTGAATTCTCAGTGGAGGATGTCATTGGCCATCTGAGTGTTGAGCAGAACTCAAGGGCAAAGGACTCGAACAGGAAAGCGGTTGAGGGGACTTCTGTCGCCAACATGGTGAACCAGAGGAACTCCAACTCCCACAAGCCCAAGGGAAAGAACGGTGTCCAACATAATGCCGACTTTAAGAAGAAGGGTAAGAAGACCTTCAAGAAGAACAAGAAGGATGAGGGCTGCTTTACTTGTGGTTCGGCTGAACATTGGGCCAACAAGTGCCCAAACAAGTACAAGAAGCCAGGACAGGACTCCAAGTCTGTCAACATGATTGTGGGCAACAATGACAATGGTGCATCTGGGTACGGTAATTTATTTACTGTTTTTTCAGTGTTTCAGCCCAACGATTGGTGGGTGGACACAGGTGCAGGAGTTCATGTGTGTGCTGACATTTCATTGTTCACTTCTTACCAGGTCACAGGCCACGGGTCCGTATTGATGGGGAATGACGCGAGTGCTTCTGTTCATGGTGTTGGCACGGTCGATCTGAAGTTTACTTCGGGAAGGATCGTGCAGCTGAAGAACGTGCAGCATGTCCCCGCCATCAAGAAGAACCTCGTTAGTGGCTCCCTTCTATGTAGAGAAGGGTTTAAGTAGGTTTTCGAGTCTAATAAATTAGTTGTTACGAAATATGGACTCTTTGTTGGAAAAGGTTATGAGAGCGGAGGAATGTTCCGCCTTTCCCTCACAGATTTTTGTAATAAAGTCGTGAACCATATTCATTCGAATGTTAACGAATCAGAAGTTTGGCATTCACGTCTTTGTCACATTAGTTTCGGTGTTATGACGCGGCTAGCTAAGTTGGATTTAATCCCGAATTTCACTTTAGCCAAAGGTTCTAAGTGCCTTTCATGTGTGCAAGCTAAGCAACCTCGCAAGCCTCACAAGGCCGCCGAGGAGAGACACTTGGCACCATTAGAACTCATACATTCTGATCTTTGTGAGATGAATGGTGTGTTGACTAAAGGTGGAAAGAAATACTTCATGACATTGATAGATGATTCCACTAGATATTGCTATGTTTATCTATTAAATACTAAAGATGAGGCTCTACACTACTTTAAAATCTATAAGGCAGAAGTTGAGAAACAACTTGAAAAACAAATTAAACGAGTACGGTCAGATCGTGGTGGAGAGTACTTCTCGAGTGAGTTTGACTCCTTTTGTGCGGAACACGGCATTATTCATGAGAGGACGCCTCCCTATTCACCCCAGTCAAACGGGGTTGCCGAGCGGAAAAACCGTACTCTAACTGATTTGGTTAACGCCATGTTAGATACGTCGGGTTTATCCAAGGCATGGTGGGGGGAGGCTATATTGACGGCATGTCATGTCCTGAATAAAGTTCCGACAAAGGACAATGAGATCACTCCCTATGAGAAATGGGCGAAGAGAAGGACGACACTCTCGTACTTACGTACTTGGGGTTGTTTGGCGAAAGTCAATGTGCCGATCCCCAAAAAGCGCAAGCTTGGACCGAAGACCGTGGACTGCGTTAATTTGGGCTATGCTAAGAATAGTGTTGGCTATAGATTTCTAGTAGTGAAATCTGAGGTACCTGACCAAAAGGTTGGTACAATTATGGAGTCTAAGGATGCTACATTCTTCGAGGATATATTTCCTATGAGAGATAGGCAAAGCATTTCTAGACAGGAATCTGAGGAGACTCCTGAGCCTGCCATTCCTATGGAATACTATGAACGAACACATGATGAAAATCCTGAGGAGGATGACGAGGAAACCCTTGGTAGGGGAAAGAGACAAAGGACTGCAAAGACCTTTGGTGATGATTTCTTCGTGTACCTCGTGGATGATGCTCCCACTTCTATTTCAGAAGCGTATGCCTCTCCAGAATCTGACTACTGGAAGGAAGCGGTCCGTAGCGAGATGGATTCCATCATGGCTAACGGGACATGGGAGATTACTGAGCGTCCTTATGGTTGCAAACCATTGGGATGTAAGTGGGTGTTCAAAAAGAAGCTTAGGCCCGATGGTACGATTGAAAAGTACAAGGCTAGGCTTGTGGCCAAGGGCTATGACCAAAAGGAAGAGGAAGATTTCTTTGATACTTATTCACCTGTGGCCAGACTGACCACCATTCGAGTATTACTCTCGTTGGCGGCCTCGCATGGTCTTCTCGTCCACCAGATGGATGTTAAGACAGCTTTCCTGAATGGAGAGCTAAACGAGGAAATCTACATGCAACAGCCAGATGGCTTTGTGATAGATGGTCAGGAAGGAAAAGTGTGTAGGTTGATAAAATCTTTATATGGCCTGAAACAAGCACCTAAGCAATGGCATGATAAGTTTAATACAACACTGACATCTGTTGGCTTCGTTGTTAATGAAGCTGACAAATGTGTATACTATCGCCATGATGGGGGCGAAGGAGTTATAATGTGCTTGTATGTTGATGACATACTGATATTCGGAACCAACCTCAAAGTAATTGAGGAGGTCAAGTCGTTTCTATCTCAGAACTTTGAGATGAAAGACCTTGGTGTGGCTGATGTTATCTTGAACATCAAGCTACTGAGATATAATGAGGGTGGGATTACACTTTTGCAATCCCATTATGTTGAGAAGGTGTTGAGTCGTTTTGGATACTCGGACTGCACACCATCTCAAACACCATATGATCCTAGCGTGTTGATTCGAAAATCCAAAGGCACGGCTATAGATCAATTGAGATACTCTCAAATCATTGGTTCACCGATGTACCTAGCTAGCGCTACGAGGCCT
Organism: Secale cereale; assembly: GCA_902687465.1. NCBI lineage: Eukaryota > Viridiplantae > Streptophyta > Magnoliopsida > Poales > Poaceae > Secale > Secale cereale. Next base: position 705,073,662 of record LR738712.1, read on the forward strand.
GACATCGCTTTCGCTGTGAGCAAACTGAGTCGGTTTGTATCGAAACCGGGTGATGTACATTGGCATGCTGTTGAAAGAGTTATGCGTTATCTGAAGGGTACTATGAACTATGGACTTCACTATACCGGATACCCGTCGGTACTTGAAGGGTATAGTGATGCGAATTGGATCTCTGATGCTGATGAGATGAAGGCCACAACTGGGTATATGTTTACTCTTGGAGGTGGCGCTGTTTCCTGGAAGTCTTGCAAGCAAACGATCTTAACGAGATCGACAATGGAAGCAGAATTAACATCATTAGACACATCTGGTGTCAAAGCGGGATGGCTTCGAGATCTCTTGATGGGCTTGCCATTGGTTGATAAACCGGTTCCGGCTATCCTTATGAACTGTGACAATCAGACCGTCATCACCAAGGTGAAGAGTTCAAAGGACAATAAGAAGTCCAACAAACACATAAGAATGAGATTAAAAGCTGTCAGAAAATTGAGAAACTCCGGAGAGATAGCGTTGGAATATGTCCATATGGCTAAGAATCTGGCAGATCCCTTTACAAAAGGGCTATCACGTGTTGTGATAGATAATGCATCGAGGGAGATGGGCATGAGACCCACATGAGTTGCCATGGTGGTAACCCAACCTATGTGATCGGAGATCCCGTGAAGTAGGACCTGGGAAAACAAGCCAGTGGTGAACTGAGGAGAGTAACTATACTAACCCACTCCGCTGGAGATGCAATACTCTCAATACTGTATGGGAGGATGACTACTGTCTTAATGTGTTCCAAGGCTTATATGTATAAGCAAGATGCTATCCTACAGAGCGATCTTTGGAGGAACACACCTATATGATCCCGACTGCTGGTCACAGTCTATGAGATTGGGGTGATCTCTAGTAAGCTCATGAACAGGCCAGGAGTGTGACTTATATGCTCCACCCGAGGGGTCAGCCTTCGGCAGCCTAGTATCAGTAAGACATGTGGTGAAACTTCTTTACGCCAAACTGACAATTCAAGGCTTAGTCCATTGTTCAGTTGTGAAGGAGTGTAGCTACTTGTTCTAGGTGAAGCTCAACCTTAACAGGTCTTCGCTGAAACACTGGTATATCAAAACAGTAATTGGAACAGAGGACATAATGGGCCCTCGAGATCTGGTGGGGGATTGTTGAAATCTGAGATGGGCCTAGAGTTATTGTTGAAATCTGAGATGGGCCTAGAGCCCATATGACAATTTCAGATTTGATCTCTAAGGGCCCATGCAGGTGGCATGACAAAGTGGTGGGAAGTTTAGTCCCACCTTGGAAGTGGAAGGAGAGTTGGAGTGGTTTATAAGGGATTCTCTCCCTCATGCTATTGGAGCTTGAGAAGAGATGAGGCCCTCGCGCACTCCTCCTCCTCCGCTCGCCTCGCCTCGCCTCGTCACGACGCGACGCGACGCGACGCGCCGCGCCGCGGGTTGCGGGATTGAGCCGAGCCGAGCTCACTCCAATGCGCTTCTTTTTGCCGGTCAGGAACGGAGAGTCTTTGACAGGTAGGGCCACGATCTGAGACGTCGGATCGTGGGCTATCGACTTGGACGTGGGTTCGGCCCACGTTTCTCCACGCGCGGCCGCACATATATATGTGGGGCGCTGCCAACCCTAGCCGCCGCAACATAGAACGCATCTGCCTCCACGCCCGCCGTCGTCCCTTTGCTGCTGCTGCCGCCGGTGACTCCATCCCGTCCGCCGCGTACACGGTCGACGGGAGAGCAGGTCTCCGAAGCCTCGCCTCTCTGGATCCTGTACGGGAGAGGGGCGAATAGGTTTTTGGGAAGCGACTACGCGACTGCTCGCCGTTTGTCTACTTCCTCTACGTCCGCGTCGCCCTCGTCATCGTCATGGCCACCGACGCCGAACGTGCCGCCGCCGAGAAGATCGAAGCCGACAAGAAGGCAGCTGAGGACGCTGCTGCCGTCACCGCCGCCGCGGCCTCTGCATGGCCTACTGGAGGGTATAACTCGTTTATCCCGCTCTTACTATTTTCTATTTTATGCATGCTAGCGTTATACGTAGATCTGTCTACCATTAGCGTAGTATGTGCTCACATGATTGAATATCAGTATGCTATTATTTGTGTCAATGCCATGCTAGTAGTTAATTCGTGGATTAAATTAATCGGGAAATTGCCTATTTACTCAGCACATCATTGTCAGCAAGATTTTATCATGCATAAAGCTTTCTAAACGCTTCATCTGTCTCGCATCAGCTCCTCAACATACATTGTTACATCTTCCATTCTTGGTGTGAAAAAACAACACAATCATGCATAAAGCTTTCTCAATTGCTGGTTTGTTTCAGAACTGTTTTTACTACAGGCTTTACATTTTCAGCCGATGTGTTTCTCGGCCATCTTAACCTTGAATTTTTTTCGCTGTCAGAACTTGAACGACAAAGGATGAGGGGAAGACGAGGATGAACCTGCACATGACAAAGAACCACAAAACGAGCCAGCTGGAGAGAAGATTGTGTAGTAACGGTACAGTAGCTGTTTTTCCAGTTTAGCATCTAAGGAACATTTCACTTGTTCCTGTGGAAAACTAGCAATTTGTGCCACGCTTTACATTCACTTACTATGCAACTATATGACCAATTGTCCATGTTTCCGGTTTTATTTATCCATGTATGTCCAATTTTTTATGGCTCTATCTTCATGAAGACCTTATTTGCATATTCTACCATGATAGGCTCTAACATTATGTGTTGTGCATCAGCTAGAAGACCACCAAATAGGTGAATCTCCAACCTTATCTCAAAAGTAGTCCATATTTTAAAATTTTCAGTTAGACTCTACAATTGTCAATAAGAGCGATACAAATTTAATAAAAAAGATCAATATATTCCCATTATATATAAAAATAAAAGATATTAGAAATTCCGTCCGAAGAAAACTTAGCATCACAGATCTCACAGTAGAAGAATTCAATTTCATTGAAAGAACAATTTTGGCACATATGAGATGGAAACTGAGAGAGATCAAGGTCAATAGCTAGTAGTGCTAACCTCTACATGATTTCCCCTCGTGCCATAATTTAATTTGAACCGAATCCGATTCAAAAAAGGCCGCGTCGCGTTGTCGCCATATGAGCAGAGGCGAGCGGACGGAAGTGCATGGAACGACGGTGACTCATCGTCTGCGCATTAATCCCACGTATCCGCTAATTAGGGTAGAGCGCAATCATAGGACCGGAGCCAATGGGCCGCAACTAGTGGCATTTCCACGTGGACCTTTTTTGTTTTTTCCTATTCTCATGTCGAGATGTAGCCGGTTCTTTTGTGCTTGTGTTTTTTTTAGAAAGCGAGGATGACCCCGGGCTCTGCATCTGGACGATCCATACGATCACTTTATTAATTACTCTCACGAGGCCTTACAAAGCCATACAACAACAAGACTAAAGCCACCGCCTACGCAACAACTGTCGCTACACCTATCCAATTGATGAAGGGGCGCAGATAGTCTGGGCCTAACACCAAACAGACATCGCAGCCAAACCTAAACATCTAACATCTGAGGTCCCAACCAGGATGCCTGCCGGGTATGGGGCACCTACCAGTCCGGCGCACTCCTCAATCAGGACGCCTGCCGAGTATGAGGTCGCCGCAGCCACCTGCCACCAATCCATCTTCAGAGCTGTACTGTTGCATGTACCGTGCCAGGTCTCTCTGCCATCGACGCCACCACGACGGCCGACAGCGTCGTCCTCCTGCGCGAGTCCATCCTCCCACAGCGAACTTCGAATCTGCACCGCGCCATGCCGTCAAGATCCTTCGCCATCAGTGTGTAGGATGAAGCACCGCTCCACCAAAGAATCCGTCCTCTGGTCCCTCGATCACGTGTGTACCTCCAAGAATGACACCCCCAAGGGAGGAACGACACCAGAGCGCCGCCGTCATCCGATCATCCGATCTGGGGTTTCCCCCGGAGGTAGCATAGAGTGGCCTTGAACTTATCCACGGCGATGCCTTCAACAAGGGAACAACGCAGATAGTGCCGACACCGCCGGCCTTAGCAGGAGCCGAAGGCAAGTTTTCACCCAGATTAGTTCGAAGGGATCCAACTCTCGTGCCCGGGCCGCCGTCATCACCAGCACCACCCGGCAGACCTTGGAGTACCGGCAGATCAGCGAGCCACCGGCACCACCGCATCCAGATCGCCGGCCACGCCGGGCCGCCGCCATCCCCCGCGCCGTCCGGGTCAGAGACGGAGCTTCCGACCGTGCACAGGGACCGCCGCCGCCTGCACACGCCGGAGTGCCGCCGAGAGCCCAGCGTCTACCACCGCTTGCCGAAGCCAACCACCCGAGCACTGGCGCCACCGTGGAGCCATCAGATCAGGGAGGGAGACGCGCGCCGACCACCCTCGCGGACCCCGCCGCACGCCCGAGCGCCGACGCCACCGCGCCGCCATCAGATCGAGATGAGGAGGAGCCCGCGCGCTCGCCGTCCTGCGCAGACCACGCCGCCGCTAGGGCCACAGCGCCACCAAGCAGGGCAGCCCCGCCCAGATCCGCCGACAGCCCGATCTGCCACCGAGCCGAGCGCCGCCGCGAGGGCCGGCCGTCCCGCGCCGCCCAGGAGCCTCGCGAGGGGGGAGGGAGCCCGCCGCCGCCGACGCACGCGCAGGCTTTGACCGGCGACGTCCCCTCGCGGCGGCGAGGGGGAAGGAAGGCGAAAAAGGGGAGCGGCGACGGTGATCTAGGGTTCCGCCCGGGCCGCTCGCGGGAGTGGCAGGGGGACCTGGGGCTGTCTCGTGGCGCTATTTTTTTTAAAATAATATATTTTATTAATTAAATTTCATAAATATGACGCGGCGAAAAGAATTTTCAAAAATAATACGCCGTCGGCCCGCAGCAGGCCGACTGGGCCTAGTCGGCCCACAGCTGGCCGACTGGGCTCCAATCGGCTTGCTGCTAGCCGATAGGCCTATCGGCCGCGAGCTCTCCAGCAGTCGGCCTGCTGCTGGCCGACAGGAGCTCAGTCGGCTTGCAGCTGGCCGACAGGACCCTATTGGCTAGCTGCCGCCCGATTGCATGCAACTAAACACATCCCACGTTGTTCACTCCTTCCCGCCATATTTTTCCCTCATTGCTCTTTCCCGCCATAGGTTTCCACATAGCTCGTTTCCGGCATATTTTTCCCGCTCTCTACTTGCCTCCCCTTTGCTTGTTCCCGCCAATTTTTACCGCTTTGCTTGTTCCCGCCATTTTTTCCCGCTTTGCTCGTTCCCGCCATTTTTTTCCCGCTCTCTAGTTCCCGCCAGTATCTCCCGCTACCGAGTTCCCGCCTTTCTTTGTGTTGTGAGTCTATAAAACACCCTCGGCAGTAACATTGGTAAGCATTCAGTTGTAGTATCGTAGTCTCGCCAAGATGTCCGGATATCCTTTCGATCGTAGTTTTCACCCTAGTATGTCCAGATGTCTTCTGGATTTAGCCGTCGATTTCAGGGTAGACAACAAGATAGTTCAATGGGAGAAGCTCATCAGTAGTGACACCCTACTGAATGAGCTGGCTCACGCACTAAGTAGGTGCGGATGGCCTTCCAGGACCTTTGAGGAGATACGGGAAGAACTTCTGAGGTTGCAGGGGAGATGGAAGAAGCAACAATCGAAGGGTGAATCATACCTAAAGTGTGCAGCCAAACATACTTTTCTATGGACTGAGGACAGTGAGGATGATCAGGATATCTTCATGGCGCCGCTTCCGGGTTCTACATATTCGAAGGGTAAGAGTTCAGCATCGTCAAAGGGCAAAAGTTCTCCATCGTCGAAGAGCAAGAGTTCTGCATCGTCGAAGAGCAAGAGTTCTTCCTCATCAAAGGACAAGAGTTTTTCATCGTCGAAGGGCAAGAGTTCCGCATCGTCGAAGGGCAAGAGTTCTGCATCGATGGTGGATGACGATGATGACTTTATGTAGTTTTTATCCTTTATGTTGTCAGTTAAGTTGTATGTGCCGTTTTATTTAGATGTAGTTATATCTAGTTGTTTGTACTTTCTTGTTGTATGAGCATTATATTCTATCTAAATAGCAGAGACTAAAATAGAGTAGTCATATGTCTCATACATAAATACATAGTCATTTGTCTCATACATAGCATAGATATAAGTCTCATACAGAATTAAATGGTCATGTCTCTACTGATAGATAGAAGCGTCACTGACGACGTCTGCCCTGGCGCGGAGGCGGATCTTGCAGCGTCGTCCATCCGTACCTATGTATTGGCCTGATGTTACGAGGCGGAATCTCAGACTCATCCTGGTGATACTGTGTATCCTGTGTCGGGCCAGGTGGAGGAGTCGAAAACATGTCTGGCCACTGGAAGTGCTGCGACATCTGACCCTGTATGTTGTCCTCATGACGTTGATCACTCCCCCATGTATCATGTGATGCAGACATAGACACATGATATCCGTAGGCTCCTGAACGATGGAACATTAAGTCATGCAGAATAAGGTCGCCTAAATTAATATTGAGAACAATACACATACCTGTTGGCTGTGACGACTGCTCTGGCTGAAACACAAAGCTCGACGAGGGACCCTGTTGTCGTGGCTGTGGAGAAAACACAAAGCTCGACGTGGGACCAAAATGGTCTGGGTGCTGCCACGTCGAACTGCCAGGTTGGTCAGGAGGGGGTGCCCTCATAGTCGGCTGATGTGCAAGACGCGGACGTGGCTGATGTCGGTGTGTGGAGTGACGCGGCGGCTGCTGCTGGTGCTGAACAACGTCGGTCCTCCGGGTGCACGTGATAGCCTCGTAGACAGCCCGAATCTTGTTCTGCATACGTTCCAAGAAGGGCTGTAGCACAGGACGGTGCTGAAGAAGAGGTCCAGACGACAGTGATCGTCCAAAGGTGGTCACGTCGTTGTAGAGTTCGTGTGTCAAGCTAGCCTGTAAATTCTTGCCTTGGTTATTAAGTATGCACGTCAAAAATATGTGACAACTAAATTTAAGAGCAATATGTCTTACCGCGTACTGTCTAGAGCCTGAAGTATCATAGCTCGGGTACATATCCGATGGGGTAGGGCCAGGTATCTCCTCTGGGTGAGAGTGCTCAACGATGCGCAACCGTGTTCCGTTCATGTAGCGCCGCAAATAGAGATTGAATTCATTGAGTTCAAAATCATGATTCTGGTGCCATAGATGTGTGTTTGCTGTCTCCCATTCTATAACATACGGCTCTAGTCTAACTAGCTACTCGGCAGTTGTCTTATTCGTGCCCTTCCTTGTCGTCCTAAAATAGCGGTGTATTTTCAACAATTATTATGTGCTTGAAAAGAGTACTATGAAAGATAATGCAACATTGAAAAACTGGTAAATACCTGTGGATGTGTTTTGGCTTGTATGGCTGCTTCCGTGTAGGGCTGCCAGATGACCCCAGTGTACGTATTGAACTGCTCGTTCAATGCCGTGTATGCCTTCCTTGTCTGATCACTAGCAAATCACCTCTGCATAAAACACAAGTTAGTACCCGGTAGCATAGAACTATCTTTTTTGCTAAAAAAGTTGCATTAAACTATACACCAATACATACCTCACGACGCGTCCAACACAGGCCGAAAGTGGGCATGTCGATGCCGTCATCATCGAACCTGGCGTCTATAGGCTGATTCACAAGTACGTCTGGTCGCCCTATAGACAACCTCTCCCACGACCACAGCTGAAGGAATAGAGGGCATCCAAGAAGGGCTGGCTTTTTCGATGTAAGTTGACAGCCGTTGCACATACCTCGATACGTAGCTACTAGGACCGCCGAACCCCAACTCCTCTGTCTGATCTGATCAGCCGTCTGAGCACTCGCTATCTCGAGTGCCATAGGGATGTAGAGCGCGCTAATAGTGGTGACATGGTTCTCTGTGAACATCACCTTGCCGAAAAGCCATAATAAGTAGGCCTCCAGGCTCCGTGTGATCTGTTCCGCAGTCATCGGCGCCGGGAACTTCTGTATCTACAGTAAGCATAATGAAAGTTTTAGTAAGCCACATGTATTTTCCATAAAACTATGGGCACGATAAGTTGAAGATACTAGGTAGGGAATTTTACCTGGAAATTGAGCAACCACTCATACTTAGGTCCGTGATGCTCCCATACTGCATCCGGAACATTCGGATAAAGAGCATGAAAACGACGTGTAAGACCTCGCTCCCAATCAACCGGTGCGTCCAACGGTCCTATGGCATGACCTGCCAATGGTAGTCCGAGCAAAAGTGACACATCCTCTAGAGTAGGAGCCATCTCTCCCCATCGGAAGTGAAACGTGTGGGTCTCTGGCCTCCAACGGTCTACTAAGCAGCTCAACAAGGAGGAGTCGATGGCGAGGCGTTTGCAGCCAGGGATAGACTCAACCAGACGCGCGAAAGGTAATAGGCCGGCCCATTTCAACCTTCATCACAGAACATTACAGTTAGTGTCTCCAATTAATATGTATGTTAGTGTGCAAATTAAAAAGCATGTACCTTTGTTCCCATCCTTGGTGTATCCTCCAGTGCTCCTTAGGAGTGCGAGTGACCAGAGGCTCAAGCTTCCGCTCAGACCAAATCGCAGCACGATGACCCCTATCAATGTCCGCACACAGCAAACCCATTCCCGACATTCCTGCACATAAATTTTCAAACATAGTGCCACACTTAATACAAATTTTCAAACATAGTGCCACACTTAATACAAATTTTCAAACATAGTGCCACACTTAATACAAATTTTCAAACATAGTGCCACACTTAATACAAATTTCAAACATAGTGCCACACTTAATACAAATTTCAAACATAGTGCCACACTTAATACAAATTTCAGACATAGTGCCACACTTAATACAAATTTCAGAATATAGTACTGATGGCTTAGTTTCTTCCTCTACCTCTTACTCCTCTACCTCCTCTTCGTCCCCGGTTGCCACGTCCACGCCCAGTACCACTGGCTGTGACAAAAGTGGGACAATTAGTGTCCCTATGGCCAAATTCATTGCATAGAATGCATTGAATTGTCGGACCTCCTGCTTCTGATTCATCCATATCATTCCGGATGCGACGACACTAACGTCTGCCTCTACTTGTACGCTTATGCTCTGGGTTTGGAATGTAACGCCTTTCAGAGGAGTTGACGGTGTTGAAGTTACCCATTGATCGAAAACCCATCAGCTCACCTGTCCAGGTATTCAGGACAGCCTCTTTTAGAAAATATGGAGACACAAATGATATTGCGTCCAATCCAAGCAGCCCGCAAGCAGCAAGTACATGTGAGCAAGGTAGGTGCCACAATTTTGGTTTGTTACATGTGCACTCACATGTTGGCCAGGCTTCATTTCCAATTTTCACCTCATGTGTCCTCATCTCATTGGCACATCCGAATTTGTTGTTGGCTAAGCGGACCTCAAACCTTCTTTCTTGATTACCGATGGCGACTACAGTGTGTGACCTTGCTTTCTGCATCTTGTTCTCCATGTACTTCGTGACTCTTTCACAGTAACATGTATTCGGGTTGTTCAAGATATGTTGCTCTGCTTTTTGACGTCTATCTCTGAAATACTTCACGGTGCCATAGAAAATACCCTCAACGATGGCTGTAAGCGGCAATGCCCGGTTTCCTCCGAGGACAAAGTTGTATGTTTCAGCGAGGTTGGTTGTCATGACACCGTACCTTGCTCCATGTGTGTCATGTAGCAAAGACCACCTCTCAAGAGGCTCATGCTCTATCCACTGCTGGAAGGTTTTAATCGACCTCCAGAGCCTTCTCCTAGTACCTGGTGGGTCAAAGCCTGGCAAGTCACATAGCTCAACATGCTCCTCCTCCACGGCCGCTGTTCCTGTTGCCAACTGTGCAGCTACTGCTTCAACATGTGCCCTCACCGCTGCATCTCTTGCAGCTTTCCTGTCCCTAACATGTCTCTGCGTGCACACATTAAGTCGGTCACGTATCAAATTGTACTTCCATAACTGGTTCTGCTTGCAGAGTTTTTTGAATAGATTCATCAGGTTCTTGTTTCTGAACTGCGAGAAAAAATTAGCCCCCAGATGGCGCATGCACCAACGGCTCTGCAAGTCCTGCCATGGAGTTTGTTCCTTAGGGCCTGGATTTGTCAGTGTCCTTATCGCACTGAGTATACCTGCATGCCTGTCATGAAGGATGCACACATTGGGCTTCTCCTTAACAACGGATATTTTCAACTGCCTGAAGAACCATGTCCAACTCTCAATGTTCTCACTCTCCACGAAAGCAAATGCGAGTGGGACAACTTGATTTTGGCTATCTTGACCTATGGCTGTTAGGATCTGACCTTTGTACTTGCCTGTGAGAAATGTACCATCTACACATATCACCGGTCGGCAATGCCTGAAAGCTTCGATGCATACACCGAAAGAGAAGAAGAGACGATGCAACACTCTCACAGTTGGGAATTCTGGCATGAAGAGGTCTTGGATATCGATATAGGTGCCTGGATTCCGCTGCTGCAGTGTACGGAGGAGCTTGACAACAAAGTCATATGCATCAAAATATGAACCAAATCTGCTCTCCAGCGCCAAATGCTTAGCCCTCCAAGCCTTGCCATAAGAAATCCTGTAATTGAACCTGGTGAAGACTTTTGTCTGGATTGCCTTCACTTCCATAGCTTTGCCCTGCACTATCTCATCGTAAAACAACCGAGCAATAAGCGGCGATGAAAGGTTGGCATGATCTTGAGGGATGCACGGAATAAGACAGGTGTGATGCACTAAGTCACTGATCACCCAACTTGTGCCATACTTAGGAAGATAGCCGTGCACCCTGGCAGGGCAATCTGCATTCTTGCATACCATTGTGAGGTATTTCTGACTTGACACCTGAGCTGTGAAAACCCTTTGCCTGGACATTGCCCAATTAATTATTGCATCCTTCATAGCTTGCTTGTTCGGATACATAGCTCCCGTCGCAATATTGTTATGATGATATTGCCAGGCAGAATCATGTCCATCATTGACTATCATTGCAGATGAGAAGTCATGATTCCATGATGCAGGAATCGGGGCCATCTGTTCATTGTCTTCCTCATCCGACTCATCAGAATGATCGGCATGACCCATATCAACATCGGTGTCTACTTCCATCTGGTCCTGCATGTGCCCATCTACCTCGTCAGCGTCCACCTCGCCGATGTAATCACCATCAGCATTTCCTCCTTCTACCTGACTACTCTGCCCTGGTTCGTAACCAGCAGCATTTCCTCCTTCTACCTGACTGCTCTGTCCTGGTTCGTAACCAGCAACATTTCCTCCTTCTACCTGACTGCTCTGCCCTGGTTCGTAACCAGCATGCCCAGCATTTGACATAGATAACTGCCTCCCTCCACTACTCAGCCCAGGATCGTAGCCACCCTCGCCTTCATGTGTGGTGACCTCATTCACGACGGGAGTCACTAAGGCAACATGATTGCATCCCCTGCGTTCACAACCTTTTAACCATTTCACCCACTCGGAGTCTCGCTCAATTGGCCTCAAATAAAAATATATTGTTGAACTTGACCGTGTCCACAATGCATGAATACCGACTGTGTGCGTTACAGTATCTAGCCCTAAACTTGCCGCAATCCATTCTTTCAACTGACTGACTGACCATGTTTGAGGCGCGTTCAGTGCCACCTCTATGTGAGTAAACTCACTCAGATCAGCTTCCATCTCAGTTGTCTGGACAGTACCAGTACCGTAGTAAAATATGAACTTCACTACATCAGACATCTCGGCTCACCTAATTTTTTTCCAACAACGACAGACAAATAATAAGCAACGCTTTCAAATGTCCGCACTACTAAATATTAGACATGTATATATGTACGGACCAACTAAAAATATTCACATACATAAAAATATTCACATACCTAAAAATATTCACATACCAACTAAAAATATTCACATACCTAAAAATATTCACGGACCAACTACAAATATTCACATACATAAAAATATTCACATACCTAAAAATATTCACGGACCAACTACAAATATTCACATACATAAAAATATTCACATACCTAAAAATATTCACGGACCAACTAAAAATATTCATATACCTAAAAATATTCACATACCTAAAAATATTCACGGACCAACTAAAAATACTTCATATACCTAAAAATATTCACATACCTAAAAAAATACTACCAAACAATTACGAGAGATAAAATATGTGTTGGAATATACCCTTGAAGCGTGCAAACGAACGACGAACGGCGGACTTCAATCAACGGAACCGGAGCCGGAAACTCGCCTAGCAACGCCGGAGCTCCACCACCACCACTGCCTACACCGCAATGCCCGAGCTTCACCAACACCACCGCCACAACCTTCACCAGTGAGCTCAAAAAAAGCTCCACTAAAATGCTAACCACGAGCACCACGAGCTACCCCATGAGTATATCGAGGTATCCCTTAGCTCCCCTCACTACGTAGAACCCATTCACGGTGCCAAATCCGCAAATACATGGATGAGTTGGGTGTATAAATTGGAGAATATGTGTGTGAGGAGAGGGAGAAAGAAGAACAGGGAAGAGAAGAAGATAAGAACGAATGGAGAAAGAAGAAGGAAGGAGAAAGGGGAAGGAGCCGGCCGCGCGGTGGGGCCCGCACCCTGTCGGCCTGCGGCAAGCCGATCGGTCCGCGGCTGCCGACAGGGGCGCCCGTGACCCAGCCACGCCGACAGCGCCCGGGGCGACGTGGCCTGGCCAATAGTCGGCCTGCGCGTGGTCGATTAGCCACCTGTTGTCCCGCAGTTGGCCGATAAGGCCCAGTCGGCCCGCTGCTGGCTGACTAGGCTTAGTCGGCCTGCTGCTGGCCGATTGGGTCATATTTTTGAAAATTCTTATATCCGCGTACTATTTATGAAATTTACTAAAGAAAATGTATTATCTAAAAAAAATTAGCTCTCGTGGCACCAATTTTGTGCCTGTGTTAAGCCATCGTTTTCTTCTGGGAATATTATATCCGATGATGAATTAATATCATGCCAGCTCTGAATCTTGCTCGTGGTCTCGCCAACTCTAGTTCACTGTCAGCATATCGCTAATTTCGAGATTTCCCTCCTATTGCTTAAATTATTCATACATGAAGTCTTATTTAGTTCTTACATATAACTGTTTCAAAGTTGAAACATGTGTCCATGTTTTTTCCTTTTATCAACAAATATGTGTGTTTTTTACAATAAAATTGAACTGAGTGCTATATACCTTAGTGGCGGGGCTTATGTTTCCAACTCCGTTATGTGCTATCGCCATTGTTCTGTTTTACCTCAATTGTAAGCGTGGCACTAACCTTGTTCCCTCCTTGGCATGAACGGAAGAGGATTAATGAAACATCTGTGCTGAAGAAGGACACTTTAGTCTATTACGCTCGAGAACTAGCATTCATTTTGGAAGGTATTTCCACCTCTGCTGGTCGTGGTAATTAACTTTACTTCTATAGTGTTGTCTTGCTAGTCTGGAAGGACTCCTAAGAACTCAATTATTTCAGCTTGGGACTCTGTTGACTTGCGTACGTGTGTGTTACTCAGTTAAACTAACCTTGTCAAAAAAAAAAACAACTTTTCGTTAAACTCACCTTGCCACGCACGCGCTGTCCAGAAATGGTACTGCACTACACTTTCAGTATCAATAATGCTAGATTTACGGAAAGAATTTACGAGTTGGTGATACGGACTTGGATGTGGGCTCGTGCGAGTGGTTAGCGTCAACAGTTGCTCTGAAAAACATGCATCCCATTTTCACACCAGTGTGCCACATCAGTCCGTAGGTTCCGTCGGTAGCAATTCGTCCGTAGATGTAGCATTACTGCTTTCAGTATAGGCAAACATACGTACACGGTCGCCACCCGATAAATATGATGATTTTTTTTTGCGGGGATAAATATGATGAATTTGTTTTCTCTACGTAGCGTTGCTGCAAGCCTGTAAGCAGCTCAAAGAGAAAAGTAGTCTACGACGCTGTGTGACAGTGACACGCGTCGGCGTCGCTGCTAATGGACCGGAGCGGTGCTGTGACAGGATCAAGTCATGCCTCGTCGTCAGTCGTGACGATTCACGCTTCATTTTACAAAAAATAAATGGAGACACGTAGCAAACACGTACAAATGACGAGATCTCAGATTTGTACGCTACGCACGCACGCGGTGGAGAAATTTTACATGGCTTCTTCGTCGATAGTGACTGGCCCACTGAACAGATGAGATGTCAAGGACCTGTCTCGGGCCACTCGACTCACCGCCGCATCCTCAGGGCCTCCACTGTTCTCACGTACAGTCGGCCACGCCAAACCATGTTTCAACCGCCTAAGCACCAACGTTAACACGGTATAGACGAGGCCAAAACGCTTCTACCCGTCGCCCTGGCGACTAGGGTTTTCTTTACTCCGGCGGCCCTGCCGTCGACGAGTTTTTCCTTACCCGTCCGGCACATGATCCGCGCCGGTCTTCCCGCGCCATCCCTCGGGCTGAACAAGGGGACGGCTGGTCCGTCCGCCCAGCCTTGGGGTTTTGGCGGCGAGGAAGGCGGCGGTAGTGCCAGATTGCATCGGAGGGTATCTACTTGGTGTCCTGACGCCATGTTTGCTGTCAGACTGAATCCAGCGCGGAGTGCTACATGGATGATTGCACAACGCCGTACTGTGGTTTACACACAACCCATGGGGGGCAGGTTTTGTTCCCGCCGTGGTACAGGAGGACGTGGCTTTGTCCCAGACAGTGGACGTGGTGCAGCTAACGGCCAATCTGAGGAAGATGCTTCTATGGACGCACGCACTGATGGTGAAAAGAGCACAGGTATAGAGAACTCGGAGCAAATAACCACTGAAGCACCTAATAGGAACAATAACAAACGCATGCCACAGGACAATCTCCAGACTGGCGCTGCTGTGTTGGCTACCCGGCCTTCAGAGTCCGGTGTTAGCAGCTGTGCCGTGCTTGTGGTGAAGACGCCCATGGGTGTACCCCCACTTCCTCCGGTCTACGTCTCGCCAAGGAAACGGCAAGTTAGTACTGATGGCACGTACCTGAAGGAAGTAACACCACCATCACTGCCTGGTGTTGTTGCTGAAAGAGTTCTGCAGATAGATAGAAGGAGCTCGAGTGACGACTAAAATTGATAAAAGCATATTGAGTACACCACAAAAAATTCAAGATCTGAAAAGGCAGAGGACTGCAACTGGAGGAGATGTTATGGCTGGAAATAATGTTGTGGACACTGATATGATATCGGCGACCCCTGATTTAGGGGATCGCCAGACGCAATGAAACTTATAAGCTGGAACTGTCGGGGTATTCTTGGAGCCCCGACAATTCGCTCGCTTTTGGATATCCAAAGGCGACATAACCCGGATGCATTTTTTCTGTCTGAGACGCATCTAGACGAAACTAAGGCAGACGAGTTGATGGTTAAGCTGTGCATGGATCGTAGGATTGTTTCCCCAAGTTTGGATGGAAGAAAGGGTGGTTTGCTCTTAGTTTGGAAGGAGGTGAGGATCTACTCCCCCACTACCACTCTAGACTTCATTGATGTTTCGGTTGCTGGACCAAGCGGTGATATGTGGAGGCTAACCTGTCTCTACGGTGAGGCAAGTTGGGAAAATAAAGATAGAACGTATCATATACTCAGAGATCTTCATGCCCGATCCAGTTTGCCTTGGACGGTTATTGGAGATTTTAATGAGATTTTGTACTCATCCGAAAAAGAAGGAGGCGCCCCACGACATCATTCACGACTTCAAGCTTTTCAAGATGCACTCTCAGATTGCATGTTAGAGGATATTGGCTACGAGGGTGACAAGTTTACGTGGTTTCGCGGGCGTCTACGGGAGAGACTTGATCGGGCCGTGGCTAATGCCGATTGGATCCTCATGCATCCGCTGGCAGGTTTGTGTAATCTCAAAATGGGCAAGTCTGACCACCGGCCCATACTCCTTGACACAGATTATCTTTCTGGAGTGGCAGACAACAGCCCCATTTATAAATAAAAGTTCGAAGCCCGGTGGCTGGATGAAGATACAGTTGGAGAGATTGTTAAAACGGCCTGGCAAAAGGCTAACCATCGTGGTTTGTGTAATTCAGCAAAAGGAAAAATAGATGAATTGCTTGGTGACCTTCATGTCTGGGACAAGCAGGTTCAGAAAGGACCTCGTGCCCGGCTAAGGAAGGCTCAGAAAGACCTCGAGGCGCTTACGCACTTACCCTACTCTACCGAGGTCAGTATGAAGCAGAAGGAATTAGCTGTGTTGACTGAAAACTTATTAGAGCAAGATGAAATCTATTGGGCACAAAGAGAAAGAGTGAGTGGCTACGCCGAGGCGACCGAAATTCCTCTTATTTTCAGCATTTTGCTTCTGCTCGTAGGAGGAGGAACCTAATAAAAAAATTGAAGGGCGTGGGTGATGTATGGATAGAAGGCAATGATAATCTAAAACCTCTTATTCGTGATTATTTCACTGGTCTTTTCACTTCTGATGTTCTAGGAACCGACGTGAGCCTTTTGAACTCGGTTAAACCACGTGTGACAGGGCCTATGAATGAATTCCTTACAGCTGCATATACTAGGGCAGAGGTCCGCAACGCTCTTTTCCAGATTGGAGATATGAAAGCTCCAGGCCCCGATGGGCTTCATGCACTACTTTTTAAAAGGTTTTGGCACATTATCGGTGATGATCTAACTGATGAGGTCCTACCTGCTATTAATGGGAAGAAGATACCGGATGGGTGGAACTCAACAAATATTGTATTGATTCCAAAGGTGGAGTGCCCAGAGGTAATCACTCAGTATATACCCATTTGTCTTTGCAATGTGGTTTATAAGATTGTATCAAAGATGCTTGCGAACAGGCTTAAGAAAATTTTACCCGAGATAATTTCTGAAACACAAAGCGCTTTTGTTCCTGGTCGCCTAATAACTGACAATGCGTTGGTTGCATATGAGTGTTTTCATGCAATTAAAAAGTAAACTCATGGTTCTCAAGGCTTCTGTGCGATGAAGTTGGATATGAGCAAAGCATATGACCGAGTTGAGTGGGGTTTTCTGAAGGATATAATGATCAAGACGGGCTTTGATGTGCAATGGGTTGACATGATAATGGAGTGTGTGTCTTCAGTTAGTTACAGAGTGAGATATCATGACACTGAGACCGAGGAATTTATTCCAACCAGAGGACTGAGACAGGGAGACCCTCTATCCCCATACCTATTTTTACTATGCTCTGAGGGTCTTTCTAGTTTGTTGGCTCACGAGAAGGAAGTGGGTGGATTGGAAGGTATTCAGGTGAGCAGGAACGAACCATCTATTTCTCACCTGTGATTCGCAGATGTCTCGCTAATATTGATAAGAGCCAATACACAGAATGCTAGCACCCTTAAAAAGGTGTTGGATATATGTTGCAGCAGCTCGGGCCAGTTGGTTAGTATTGAGAAGTCAAGTGTATTTTTAGTCCCAATACAAATGTTGTGGTCAGAGAGGATGTATGTAGAGAGCTCAACATTGTTACCGAGGCCCTATCTGACACATATTTGGGGCCGCCAACAATGGTTGGTGTGGACAAAAGTGATTTCTTTCAACACCTTGTTGATAGAGTCTGTCACAGACTAAAGGGATGGAAGGAAAAAATCATATCGATGCAAGGTAAAGAAATATTGGTAAAATATGTGGCTCATGAAGGAAATATGCCCTAGAGGCAATAATAAAGTTATTATTTATTTCCTTATATCATGATAAATGTTTATTATTCATGCTAGAATTGTATTAACGGGAAACTTAGTACATGTGTGAATACATAGACAAAACAGAGTGTCCCTAGTATGCCTCTACTAGACTAGCTCATTGATCAAAGATGATTATGTTTCCTAACCATAGACATGAGTTGTCATTTGATCAATGGGATCACATCATTAGGAGAATGATGTGATGGACTAGACCCATCCGTTAGCATAGCACTATGATCGTTTAGTTTTACTGCTATTGCTTTCTTCATGACTTATACATGTTCCTATGACTATGAGATTATGCAACTCCCGAATACCGTAGGAACACCTTGTGTGCTATCAAACGTCATAACGTAACTGGGTGATCATAAAGATGCTCTACAGGTGTCTCCGAAAGTATTCGTGGTGTTCGTATAGATCAAGACTAGGATTTGTCACTCCGAGTGTCGGAGAGGTATCTCTGGGCCCTCTCGATAATGCACATCATAATAAGCCTTGCAAGCAAATGACTAATGAGTTAGTCACGAGATGATGTATTACGGAACGACTAAAGAGACTTGCCGATAACGAGATTGAACTAGGTATAGAGATACCGACGATCGAATCTCGGGCAAGTAACATACCGATGACAAAAGGAACAACGTATGTTGTTATGCGATTTGACCGATAAAGATCTTCGTAGAATATGTAGGAGCCAATATGAGCATCCAGGTTCCGCTATTGGTTATTGACCGGAGACGAGTCTCGGTCATGTCTACATAGTTCTCGAACTCGTAGGGTCCGCACGCTTAACGTTTGATGACGATCGGTATTATGAGTTTATGAGTTTTGATGTACCGAAGGAAGTTCGGAGTCCCGGATGAGATCAAGGACATGACGAGGAGTCTCGGAATGTCCGAGACATAAAGATTGATATATTGGACGACTATATTCGGACACCAGAAGTGTTCCGGATTTAACCGGATTGCCGGAGGGGGTTACCGGAACCCCCCACGAGGGGGGATGGTCCATAGTGGGCCTTAAGGAAAGAAGAGAGGCAGCCCATAGAGGCTGGCCGGTGCCCCACTAGGGAATCCTAGTTGGACTAGGATTGGGGGCGCCACCTCTCCCTCTCCTTCCTTTCCCTCTCTTCCTTCTTGGTGGACTCCTACTAGGAATAAGATTGCAATCCTATTCCTAGTAGGATTGCCTCCCTGGCGCGCCATAGAAGGGCTGGCCGGCCCCTCCCCTTGCTCCTTTATATACGGGGGCAGGGGGCACCCAAAGATACATAAGTTGAATTGTTTTAGCCGTGTGCGGTGCCCCCCTCCACAGAAACACACCTCGGTCATACCGTTGCAGTGCTTAGGCGAAGCCCTGCGCCGGTAGATACATCATATCCGTCACCATGCCGTTGTGCTGACGAAACTCTCGCGTGAAGCTCAACTGGATCAAGAGCTCGTGGGACGTCATCAAGCTGAACGTGTGCTGAACGCGGAGGTGCCGTACGTTCGGTGCTTGATCGGTTGGATCGCGAAGAAGTTCGACTACATCAACCGCGTCACTTGACGCTTCCGCTCCCGGTCTACGAGGGTATGTAGACACACTCTTCCCTCTCGTTGCTATGCATCTAGTAGATAGATCTTGCGTGATCGTAGGAAAATTTTAAAATACTACGTTCCCCAACAGTGGTATCAGAGCCAGGTCTATGCGTAGATGATATGCACGAGTAGAACACAATGAGTTGTGGGCGATACTAGTCATACTGCTTACCAGCATGTCATACTTTGCTTCGACGGTATTGTGAGATGAAGCCGCCCGGACCGACATTACGCGTACGCTTACGCGAGACTAGTTTCACCGTTATGAGCACTCGTTGCTTAAAGGTGACTGGCGGGTTTCTGTCTCTCTCACTTTAGCTGAATCAAGTGTGGCTACACCCGGTCCTTGTGAAGGTTAAAACAACACATACTTGACGAAACATCGTTGTGGTTTTTGTATACATAGGTAAGAACGGTTCTTGCTAAGCCCGTAGCAGCCACGTAAAACTTGCAACAACAAAGTAGAGGACGTCTAACTTGTTTTTGCAGGGCATGTTGTGATGTGATATGGTCAAGACATGATGAGATATACAGTTTTGTATGAGATGATCATGTTTTGTAATGTTATCGGCAACTGGCAGGAGCCATATGGTTGTCGCTTTATTGTATGAAATGCAATCGCCATGTAATTGCTTTACTTTATCACTAAGCGGTAGCGATAGTCGTAGAAGCAATAGTTGGCGAGACGACAACGATGCTGCGATGGAGATCAAGGTGTCGCGCCGGTGACGAAGGTGATCATGACGGTGCTTTGGAGATGGAGATCAAAAGCACAAGATGATGATGGCCATATCATTCCACATATTTTGATTGCATGTGATGTTTATCTTATTATGCTTCTTATTTTTCTTAGTACGACGATAGCATTATAAGATGATCCCTTACAAAATTTCAAGGTATAAGTGTTCTCCCTGAGTATGCACCGTTGCGAAAGTTCGTCGTGCCGAGACACCACGTGATGATCGGGTGTGACAAGCTCTACGTTCAAATACAACGGGTGTAAGCCAGTTTTGCACACGCAGAATACTCAGGTTAAACTTGACGAGCCTAGCATATGCAGATATGGCCTCGGAACACTGGAGACATAAAGGTCGAGCGTGAATCATATAGTAGATATGATCAACATAAGATGTTCACCATTGAAACTACTCCATCTCACGTGATGATCGGACATGGTTTAGTTATTTGGATCACGTGATCATTTAGATGACCGGAGGGATGTCTATCTAAGTGGGAGTTCTTAAATAATATGATTAAATTGAACTTTAATTTATCATGAACTTAGTCCTGGTAGTATTAGCATATCTATGTTGTAGATCATTAGCTCGCGATGTTGCTCCCCGTTTATTGTTTATATGTTCCTAGAGAAAAACTAAGTTGAAAGATGTTAGTAGCAATGATGCGGACTAGGTCCGTGATATGAGGATTATCCTCATTGCTGCACAGAAGTATTATGTCCTTGATGCACCGCTAGGTGACAGACCTATTGCAGGAGCAGATACAAACGTTATGAACGTTTTTGGAAAAAGATCGGTATGATGACTACTCGATAGTTTAGTGCACCATACTTTACGGCTTAGAATCGGGACTTCAATTCAGTTTTGAACACCACAGAGCATATAAGATGTTCCAAGAGTTGAAATTAGTATTTCATACTCATGCCCATGTCGAGAGGTATGAGACCTCTGACAGTACTTTGCCTACAAGATGGAGGAGAATAGCTCAACCAGTGAGCATATGCTCAGATTGTCTGGGTACTACAATTGCTTGAATCAAGTGGGAGTTAATCTTCCAGATAAGATAGTAATTGACAAAGTTCTCTAGACACTATCACCAAGTTAGTAGAACTTCATGATGAACTACAATATGCAAGGGATGACAAAAGTAATTCCCGAGCTCTTCGCGATGCTGAAATCGGCGAAGGTAGAAATCAAGAAACAACATCAAGTGTTGATGGTTAACAAGACCACTTGTTTCAAGTAAAGGGCAAAGGGATAGAAGGGGAACTTCAAGAAGAATGACAAGAAAGTTGTCACTCCCGTGAAGAAACCCAAAGCTAAACTCAAGCCTGAAACTAAGTGCTTCTACTGCAAAGGAAATGGTCACTGGAAGTGGAACTGCCCTAGATACTTGGCGGATAAGAAGGATGGCAAAGTGAACAACGGTATATTTTGATATACAGATTATTGATGTGTACTTTACTAGTGTTCATAGCAACCCCTGGGTATTTGATACCGGTTCAGTTGCTAAAGTTAGTAACTCGAAACGAGAGTTGCGGAATGAACAGAGACTAGTTAAAGGTGAAGTGACGATGTGTGTTGGAAGTGGTTCCAAGATTGATATGATCATCATCGCACACTACCTATACTTTCGGGATTAGTGTAGAACCTAAATAAATGTTATTTGGCATTTGCGTTAAGTATGAATATGATTTCATCATGTTTGTTGCAATACGGTTATTCATTTAAAGTCATAGAATAATTGTTATTCTGTTTACATGAATAAAGCCTTCAATGGTCATACACCCAATGAAAATAGTTTGTTGGATCTCGATCGTAGTGATACACATATTCATAATATTGAAGCCAAAAGATGCAAGGTTAATAATGATAGTGCAACTTATTTGTGGCACTGCCGTTTAGGTCATATTGGTGTAAAGTGCATGAAGAAAATCCATAGTGATGGACTTTTGGAATCACTTGATTATGAATCACTTGGTGCTTGCGAACCATACCTCATGGGCAAGATGACTAAAAACTCCATTCTCCGGAACAATGGAGCGAGCAACAGATTTGTTGGAAATAATACATACTGATGTATGTGGACCGATGAGTGTTGAAGCTCGTGGCGAGTATCATTATTTTCTGACCTTCACTGATGATTTGAGCAGATATGGGTATATCTACTTGATGAAGCACAAGTCTGAAACATTTGAAAAGTTCAAAGAATTTCAGAGTGAAGTAGAGAATCAGGGCCGGTCCTGAGTTTTTGGGGGCCCGGGGCGAAACTAAAACTCGGGGCTCTTAAAATTTTCCTCTAGTATTCGTTGATGAAAAGTCACTTATGACGGTTTTATCCTGGAACCCTTCTCATGTTGGTTGAGCGAAGGTGAACATAGACACCGCGTTGGACAAGCACGACAGCAAAGCTATGGTGGTGGAGGTCTCAATGAGCCATGGGTGTGATTTTATGGGAGCATCAAAGTCATCATCGATGGCATTTGGAACCCTCAACCATTACCCTCCATGGTGGTTCATTGTGCCATTATGGACAGACCAGGAGATTACGACGACTAGCAAGGCCTAGAAAATAGCCCCTTTCTTTGCATGAGAAGATCTTCCAATAAACAGACGCACATGCTAGTGCACTGATTGCTGAGAGATGAGGTTGGTCGCTGTGTGTGTCCGACAGCTTCGTCTAATGGCCTTTGTATCCCAGATCTATTATTTAAATAAGGATGATATGATTCTCAAAAAGATAAAATTATGACAGTTTCATCCGGAAATTTAACTAAAATGATATAGAAACAAAAGCATCAATATGCATGTCAATTTAATAAGTAATAGATCTTATAATTTTAGCATCCCTGACCGGGTGTTCACCAAACTGTTTTTGCTGTTTCCCTAGCATGAATTTGTGAGTTAAATGGAATCACATATCAGACTACACATGAGAGAGAGAGAGAGAGAGAGAGAGAGAGAGAGAGAGAGAGTACACTCAAACAAAATCCTAATTATATCCACACATACACACCTGAAGATCAATCTTCATATATGTAGATCGTGAGGCCCTTGACTCCCATAATCCCCATGACCCCATGATAGTATTCAGATTGCCTCTGCCATGAAAAAATTATACCAGATAAATAAAAACTCAACTAATTATCAACATCTCGACTGAAACAACCATGCATGGATCAATCTTTTCATTGTCTGGACTCCAACCTGCGCGACATCATCGAAGAAATTGGTTGTGGCGTTCACGATCTACAACCCATCTACAAATCTTCAGATTTGTAGATTATGAGGCCCCCAAAATACAATCTTAAGATCTGTAGATCGTGAGGCGTCCGGAGGCGGGACGTGGGGTTGATGGTGAGGACGCCCTGCACGAGCCCGGACTCGCCGGCATGCGACTTGCGTCTGGGGCTAAAACACATATGCCGAAACCGCCGCGAACCAGTCAACAGGCGAACTCGAGGGGGAAGAAAACATGAAGGTCGTAGACGTACGCGTGGGCTATCGACTACATCCTTAGTTTTCCCTGGGGCCTGGGCCATGGGCTAGCTGAATACGTCGAAGGGGCCCCCTGGACATCGGGGGCCCGGGGCGGCCGCCCCTGCTGCCCCCCCTCAGGGCCGGCCCTGTAGAGAATCATCGTAACAAGAAAATTAAGTTTCTGCGATCTGATCGTGGAGGTGAATATTTGAGTTACGAGTTTGGTCTTCATTTGAAACAATGTGGAATAGTTTCACAACTCACGCCACCCGGAACACCACAGCGTAATGGTGTGTCCGAACGTCGTAACCGTGCTTTATTAGATATGGTGCGATCTATGATGTCTCTTACCGATTTACCACTGTCGTTTAGGGTTGTGCATTAGAGACAACTGCATTCACGTTTAATAAGGGCACCATCTAAAAATCCGTTCAGACGACGCCTTATGAACTGTGGTTTGGCAAGAAACCAAAGTTGTCGTTTCTTAAAGTTTGGGGCAGCGATGCTTATGTGAAAAAGTTTCAACCTGATAAGCTCGAACCCAAGTCGGAAAAATGTGTCTTCATAGGATACCCAAAAGAGACTGTTGGGTACACCTTCTATCACAGATCCAAAGGCAAGATATTCGTTGCTAAGAATAGATCCTTTCTAGAGAAGGAGTTTCTCTCGAAAGAAGTGAGTGGGAGGAAAGTAGAACTTGATGAGGTAATTGTACCTTCTCCCGAATTGGAAAGTGGAACATCACAGAAACTAGTTCTAGTGATTCCTACACCAATTAGTGAGGAAGCTAATGATGATGATCATGAAACTTCAGACCAAGTTTCTGCTGAACATCGTAGATCAACCAGAGTACGTTCCGCACCAGAGTGGTACGGCAACCCAGTTCTGGAAGTCATGTTACTAGACCATGATGAACCTACGAACTATGAGGAAGCGATGATGAGCCCAGATTTCGCGAAATGGCTTGAGGCCCTGAAATCTGAGATAGGATCCATGTATGAGAACAAAGTGTGGACTTTGGTTGACTTGCCCGATGATCGGCAAGCCATTGAAAATAAATGGATCTTCAAGAGGAAGACCGACGCCGACAGTAATGTTACTGTCTACAAAGCTCGACTTGTTGCGAAAGGGTTTTTCGACAAGTTCAAGGAGTTGACTACGATGAGACTTTCTCACCCGTAGCGATGCTTAAGTTTGTCCGAATCATGTTAGCAATTGTCGCGTTTTATGATTATGAAATCTGGCAAATGGATGTCAAAACTGCATTCCTGAATGGATATCTTAAAGAAAAGTTGTATATGATGCAACCAGAAGGTTTTATCGATCCTAAAGGTGCTAACAAAGTGTGCAAGCTCCAGTGATCCATCTATGGACTGGTACAAGCATCTCAGAGTTGGAATATACGCTTTGATAAGTTGATCAAAGCATATAGTTTTATACAGAATTGCGTGAAGCCTGTATTTACAAGAAAGTGAGTGGGAGCACTACAACATTTCTGATAAATATATGTGAATGACATATTGTTGATCAGAAATAATGTAGAATATTCTAGAAAGCATAAAGGAGTGTTTGAAAGGAGTTTTTCAAAGAAAGACCTCGGTAAAGCTGCTTACATATTGAGCCTCAAGATCTATAGAGATAGATCGAGACGCTTGATAAGTTTTTTCAATAAGTACATACCTTGACAAGGTTTTGAAGTAGTTCAAAAAGGATCAGTCAGAGAAGGAGTTCTTGCCTGAGTTGTAAGGTATGAAGTTGAGTAAGACTCAAAGCCCGACCCCGGCAGAAGATAGAGAAAGAATGAAGGTCATTCCCTATACCTCAGCCATAGGTTCTATAAAGTATGCCATGCTGTGTACCAAACCTGTTGTGTACCTTACCATGAGTTTGGCAAGGAGGTACAAAAGTGATCCAGGAGTAGATCACTGGACAGCGGTCAAAATTATCCTTAGTTACTGGATGACTAAGGAAATGTTTTCTCGATTATGGAGGTGATAAAGAGTTCATCGTAAAGAGTTACGCCGATGCAAGCTTTACACTAATCCAGATGACTCTAAGTATCAATCTGGATACATATTGGAAGTGGGAGCAATTAGCTAGAGTAGCTCCATGCAGAGCATTGTAGACATAGAAATTTGCGAAATACATACGGATCTGTATGTAACAGACCCGTTGACTAAACTTATCTCACAAGCAAAACATGATCACACCTTATTACTCTTGGGTATTAAGCACATAGCGATGTGAACTAGATTATTGACTCTAGTAAACCCTTTGGGTGTTGGTCACATGGCGATGTGAACAATGGGTGTTATTCACATAACGATGTGAACTATCGGTATTAAATCACATGGAGATGTGAACTAGATTATTGACTCTAGTGCAAGTGGGAGACTGAAGGAAATATGCCCTAGAGGCAATAATAAAGTTATTATTTATTTCCTTATATCATGATAAATGTTTATTATTCATGCCAGAATTGTATTAACCGGAAACTTAGTACATGTGTGAATACATAGACAAAACAGAGTGTCCCTAGTATGCCTCTACTAGACTAGCTCATTGATCAAAGATGGTTATGTTTCCTAACCATAGACATGAGTTGTCATTTGATCAACGGGATCACATCATTAGGAGAATGATGTGATGGACTAGACCCATCCGTTAGCATAGCACTATGATCGTTTAGTTTTACTGCTATTGCTTTCTTCATGACTTATACATGTTCCTATGACTATGAGATTATGCAACTCCCGAATACCGTAGGAACACCTTGTGTTCTATCAAACGTCACAACGTAACTGGGTGATCATAAAGATGCTCTACAGGTATCTCCGAAAGTATTCATGGTGTTGGCATAGATCAAGACTAGGATTTGTCACTCCGAGTGTCGGAGAGGTATCTCTGGGCCCTCTTGGTAATGCACATCATAATAAGCCTTGCAAGCAAATGACTAATGAGTTAGTCACGAGATGATGTATTACGGAACGAGTAAAGAGACTTGCCGGTAACGAGATTGAACTAGGTATAGAGATACCGACGATCGAATCTCGGGCAAGTAACATACCGATGACAAAAGGAACAACGTATGTTGTTATGCGGTTTGACCGATAAAGATCTTCGTAGAATATGTAGGAGCCAATATGAGCATCCAGGTTCCGCTATTGGTTATTGACCGGAGATGAGTCTCGGTCATGTCTACATAGTTCTCGAACCCGTAGGGTCCGCACGCTTAACGTGTGATGACGATCGGTATTATGAGTTTATGTGTTTTGATGTACCGAAGGAAGTTCGGAGTCCCGGATGAGATCACGGACATGACGAGGAGTCTCGGAATGTCCGAGACATAAAGATTGATATATTGGACGACTATATTCGGACACCAGAAGTGTTCCGGAAAAGTTTCGGATTTAACCGAATTGCCGGAGGGGGTTACCGGAACCCCCCACGAGGGGGGATGGTCCATAGTGGGCCTTAAGGAAAGAAGAGAGGCAGCCCATAGAGGCTGGCCGGCGCCCCACCAGGGAATCCTAGTTGGACTAGGATTGGGGGGCGCCACCTCTCCCTCTCCTTCCTTTCCCTCTCTTCCTTCTTGGTGGACTCCTACTAGGAATAGGATTGCAATCCTATTCCTAGTAGGATTGCCTCCCTGGCGCGCCATAGAAGGGCTGGCCGGCCCCTCCCCTTGCTCCTTTATATACGGGGGCAGGGGGGCACCCAAAGATACATAAGTTGAATTGTTTTAGCCGTGTGCGGTGCCCCCCTCCACAGAAACACACCTCGGTCATACCGTTGTAGTGCTTAGGCGAAGCCCTGCGCTGGTAGATACATCATATCCGTCACCACGCCGTCGTGCTGACGAAACTCTCCCATGAAGCTCAACTGGATCAAGATATCGTGGGACGTCATCAAGCTGAACGTGTGCTGAACGCGGAGGTGCCGTACGTTCGGTGCTTGATCGGTTGGATCGCGTAGAAGTTCGACTACATCAACCGCGTCACTTGACGCTTCTGCTCCCGGTCTACGAGGGTACGTAGACGCACTCTTCCCTCTCGTTGCTATGCATCTAGTAGATAGATCTTGCGTGATCGTAGGAAAATTTTAAAATACTACGTTCCCCAACAGCTCAGGCAATTCACTCTTATGCAATGTCATTGTTTAAACTCCCTGTAAAAAAATGTAAAGCAATCACTGATGAGATCTCAGGGTTTTGGTGGGGAGATAATGACGAGAAGAAGAAGATGCATTGGTATGCATGGTGGAAGATGTGCATTCCGAAGAAGAAAGGGGGACTAGGATTTAGGGACCTACACAGTTTCAACCTTGCTATGTTAGCAAAGCAGTGTTGGCGCCTTATTCAAAACCCAGATTCTTTGTGTGCACGTGTTTTGAGTTCGAAATATTATCCGGATGGAAATATTCTGAAGGCTGGGCCAAAGAAAAGTTATTCATTCACTTGGCAAAGCATTGTGGCAGGAATACAAACTTTCAAACATGGATGCATTTGGCGTGTGGGCACGGGCGAACAAATTGATATTTGGCAGGATCCTTGGATCTCCGCTAGTGTGACACGTAAAGTGATTACCCCTCGCGGGGATATCATGTTGAGCAAGGTCGAGGACCTTATTGATCCACACACTGGCCAATGGGATGAAATTCTAATCAGGGATAACTTTTCACCTATGGACGTTCAACAGATATTGCAAATACCCCTACATGTACAAGGTATGGATGATTTCGTGGCATGGAAATATACAAGGCCGGGGACCTTTTCGGTCAAGTCAGCTTACCATAGGGAATTTGAGCATCAATTTGGAGGCAGATTAATACGACCCGATGGCCAAGGTAATGCCCAGATTAACCCCATATGGAAGATTAATTGGAATTTATGCATCCCAGGGAAGGTCAAGCACTTCGCCTGGAAGGTTCTACGCGAGTCCCTTCCCTGCTATGGATTTTTAGCTGAGCGCCATGTCCCCTGTTTGCCAGAGTGCCCATTATGTCTGGTGGGACATGAAGACATCCAATACTGTCTTTTTACCTGTCGCGGAGCAAGAGATGGCTGGAGAGCTTTGGGGCTGAATGAAATAGTTTGTCATGCAGTGGCTCAAGATAGATCTAGATCGGTAACGATGGAGGTGTTAGCCAGAACAGAGAGGGGCTCGAAGGAGATACCGAACCTGAACTACTAATGGTGGCGGCCTGGTATATATGGTGGCATAGGCGAGAGTTTGTCAAAGGAGAAACCATTCAAACACCAGAACGAACAACAATCTCTATCCGTGTGCTTGCCACTAATTATTTCAGAGCCGAGAACCCAAGGCATTAAGATCGAACGGGTGATTTGATGTGGAAGAAAGCCAGTAGAGGGATAGTTAAGATAAATGTGGACGCATCTTTTTCGTAGGAGAATGGGGATGGAGCTACAGGAGCTATAGCTCGAGATGACCGTGGAAACTTTATTGCCGCCGCAACCTGGCTGCTCCCAGACGTGACGTATGTGGACTCCGCAGAAATTTATGCCATCAGAAATGGGATGTATCTAGCGGGACAGATTGGATGTAATAGTGTGCAAGTGGAATCACATTGCTGCTTCGCCGTGGACGTGATCAACCAACCTGACTGTTACCAGGGAAGTGATGCTACGCTACTTGCAGAATGCAAAGATTTCTCAAGGGAATTTGCAAAGGTGGTATACATGCACTGTTTCCGGGAAGCAAATGCCACGGTAGAAGAATTAGCTAGTTATAGCTATAGTACTAAATTGTCTTGTTTTTGGGAGTCCATCCCTGATTTTATTTCTCACATGCATGTAAATGACTTATCTATTGTCTGAGAAATAAAATTGTTTTGCTGTCAAAAAAATGTTTCACCGCATCTGAATGTTGCGGATCCCGTTGACTAAGCCTTTTCCATGAGCAAAACATGATCATCACCAAGACTCCATGGATGTTAGAATCATTACTATGTAATCTAGATTATTGACCCTAGTGCAAGTGGGAGACTGAAGGAAATATGCCCTAGAGGCAATAATAAAGTTGTTATTTATATTTCCTTATATCATGATAAATGTTTATTATTCATGCTATAATTGTATTAACCGGAAACTTGATACATGTGTGGAAACACATTGTCCCTAGTAAGCATCTACTAGATTAGCCCATTAATCAAAGATGGTTGAGTTTCCTAACCATAGATATGTCTTCTCATTTGATGAACGGGATCACATCATTAGGAGAATGATATAATGGACATGACCCATCCGTTAACTTAGCATAATGATCGTTTAGTCTTATTGCTATTGCTTTCTTCATGACTTATACATGTTCCTCTAACTATGAGATTATGCAACTCCCGAATACCGGAAGAACACCTTGTGTGCTATCAAACGTTAAAACATAACTGAGTGATTATAAAGATGCTCTACAGGTGTCTCCGAAGGTGTTTGTTGAGTTGGCATAGATCGAGAATAGGATTTGTCACTCCGAGTGTCATAGAGGTATCTCTGGCCCTCTCGGTAATGCACATCAATATAAGCCTTGCAAGCAATGTGACTAATGAGTTAGTTACGGGATGATGCATTACGAAACGAGTAAAGAGACTTGCCGTCAATGAGATTGAACTAGGTATGATGATACCGACGATCGAATCTCGGGCAAGTAACATACCGATGACAAAGGAACAACGTATGTTGTTATGCGGTTTGACCGATAAAGATCTTCGTAGAATATGTAGGAGCCAATATGAGAATCCAGGTTCCGCTATTGGTTATTGATTGGAGATGTGTCTTGGTCATGTCTACATAGTTCTCGAACCCGTAGGGTCCGCACGCTTAATGTTCGATGACGATTTGTATTATGAGTTATGTGTTTTGGTGACTGAAGTTTGTTCAAAGTCCCGGATGAGATCACGGACACGACGAGGAGTCTCGAAATAGTCGAGAGGTAAAGATTCATATATTGTAAGGTCATATACGGACACCAGAATGGTTGCGAAGAAGATCGGGGAATTTTTGGAGTACCGGGAGGTCACCGGAACCCCTGAGGAAAGTTAATGGCCCTACTGGGCCATAGTGGAGAGATGGAGGCTGCCACAGGAGGTGGGGCGAGCCCCCAAGCCCAAACCAAATTGGACTAGTGGTGGGGGGAGGGCCCCCCCTTTCCTTCTCCCTCTCCCCTTTCCCCTCTCCATAAGAAGGAAGGAAGGGGGCCGAATCCTACTTGGACTAGGAGTCCAAGTAGGACTCCCCCTTGGCGCGCCCCTCCTAGGCCTCCGGCCTCCTCCTCCCCTCCTTTATATACGTGCGCAGGGGGCGCCCCAAAGGCACACCAAGATATTGCTGGGGAACGTAGTATTTCAAAAAATATCCTACGATCACGCAAGATCTATCTAGGAGAAGCATAGCAATGAGTGGGGAGAGTGTGTCTACGTACCCTCGTAGACTGAAAGCGGAAGCGTATAGTGACGCGGTTGATGTAGTCGAACGTCTTCGCGAACCAACCGATCCAAGCACCGAACGTACGGTACCTCCGCGTTCAGCACACGTTCAGCTCGATGATGTCCCACGAGCTCTTGATCCAGTTGAGCGTCACGGGAGAGTTTCGTCAGCACGACGACGTGGTGACGGTGATGATGAAGCTACCGGCGCAGGGCTTCGCCTAAGCACTGCAATGATATGACCGAGGTGTGTAACTATGGGGAGGGGCACCGCGCACGGCTAAAATCAACTTGTGTGTCTATGGGGTGCCCACTGGCCACGTATATAAAGGATGGACGGAGGAAGAGGCCGGCTCTCATAGGGCGCGCCCAAAGTGTGGAGTCCTACTAGGACTCCCTAGTCCTAGTAGGATTCCACATCCCACATGGAATAGGAAAAGGGGAAGGGAGAAGGAGAAGGAAGGAAGGGGATGCCCCCTTTCCCAATTCGGACCAGTCCATGGGGAAGGAGCGCGGCCACCCTTGAGGCATTTCTCTCCTTTCCCGTATGGCCCATTAAGGCCAAATGCGAATTTCCGTAACTCTCCGGTACTCCGAAAAATACCCGAATCACTCGTAACCTTTCCGATGTCCCAATATAGCCTTCCAATATATCGATCTTTACGTCTTGACCATTTCGAGAATGTTCGTCATGTCCGTGATCTCATCCGGGACTCCGAACAAACGTCTGTCATCAAATCACATAACTCATAATACAAATCGTCATCGAACGTTAAGCGTACGGACCCTACGGGTTTGAGAACTATGTAGACATGAAAAAGACACATCTCCGGTCAATAACCAATAGCGGAACCTGGATGCTCATATTGGATCCTACATATTCTATGAAGATCTTTATCAGTCAAACCGCATAACAACATACATTGTTCCTTTTGTCATCGGTGTGTTACTTGCCCGAGATTTGATCGTCGATATCATCATACATAGTTTAATCTCGTTACCGGCAAGTCTCTTTACTCGTTCCATAATGCATCATCCCGCAACTAACTCATTAGTCACATTGCTTGCAAGGCTTCTAGTGATGTGCATTACCGAGAGGGCCCAGAGATACCTCTCCGACAATCGGAGTGACAAATCCTAATTTTGATCTATGCCAACTCAACAAACAACATCGGAGACACCTGCAGAGCATCTTTATAATCACCCAGTTATGTTGTGATGTTTGATAGCTGATACTTCCCAAACGTATCTATAATTTCTGCTTGCTCCATGCATGTTTTGGGTGATATTGCTATGCTTTTGATACACTTTCATACACTTTTGATCATATTTGGACTAACCTATTAACTCAGTGCACCCCAGTGCCAGTTTCTGTTTTCTGCTGTTTTTGTATTTCAGGTTTTCCCATTACTTAAATTGCCAGAAAAATTCCGGGAAAAATATATAAAAAATCAGCGCTCCAGAAGCTTCCATGTGCCAGAAGTGGGGCCAGAGGGGCCTCAGGCGCCCTGATGGCGCGGCCCCACCCCTGGCCGCGCCGGGGGGCCGCCTGGGGGGCTCCCACCTCCTCTGGTGCCCTACTTGGCCTCCTATTTATTCTCCCGTCGTGAAAACCCTGATTCCAGAAGCCCTTTTCTCCAGAAGCAATTCCGATCTCCGCCACCATTGCAATACCATTTGTGCTCACGTTTACCACTTGTTTGCTTGCTGCACTTTTTATTACAGATTTATATTACTTTGCTTTGCCACTCCTATCATCCATATTTTACCATCTCTTCGCCGAACTAGTGCACCTATACAACTCCTAGTTGTATTAGGTGTGTTGGGGACACAAGAGACTTCTTGTATCTTAGTTGCAGGGTTGCTTGAGAGAGACCATATTCAACCTCTACTTCCCTGAGTTCGATAAACCTTAGGTCATCCACTTGAGGGAAATTGCTGCTGTCCTACAAACCTCTGCGCTTGGAGGCCCAACATAGTCTACAAGAAATAGAAGCGTGTGTAGACATCAAGCTATTTCTTGCGCCGTTGCCGGGGAAGTAAGTGTTTGAAGGTATATCTTTAGATCTTGCAATTAAATCTTTTCGTTTCTTGTTTTTAGTTTCACTAGTTATGTTTATGGAAAACCGCACTCTTAGTTCGCTGCTTGGGGAAGGCCGCTTTACCACACCCGTGGTAGAGAAGTCTCCTCCACCTACTGAATGTATCCCGTTCCAAATACCACTTGGGATAATTGAAATAATTAGGAATGATTGTTATGATGGGACAGTCAATCCTAGTATTCATTTGTTGAAACTTACAAAACTTTGTGAGTTGTTTAAGATTTCAGGTTTGACAAGAGATGGAGTCATGAGGAAATTATTTGCCTTGTCACCGAAAGGAAAAGCATTGGAATGGTATAGGCTACTAGATGACTCTCACCTGCTGGATTGGGAAGAGATCCAGTCTCTCTTTTACTCCAAGTTTTATCCTCTTCATGAAGTCCATGAGAATAGGAATTATGTTTATAATTTCTATCCTCATGACGGAGAGATCATAGCTCAAGCTTGGGGGAGACTGAAAACGTTAATGCTAAAATGTCCTAACCATGGGCTCCCCAAAGATATGATTATTACTAATTTCTATCCGAGGCTCTCTCGACAGGATAAAGATTTGCTCGATGCTTCCTCTATGGGTTCTTTCACAAACGAAAAGATTGATGCTAAATGGGAACTCCTTGAAAGAATTCAACGCAACACTGAACATTGGGAGATCGACAAAGGTAAAGAGTCAGGTATAATTTATGAGTATGATTGCATTAAGTCCTTTGTTGAAACTACAAGTTTTAATAAGTTTAGTGCTAAGTTTGGGCTTGATTCTCAACTCCTTGTTGATTTCCTCAAATCTTTTGCTTCACATCTTAATATGCCTAAGGAGGATTGGATCAAGCATCATGAACCTTTTAAAGAGATTTGCAAAGAAAATGAAATTGTTCATGATGATTGCAACATGCATGATCCAATTCCTAAAAATGAAGTTTTATATAAGCATGTTAATTTTTATGGAGTGGATAGACCTTGTGAAAGGCCTATGATTGAAGAAGAGAAGTATTGTAAGCAACATAAGCATGAAAGAACAATCACTTGGGTCAAAGATTTAAATGAAATTGCTAGAGAATTGTGTGACCTTTATCCTTTTACTTGTGAACTCTGCTGTATAGAGGGTCACTTTAATTTTCAATGCATGCACTTTCAAATCATAACTGTTAACCAGTTGTGTGATAACATGATCACCCCTGATCTTTATGATGAGCTTATGTTATTTTTGATGTGTGAAGAGTTATCAGAAAAGACTTCTTGGCTAGATGTTAATGCCATAGGAATAAAAAACACTTTGCAAAATTGCCATCTCTATTGTGTTGTTAATTGCCATAAAAATGATTACATAAGTAAGATTAGAAAGGAGGGAACTTTACCAAAGTATAAAAATGTCTCTTATATTTCTGCTAATAAAAAGGAGAGTTTCTCCCAAGTTTCCCCTATTGTTTCTAATGATAAACCAGGATATGTGGAGAAGCTTCATCTCCAACCACTCCCTCCTAAGGTGAAGAAGAAGAAAAAGAAGAGGAGGAGGAAGAGGAGCAAGAAGGAAGAAGAATGGGTATCAACCTGGCCTGAGCATATTCCTCCCATCAACTTTTATCCTAACGGTTGTAAGTTTAAAGAAGAAGGTGAAGTTTATTGCCTTAATTATCATCTTGATGATACGTCCATAGGTACTATTGAAGATGATTTTGATTATGATATGCATGTTACTTATTGTGATTGGGAAAATGATGATAATGCTACTTATGATCTTGAAAATCTTTTTGGTACCAACTCTGAAAGTGATGATATGGAAAGCTCTAAGCTTGGGGATGATAGGATTGCAAATCCTTTACCCACTAGTGATGTGATAATTGATAATTCTTTTGCTAGTAAGAATAAAGACAACGTGTTTACAAATATAGTTGCTAGCAATGATAATGCTCTTCTCTACTATGATGATGTTATAACTCCAATCTATAGTGATTATAAAGGTACCTATGACATAAGGAGAAATTATCCTTATGAAACTTGTCATAATCATGGAGGGAATTACTCCCTTGTTGAACACCAGCTTCCTAATACACAATTAATCTATAGTGTTCAAGTTGTTTATGATAGTCCTACTCCCACTATTACCAATGAGAAAGACTATGCTTATGTGGAGAGTAAGAGTACCTTTTTGCATGTGGATCATGGTACCAATGCTTTATGTGATGCTTATATTGTTGAGTTTATTCGTGATCCCACTGAAAATTATTATGAGAAGGGAATATATGCTTATAGATATTTCAATAATATCAAGTTCCCTCTCTTTATGTTGAAGGTTTTGAAGCTGCACTTGTTTTGTCTTCCCATGCTTATTGCTTTGTGCTTCAATGAATTATTCTATTGCAATATTCCTATGCATAGGAAGCATGTTAGGCTTAAATGTGTTTGGTATTTGCTTCTTGATGCTCTCTTTTGTTCTTCAACTCTTATTCCTACGAGAGCATCATTAAAGTCTTAAGCCTATCTTTATGGCTATAAAGAAAGAGCTCTAGGGAGACAACCCTTGTTATCTTTGCTTTCAGTTTGTTCTTTCAGTTTTTAGTGGTCTTGATGTTTGTTACTACTGTAGCAACATCATTGTATCTTTATTTTTCAGCTTTGTGCCAATTTTAGCCTCTGATTGCACGAAAGTTCAAAAGTTGTGACATGCTGTCCAGAAAACAGATTCTGTCCTTGGAAAGAAAAAATCGAATGAAATCACCAGATCATCTTTTTGATCTGATTTTTTTGACAGCATGCTCTATACAATTGGCTTTCGAGCGTCCATTCTGAGTTTTTTGATTTGAGTTGCAGAAGTACCCCAAAAAAATTATTTACTACCTGCTGGTCTATTTTTCACAGATTCTGCCCTGTTTTGCCTTTTCTTCGTTTTGTAGACCTTAAGCTTGCTTTTTCTTTGCAAAAACTTTTTGGCGATCTTGAGAAACAGTAGACCTTCAAGAATATATTTGTTTCCAGTAGAGAAAAATTATTTTATTGTGGGTACTAACCTCTCTAATCAGATTATGATGAGTTATGGATGAATGGAGTTTTCAAGTGTGCGAGGGAAGATGATAAAAGAAGATTCAGGAGTGTCAAACGCTCAAGCTTGGAGATGCCCCCATGCACCCCCAAGAAATATCCAAGGAGACTCAAGCATCTAAGCTTGGGGATGCCCCCGTGCATCCCCTTCTCCATCAACAATTATCAGTTCGTCCTTCGTTCCACTATATTTTTATCACTTCATGCGTTATGTGCTATGCTTGGAGCGTCTTGCTCTTTTCTTTTTAGTTTATTTAGTTTTACTTGCTGTTCTTAACAAGTTGGATCCTAGCCTTCATTGTTTGGGAGAGAAACATGCTCCACTCCACTGTAGAACACAACATAGGCTTGCATGCGTATCTTCTTGTGTGTGTTCTTTATCTTTTCATAGCTGCTGTCATGCTTAGCTCTTAGTTTTCATGCTTATCTTTTTAAGAGCTTTTGTTTAGGTTGTTGCTTCTGGAACTCTCTTGAGTTATCATGCTTATCTTGTTAAGAGA
Source organism: Secale cereale (assembly GCA_902687465.1). Taxonomy (NCBI): domain Eukaryota; kingdom Viridiplantae; phylum Streptophyta; class Magnoliopsida; order Poales; family Poaceae; genus Secale; species Secale cereale. The sequence continues at coordinate 705,110,263 of LR738712.1, forward strand.
GTTGGCTTCTGTGGCACTGGTTGATATGTCTATGATAAAAATGCTATGTGCATAATGGTGCTTAGTAGTTCATGTTTTCTTATGGTTAGTCTCAAATAGCTAGGGGTTCTTAATGTGTTATTGAAGTACCAGCATGATTTGTTTGCCTATGATGTGGTATGGTTTAGTGATATCTTCCTCCAAGAATTTATTTTGATTGACTTGGCATATGCTCACGCATATTTAAGACTGTAAAGAAAGTCTATCAAGCCTTGACGATCTTTAATTTCTGAGTAGTGATATAACTTCCATGCCCGATTCAATGTTGCTTTGTCGCTCTGCATGATTATTTACGTCATTGCTCTCTTAGTTGGTCGCTCCCAGTCTTTTGCTAGCCTTCACCTGTACTAAGCGGACTGACTGCTTGTGCATCCAAAATCCTTGAAACCAATTATGCCATATGAGTCCACCATACCTTCCTATATATGGTATTTACTTGCCATTCCTAACGAAGACTTTCTTGTACCATCTCAAAATTATTCAAAAGCATTTCTCTTTTGCGCCTCTGTTTTATCTCATGAGGAAGTAGTAGGTAATTCATGATCTTCTTAAGGTTGACAAATTTTACCCCGGGATTGCATGTCTAATCTGCAAACCCCTAATACGAGGAGGGACTGGCATGAGTGCGCCCAGCTCACAAAAGATAATAGCAACAAACAAACCCTCCTTCACGCTTTGTTCATGAGAAATCAGAAAACTCTGGAAATGATAAACAAAGGAGATTAAGGGGATGTGATCGTCCCCGCGTGGGAGCCGTTCCTCGAAACTTGTCCAGCATAAGAAGTAATTGGGTTATCTACTAGCATTCGTTGACGAATTATGCACCTCCCAAAAGCTTTTTATCTCTGTTTTTAAAACCACGAGCTCTGGTACTTGTTTAGTCTTTGCTTCCAGCCACGGGTTTTCAACCTTGCCATCAAAATCCACGGTTCGAGAGTCTCCACCTTCTTTATTCAAAGCACCAACTATTGAGAGCATGATTGTCATTCTGAGTGTAATTTGCATTGTCCCAAAGTACCATTGTCTTCTGCATGATTGTGATATCGCTTATTCTAAAATCATTGTATCTAGTCGTCACTTAAACTTCAGAGGTGCTCCTGCATTTATGTTTTGCTTCACTAAAGGGGGCAAGCGAGGTATCACTTTGTCATGTTTGCACACCATGCTCACTACAAATCTATTGGGTGTTTCAGTATCATATTGTAAACTTTTAGTTCTTTGTGATATTCTCATGAGGTAACTTAATTACTAAAGATTCATTATCTCAATAAGCATTTGTCATGTGATTGTGAAAGACTCTTTGGTAGCATGTCACCACAGAAATTGTGCTTGTTATCATTTACCTACTCGAGGACGAGCAGGAATTAAGCTTGGGGATGTTGATACGTCCCAAACGTATCTATAATTTCTGCTTGCTCCACGCAAGTTTTGGGTGATATTGCTATGCTTTTGATACACTTTCATACACTTTCGATCATATTTGGACTAACCTATTAACTCAGTGCACCCCAGTGCCAGTTTCTGTTTTCTGCTGTTTCTGTATTCCAGGTTTTCCCATTACTTAAATTGCCAGGAAAATTCCGGGAAAAATATATAAAAAAACAGCGCTCCAGAAGCTTCCATGTGCCAGAAGTGGGGCCAGAGGGGGGCCATAGGGGCCCCAGGCGCCCTGATAGCGCGGCCCCACCCCTGGCCGCGCCGGGGGGGCACCTGGGGGGCTCCCACCTCCTCTGGTGCCCTACTTGGCCTCCTATTTATTCTCCCGTCGCGAAAACCCTGATTCTAGAACCCTTTTCTCCAGAAGCAATTCCGATCTCCGCCACCATTGCAATACCATTTGTGCTCACGTTTACCACTTGTTTGCTTGCTGCACTTTTTATTACAGATTTATATTACTTTGCTTTGCCACTCCTATCATCCATATTTTACCATCTCTTCGCCGAACTAGTGCACCTATACAACTCCTAGTTGTATTAGGTGTGTTGGGGACACAAGAGACTTCTTGTATCTTAGTTGCAGGGTTGCTTGAGAGAGACCATCTTCAACCTCTACTTCCCTGAGTTCGATAAACCTTAGGTCATCCACTTGAGGGAAATTGCTGCTGTCCTACAAACCTCTGCGCTTGGAGGCCCAACATAGTCTACAAGAAATAGAAGCATGTATAGCACACAAAGTGTTCCTTCGGTATTCGGAAGTTGCATAATCTCATAGTCATAGGAACATGTATAAGTCATGAAGAAAGCAATAGGAACATACTAAACGATCAAGTGCTAAGCTAACGGAATGGGTCAAGTCAATCACATCATTCTCTAATGATGTGATCCCGTTCATCAAATGACAACTCATGTCTATGGCTAGGAAACTTAACCATCTTTGATTAATGAGCTAGTCAAGTAGAGGCATACTAGTGACACTGTGTTTGTCTATGTATTCACACATGTACTAAGTTTCCAGTTAATACAATTCTAGCATGAATAATAAACATTTATCATGATATAAGGAAATAAATAATAACTTTATTATTGCCTCTAGGGCATATTTCCTTCAGATATGTCTTAGCCATGTGCGGTGCCACCCTCCATAGTTTACTTCTCAGGTCATAGCGTCGTAGTGCTTAGGCGAAGCCCTGCGCGGATCACATTACCAACACCGTTGCCACGCCATCGTGCTGACGGAACTCTCCCTCAACCCTCTACTGGATCAAGAGCTCGAGGGACGTCATCAAGCTGAATGTGTACTGAACACGGAGGTGCCGTACGTTCGGTACTTGGATCGGTTGGATCGTGAAGACGTTCGACTACATCAACTGCGTTAGTACAATGCTTCCTCTTTCGGTCTACGAGGGTACATATACACACTCTCCCCATCTCGTTGCTATGCATCTCCAAGATAGATCTTGCGTGAGCGTAGGAAATTTTTCAAATTGCATGCTACGTTCCCAACAGTGGTATCAGAGCCAGGTTTATGCGTAGACGATATGCACAAGTAGAAAACAAAATTTTTTGGGCGATAATATTTATACTGCTTACCACCAACGTCTTACTTTGATTCGGCGGTATTGTTGGATGAAGCGGCCCGGACCGACATTACATGACCGCGTTCATGAGACTGGTTCTACCGATGTGCTTTGCACACATGTGGCTGGTGGGTGTTTGTTTCTCTAACTGTAGTTGAATCGAGTTTGACTACGGCCGGTCCTTGTTAAAAGTTAAATAGCACAGTTGATGAAAAATTGTTGTGGTTTTGATGCGTTGGTAAGAACGGTTCTTGCTAGAAGCCCATAGCAGCCACGTAAAACTTGCAACAACAAAGTAGAGGATGTCTAACTTGTTTTTGCAGGGCATGTTGTGATGTGATATGGTCAAGACGTGATGAGTTATACGTTATTTTATGAGATGATCATTTTTTCTAAATTATAGGCAACCGACAGGAGCCTTATGGTTGTCTCTTTATTGTATGAATTGCGAACGCCATGTAATTGCTTTACTTTATCACTATGAGTTAGCGATAGTAGTAGAAGCAATAGTTGGCGAGACAACCACGACGCCATGATGAAGATCATGGTGTCAAGCCGGTGACGATGGAGATCATGACGATGCTTTGGAGATGGAGATCCAAAGCAAAAGATGACGATGGCCATATCATGTCACATATTATTGATTGCATGTGATGTTTATCTTTTTATGCATCTTATTTTGCTTGGAACGACGGTAGCTTTATAAGATGATCCCTTACTAAATTTCAAGGTACAAGAGTTCTCCCTGAGTATGCATCGGAGACACCACGTGATGATCGGGTGTAATAAGCTCTACGTTCACATACAACAAGTGTAAGATAATTTTGCACGTGAAGAATACTCAGGTTAAACTTGACGAGTCAAGCATGTACAGACATGGCCTCGGAACACTAGAGATCGAAAGGTCGAGCATGAATCATATAGTAGATATGATCAACATAAGATGTTCACCATTGAAAACTACTCCATCTCATGTGATGATCAGAGATGGTTTAGTTGATTTGGATCACGTGATCATTTTAGATGACTTGATGGATGTCTATCTAAGTGGGAGTTCTTTAGTAATATGATTAATTGAACTTAATTTATCATGAACTTAGTCCTGATAGTTTTTGTATATCTATGTTGTAGATCAATGGCCCGTGCTACCGTTCCCTTGAATTTTAATGTGTTCCTTGAGAAAGCTAAGTTGAAAGATGATGGTAGCAACTACACGGACTGGGTCCGTAACTTAAGGTTTATCCTCATTGCTGCACAGAAGAATTATGTCCTTGAAGCACTGCTAGGTGAAAGGCCTGCTGCAGGAGCAACTCCTGATGTTATGAACATTTGCAAGCTCGATGTGATGATTACTCGATAGTTCAGTCTGCCATGCTTTACGGCTTAGAATCGGGACTTCAAAGATGTTTTGACGTCATGGAGCTTATGAGATGTTCCAAGAGTTGAATTTACTATTTAGAGAAAATGCCCGAGTTGAGATATATGAAGTCTCCAACAAGTTCTATAGCTGCAAAATGGAGGAGAACAGTTCTGTCAGTGAACACTTACTCAGAATGTCTGGGTACCATAGTGACATGACTCAGCTTGGAGTTAAAGTTGATGATGATAGTGTTATTGACAGAGTTCTTCAATCACTGCCACCAAGCTATAAAGGCTTCATGATGAACTATAATATGCAAGTGACGGAGAAGACTATTCCCGAGCTCTTCGCAATGCTCAAAGCTGCGGAGGTAGAAATCAAAAAGGACCATCAAGTGTTGATGGTTAACAAGACCACTAGTTTCAAGAAAAATGGCAAGGGAAATAAGGGGAACTAGAAGAAGAATAGCAAGCCAGTTGCTACTCCCGGGAAAAAACCCAAGTCTGGAGCCAAGCCTGAAACTGAGTGCTACTACTGGAAAGGGACTGGTCACTGGAAGCGGAACTGCCCCAAGTATTTGGCGGATAAGAAGGATGTCAAAGTGAACAAAGGTATATTTGATATACATGTTATTGATGTGTACCTTACTAATGCTCGTAGTAGTGCATGGGTGTTTGATACTATTTCGGTTGCTCATATTTGTAACTCGAAACACGGACTACGGATTAAACGAAGATTGGCTAAGGACGAGGTGACGATGCGCGTGGGAAATGGTTCCAAAGTCGATGTGATCATCGTCGGCACGCTACCTCTACATCTACCGTCGGGATTAGTTTTAGACCTAAATAATTGTTATTTGGTGCGAGCGTTTGATACGTCTCCGTCGTATCTATAATTTTTTATTGTTCCATGCCAATATTATACAACTTTCATATACTTTTGGCAACTTTTTATACTATTTTTGGGACTAACATATTGATCCAGTGCCCAGTGCCAGTTCCTCTTTGTTGCATGTTTTTTGTTTCGTAGAATATCCATATCAAACGGAGTCCAAACGGGGTAAAAACGGATGGAGATTTTTTTTGGAATATATGTGAATTTTGGGAAGTGGAATCAACCGAAATCACTAATTGATGAGTACTCGTTGCAAAGATCACCCCAAACCCCCATGTTGCGACAAGTGGCACGCTGCATGTGTGCCACTTGTCGCAACGTAGGCGTTTTCCCTTTTTTCGTAGATTCGTTTATTGAAAACGTTTTATCTCTTAAACCGTGCGTCCAAATCTCGAACCGTTTTCACAGTTGAATTCCTCGCGTCGAGATCTTCAAAACTAGATCCCATGTAGATAGGTTTTGACGAACTTTTTTTCACGAAAAAAACCGGATGAAAAAACTATGCGAAAAAACCGAACCGGGCACACTGGTTTTTTCCCTTTTCGAAAGAGGCACGGCTGTGACTCTCGCGAAAGCACAACCATGCCTCTCACTGAAGCAAAACCGTGACTCTCGCGAAAGAAAAAAAAATTGAAAACACTTTTTTTCCCTTTCCGAAAGAGGCACGGCCGTGACTCTCGCGAAAGCACAACCATGCCTCTTGCG
>LR738712.1:705116389-705135750 GCA_902687465.1 Secale cereale
CTCGCGGAAGTAAAACCATGACTCTCGCGAAAGAAAAAAAAACAGAAAATGCATTTTTTTCCCTTTCCGAAAGAGGCATGTCCGTGACTCTCGGGAAAGAACAACTGTGCCTCTCGTGGAAGCAAAACCGTGACTCTCGCGAAAAAGAAAAAATAGCAGACAACGTGTTTTTTTCCTTTCCGAGAGGCATGGCCGTGACTCTCGCGAAAGCACAACCATGCCTCCCGCGGAAGCAAAACCGTGACTTTCACGAAAAAAACTTGTTTTTTCGGGAAAAAAATTCGAATTTTTTTTCGTCGAAAAGCTAAGGAAGACCGGTGGAAAACCAAAACGTCTAAAAACCAGGAAAAAAACCATTCAATAAGCCAAAAACGCGTGCGGAAAAATAAAAAATCCGGAGGGAGCGTTCAGAGCGTGACACGTGGCGAATGGCTGAGAGCACGCCAAGTGGCGCTGATCGCTACGAGGCTCCCGAAGGAGCGCTTGTTAACTAGTTGCTCCCGGAATCAACGTGAGACGATGCTTGAGGGGCCCACGAGGGTGAGGGGCGCGCCCTAGGGGGTCAGGCGCGCCCTGGGCCCCCATGCCCACTCCGTAAGGCGGTTGGTGCCCTTCTTTCACCACAAGAAAGATAATATGCGGATAAAAATCCTGTCAAAAATTCAGCCCAATCGGAGTTACGGATCTCCGGGAATATAAGAAACGGTGAAAGCCAAGAATTTGGGAACGCAAAAATAGAGAGAGACAGAGAGACAGATCCAATCTCGGAGGGGCTCTCGCCCGTCCGCCGCCATGGAGGCAATGTACCAGAGGGGAAACCCTTCTCCCATCTAGGGAGAATGTCAAGGAAGAAGAAGAAGGAGGGGGGCTCTCTCCTCCTCTCTCCCGGTGGCACCGGAATGCCGCCGGGGCCTTCATCGTGTGAGGATGATCTACACCAACACCTCCGTCATCTTCACCAACATCTCCATCACCTTCCCCCATCTATCTACAACGGTCCACTCTCCCGCAACCCGTTGTACCCTCTACTTGAGCATGGTGCTTGATGCTTCATATTATTATCCAATGATGTGTTGCCATCCTATGATGTCTGAGTAGATTTTCGTTGTCCTATCGGTGATTGGTGAATTGCTATGATTGATTTAATTTGATTGTGGATATGTTGTTGTCCTTTGGTGCCCATCATATGAGCGTGCGCGTGGATCACACCATAGGGTTAGTTGTATGTTGATAGGACTACGTATTGGAGGGCAAGAGTGACAGAAGCTTCAACCTAGCATAGAAATTGATGCATACGGGAGTGAAGGGAGACCAATATATCTTAATGCTATGGTTGGGTTTTACCTTAATGAACGTTAGTAGTTGCGGATGCTTGCTAATAGTTCCAATCATAAGTGCATAGAATTCCAAGTCAGGGATGACATGCTAGCAGTGGCCTCTCCCACATAAAACTTGCGATCGGTATAGTAACGTAGTCAATTACTTAGGGACAATTTCGCAACTCCTACCACCACTTTTCCACACTTGCTATATTAACTTTATTGCTTCTTTACCTAAACAGCCCCTAGATTATATTTACGTGCTCTTTATATTCTTGCAAACCTATCCCACAAAAACTACAAAGTACTTCTAGTTTCATACTTGTTCTAGGTAAAGTAAACGTCAAGCGTGCGTAGAGTTGTATCGGTGGTCGATAGAATTTGAGGGAATATTTGTTCTACCTTTAGCTCCTTGTTGGGTTCGACACTCTTACTTATCGAAAGAGGCTACAACTGATCCCCTACACTTGTGGGTTATCAAGACCTTTTTCTGGCGCCGTTGCCGGGGAGCAATAGTGTGGGGTGAATATTCTCCTGTGTGCTTGTTTGCTTTATCACTAAGTAGTTTTTATTTTGTGCTCTTGTTTTCTATCTTTAGTTATGGGTACCTACTAAACCAATGGTTGAAGAACCACTCAAAATCTATCACACTCCTGAAGCTTTTTTACTTGGATCATCTTCGATCCCTTTGTGCTCGTGCTGAAACCCCAACTAGCTTAGTTGAGGGAAAATCTTTAGATGAGCATGCTTGTTATGTGCGACACCGCTTATCTCAAGAAGGGTAACTTTTACTGGATCAAATTCATCGTTTGCAATGTTATGCTTGGAATTTATGTGAAATATATGATTTTACTTGTTTTTTTGAAGACCCTAAGAAACACCTTCCCTACCAATGTGAGTTTAGTGATAATGGAATCGTATCTTTGTATGCTAAGGGTGTTTATAGTTACTATGATGTTCAACTAATTGAAGAATTTGTTGCTTTTAAGGGTGCTTATGAAATTGCTTCTTTGATTGAAAAGTATGATGCTACTCTTTACAAATCTGAAAATTTTGCCATATTTAAATATTGTTATGATAATTATGCTTCCAATGCCTATGTTAAACCATATACTGAGGACTCCTCCGCTGTCCAAGAAGAGACTAATATTTTGCAGGAGTCTATGGAAGAAGAAATTAACGACATTGTGAGCTCATTGGATGAAAAAGATGAGGAGGAGAGCGAAGAACAAAAGGAGGAAGAGCGGATTGATCACCCATGGACACCTTCTAATGAGAGTAACTCTTTATCTCATACATTGTTTAATTTCCCTTCGTGCTTATCGAAGGATGAATGCTACGATGATTGTTATGATCCCGTTGATTCTTTTGAAATATCCCTTTTTGATGATGCTTGATATGCTTGTTGCAAAATGCCAATACGAATTATGCTTATGAAAATAAACTTGCTATAGTTCCTGAAGGATATATGCCCTACAGGCAATAATAAAGTTATTATTTATTTCCTTATATCATGATAAATGTCTTTTATTCATGCTAGAATTGTATTAACCGGAAACTTAGTACATTTGTGAATACATAGACAAAATAGAGTGTACCTAGTATGCCTCTACTAGACTAGCTCGTTGATCAAAGATGGTTATGTTTCCTAGCCATAGACATGAGTTGTCATTTGATCAACGGGATCACATCATTAGGAGAATGATGTGATGGACTAGACCCATCTGTTAGATTAGCACTATGATCGTTTAGTTTTACTGCTATTGCTTTCTTAATGACTTATACATGTTCCTATGACTGTGAGATTATGCAACTCCCGAATACCAGAGGAACACCTTGTGTGCTATCAAACGTCACAACATAACTGGGTGATTATAAAGGTGCTCTACAGGTGTCTCCGAAAGTGTTCGTGGTGTTGGCATAGATCAAGAATAGGATTTGTCACTCCGAGTGTCGGAGAGGTATCTCTGGGCCCTCTCGGTAATGCACATCATAATAAGCCTTGCAAGCAAATGACTAATGAGTTAGTCACAAGATGATGTATTACAGAACGAGTAAAGAGACTTTCCGGCAACGAGATTGAACTAGGTATTGAGATACCGACGATCGAATCTCGGCCAAGTAACATACCGATGTCAAAGGGAACAACATATGTTGTTATGCGGTTTGACCGATAAAGATCTTCGTAGAATATGTGGGAGCCAATATGAGCATCCAGGTTTCGCTATTGGTTATTGGTCGGAGATGAGTCTCGGTCATGTCTACATAGTTCTCGAACCCGTAGGGTCCGCACGCTTAACGTTTGATGACAATCAGTATTATGAGTTTATGAGTTTTGATGTACCGAAGGTAGTTCGGAGTCCCGGATGAGATCACAGACATTACAAGGAGTCTCAGAATGTCTGAGACGTAAAGATTGATATATTGTACGACTATATTCGGACACCGGAAGTGTTCCGGAAAAGTTTCGGATTTAACCGGATTGCCGGAGGGGTTACCGGAACCCCCCCGAGGAATCCTAGTTGGACTAGGAAAGGGGGGAGGCGCCCCTCTTCTTCCTTCTTCTCTTCCCCTTCCTTTCCTACTTCTAGTAGGAATAGGAAAGGGGATTCATATTCCTACTAGGAGTAGGAATCCTACTCCCTTGGCGCGCCCTAAGCCTGGCCGCACCTCCCCCTTGCTCCTTTATATACGGGGGGAGCGGGCACCCAAAGACACAGAAGAAACATTGTTCTAGCCATGTGCGGTGCCCCCCTCCACAAAAACACACCTCGGTCATACCGTTGCAGTGCTTAGGTGAAGCCCTGCGCCGGTAACTTCATCATATCTGTCACCACGCCGTCGTGCTGACGAAACTCTCCCGTGAAGCTCAACTTGATCAAGAGCTCGTGGGACGTCATAAAGCTGAACCTGTGCTGAACGCGGAGGTGCCGTACGTTCAGTGCTTGATCGGTTGGATCGCGAAGAAGTTCAACTACATCAACCGTGTCACTATATGCTTCCGCTTTCGGTCTACGAGGGTACGTAGACACCTCTCCCCTCTCATTGCTATGCATCTGGTAGATAGATCTTGCGTGATCGTAGGAAATTTTTAAATACTACGTTCCCCAACAGTGGCATCATGAGCCAGGTCTATGTGTATATGATATGCACGAGTAGAACACAAGTGAGTTGTGGACGATATTAGTCATACTGCTTACCAGCATGTCAAACTTTGGTTCGGCGGTATTGTGAGATGAAGCTGCCCGGACCGACATTACGCATACGCTTACGCGAGACTGGTTTCACCATTATGAGCACTCGTTTCTTAAAGGTGACTGGCGGGTGTCTGTCTCTCTCACTTTAGCTGAATCGAGTGTGACTACGCCCGATCCTTGTGAAGGTTAAAACAGCACATACTTGACGAAAAATCATTGTGGTTTTCGTAGGTAAGAACGGTTCTTGCTAAGCCCGTAGCAGCCACGTAAAACTTGCAACAACAAAGTAAGGGACGTCTAACTTGTTTTTGCAGGGCATGTTGTGATGTGATATGGTCAAGACCTGATGAGTTATACATTACTGTATAAGATGATCATGTTTTGTAAAGTTATCGGCAACTGGAAGGAGCCATATGGTTGTCTATTTATTGTATGAAATGCAATCGCCATGTAATTGCTTTACTTTATCACTAAGAGGTAGGGATGGTCGTGGAAGCAATAGTTGGCGAGACGACAACGATGCTACGATGGAGATCAAGGTGTCGCGCCGGTGACGATGGTGATCATGACAGTGCCTTGGAGATGGAGATCAAAGGCACAAGATGATAATGGCCATATCATATCACTTATATTGATTTCATGTGATGTTTATCTTTTATGCATCTTATTTTGCTTAGATCGATGGTAGCATTATAAGATGATCTCTCACTAAATTTCAAGGTATAAGTGTTCTCCCTGAGTATGCACCGTTGTGAAAGTTCGTCGTGCCGAGACACCACGTGATGATCGGGTGTGATAAGCTCTACGTTCACATACAACGGGTGTAAGCCAATTTTGCACACACAGAATACTCGGGTTAAACTTGACAAGCCTAGCATATGCAGATATGGCCTCAGAACACTGGAGACCGAAAGGTCGAGCATGAATCATATAGTAGATATGATCAACATAAGATGTTCACCATTGAGAACTACTCCATCTCACGTGATGATCGGACATGGTTTAGTTGATATGGATCACGTGATCACTTAGATGATTAGAGAGATGTCTGCCTAAGTGAGAGTTCTTAAGTAATTTGATTAATTGAACTTTAATTTATCATGAACTTAGTCCAGGTAGTATTAGCATATCTATGTTGTAGATCAATAGCTCGCGATGTAGCTCCCCGTTTCTTTTTATATGTTCCTAGAGAAAACTAATTTGAAAGATGTTAGTAGAAATGATGCGGACTTGTTCCATGATCTGAGGATTTTCATCATTGCTGCACAGAAGTATTATGTCCTTGATGCACCACTAGGTGACATATCTATCGCAGGAGCAGATGTAGACGCTATGAACGTTTGACAAGCTCGGTATGATGACTACTTGATAGTTTAGTGCGCCATGCTTTACGGCTTATAACTGGGACTTCAAAAACATTTTGAAGGCCATGGAGCATATGAGATGTTCCAAGAGTTGAAATTAGTATTTCATACTCATGACCGTGTCGGGAGGTATAAGACCTCTGACAGTACTTTGCCTACAAGATGGAGGAGAATAGCTCAACCAGTGAGCATGTGCTCAGATTGTCTGGGTACTGCAATTGCTTGAATCAAGTGGGAGTTAATCTTCCAGATAAGATAGTAATTGACAAAGTTCTCTAGACACTATCACCAAGTTAGTATAACTTCGTGATGAACTATAATAAATAAGGGATGGCGAAAATAATTCCCGAGCTCTTCGGGATGCTGAAATTGGCGAAGGTAGAAATCAAGAAAGAGCATCAAGTGTTGATGGTTAACAAGACCACTTGTTTCAAGTAAAGGGGCAAAGGGATAGAAGGGGAACTTCAAGAAGAATGACAAGCAATTTGTCACTCCCGTGAAGAAACCCAAGCTAAGCTCAAGCTTGAAACTAAGTGCTTCTACTGCAAAGGAAATGGTCACTGGAAGTGGAACTGCCCTAGATACTTGGCGGATAAAAAGGATGCCAAAGTGAACAAAGGTATATTTGATATACAAATTATTGATGCGTACTTTACTAGTGTTCATAGCAACCCTTGGGTATTTGATACCGGTTTAGTTGCTAAAATTAGTAACTCGAAACGAGAGTTGAAGAATGAACATAGACTAGTTAAAGGTGAAGTGACGATGTGTGTTGGAAGTGGTTCCAAGATTGATATGATCATCATCGCACATTCCCTATACTTTCGGGATTAGTGTAAAACCCAAATAAATGTTATTTGGCATTTGCGTTGAGCATGAATATGATTTGATCATGTTTGTTGCAATACAGTTATTCATTTAAAGTCATAGAATAATTGTTATTCTGTTTACATGAATAAAGCCTTCGATGGTCATACACCCAATGAAAATAGTTTGTTTGATCTCGATCGTAGTGATACACATATTCATAATATTGAAGCCAAAGGATGCAAGGTTAATAATGATAGTGCAACTTATTTGTGGCACTGCCGTTTAGGTCATACTGGTGTAAAGCCCATGAAGAAACTCCATAGTGATGGACTTTTGGAATCACTTGGTGCTTGCGAACCATGCCTCATGGGCAAGATGACTAAAACTCTGTTCTCAGGAACAATGGAGCGAGCAACAGATTTGTTGGAAATCATACATACTGATGTATGTGGACCAATGAGTGTTGAAGCTCGCTACGGGTATTGTTATTTTCTGACCTTCACTGATGATTTGAGTAGATATGGGTATATATACTTGATGAAGCACAAGTCTGAAACATTTGAGAAGTTCCAAGAACTTCAGAGTGAAGTAGAGAATCATCGTAACAAGAAAATAAAGTTTCTATGATCTGATCGTGGAGGTGAATATTTGAGTTACGAGTTTGGTCTTCATTTGAAACAATGTGGAATAGTTTCACAACTCATGCCACCCGGAACACCACAACATAATGGTGTGTCTGAACGTGGTAACCGTACTTTATTAGATATGGTGCGGTCTATGATGTCTCTTATCGATTTACCACTATCGTTTTGGGTTATGCATCAGAGACAGCTGCATTCACTTTAAATAGGGCAACATCTAAATCCGTTGAGATGACGCCTTATGAACTGTGGTTTGGCAAGAAACCAAAGTTGTCGTTTCTTAAAGTTTGGGGCTGCGATGCTTGTGTGAAAAAACTTCAACCTGATAAGCTCGAACCCAAGTCGGAGAGATGTGTCTTCATAGGATACCCAAAGGAGACTGTTGGGTACACCTTCTATCACAGATCCGAAGGCAAGATATTCGTTGCTAAGAATGGATCCTTTCTAGAGAAGGAGTTTCTCTCGAAAGAAGTGAGTGGGAGGAAAGTGGAACTTGATGAGGTAATTGTACCTTCTCCCGAATTGGACAGTAGTACATCACAGAAATTGGTTCCAGTGATTCCTACACCAATTAATGAGGAAGCTAATGATGATGATCATGAAACTTTGGATCGAGTTACCGCTGAACTTCGTAGATCAACCAGAGTACGTTCAACACCAGAGTGGTATGACAATCAGTTCTGGAAGTCATGTTACTAGACCATGATGAACCTACGAACTATGAGGAAGTGATGATGATCCCAGATTCCACAAAATGGCTTGAGGCCATGAAATCTGAGATGGGATCCATGTATGAGAACAAAGTGTGTACTTTGGTTGACTTGCCCGATGATCGGCAAGCCATCGAAAATAACTTCAAGAGGAAGACCGACGCTGACGGTAATGTTATTGTTTACAAAGCTCGACTTGTTGCGAAAGGTTTTCGACAAGTTCAAGGAGTTGACTACGATGAGACTTTCTCACCCGTAGCGATGCTTAAGTCTGTCCGAATCATGTTAGCAATTGCCGCATTTTATAAAATCTGGCAAATGGATAGCGAAACTGCATTGTTTAATGGATTTAGTAAACATGAGTTGTATATGATGCAACCAGAAGGTTTTGTCGATCCAAAAGGTGCTAACAAAGTGTGCAAGCTCCAGCGATCCATCTATGGACTGGTGGAAGCATCTCGGAGTTGGAATATACGCTTTGATGAGGTGATCAAAGCATATGGTTTTATACAGACTTACGGTGAAGCCTATATTTACAAGAAAGTGAGTGGGAGCACTACAACATTTCTGATAAGTATATGTGAATGACATATTGTTGATCAGAAATAATGTAGAATATTCTGGAAAGCATAAAGGAGTGTTTGAAAGGAGTTTTTTCAAAGAAATACCTCGGTGAAGCTGCTTACATATTGGGCATCAAGATCTATAGAGATAGATCAAGACGCTTGATGAGACTTTCGATGCGTACATACCTTGATAAGATTTAGAAGTAGTTCAAAATGGATCAGTCAGAGAAGGAGTCCTTGCCTGAGTTAAAAGGTATAAAATTGAGTAAGACTCAAAACCTGACCTCGACAGAAGATAGAGAAAGAATGAAAGTCATTCCCTATGCCTCAGCCATAGGTTCTATAAAGTATGCCATGATGTGTACCAAACCTGTTGTGTACCTTGCCATGAGTTTGACAAGGAGGTACAATAGTGATCCAGGAGTAGATCACTGTACAACGGTCAAAAATTATCCTTAGTTACTGGATGACTAAGGAAATATTTCTCGGTTATGAAGGTGATAAAGAGTTCGTCGTAAAGAGTTACATCGATGCAAGCTTTGACACCAATCCAGATGACTCTAAGTAT
The DNA here is from genome assembly GCA_902687465.1 of Secale cereale. Classification (NCBI taxonomy): domain Eukaryota; kingdom Viridiplantae; phylum Streptophyta; class Magnoliopsida; order Poales; family Poaceae; genus Secale; species Secale cereale. Next base: position 705,125,565 of record LR738712.1, read on the forward strand.
CAATCTGGACGCATATTGAAAGTGGGAGCAATTAGCTAGAGTAGCTCCATGCAGAGCATTGTAGACATAGAAATTTGCAAAATACATACGGATCTGAATGTGACAGACCCGTTGACTAAACTTCTCTCACAAGCAAAACATGATCACACCTTATTACTCTTGGGTGTTAATCACATAGCGATGTGAACTAGATTATTGACTCTAGTAAACCCTTTGGGTGTTGGTCACATACCGATGTGAACTATGAGTGTTATTCACATAACGATGTGAACTATCGGTATTAAATCACATGGCGATGTGAGCTAGATTATTGGCTCTAGTGCAAGTGGGAGACTGAAGGATATATGCCCTAGAGGCAATAATAAAGTTATTATTTATTTCCTTATATCATGATAAATGTCTTTTATTCATGCTAGAATTGTATTAACCGGAAACTTAGTACATGTGTGAATACATAGACAAAACAGAGTGTCCCTAGTATGCCTCTACTAGACTAGCTCATTGATCAAAGATGGTTATGTTTCCTAGACATAGACATGAGTTGTCATTTGATCAACGGGATCACAACATTAGGAGAATTATGTGATGGACTAGACCCATCCGTTAGCTTAGCACTATGATCGTTCAGTTTTACTGGTATTGCTTTCTTCATGACTTATACATGTTCCTATGACTATGAGATTATGCAACTCCCGAATACCGAAGGAACACCTTGTGTGCTACCAAACGTCACAACGTAACTGGGTGATTATAAAGATGCTCTACAGGTGTCTCCAAAACTGTTCGTGGTGTTGGCATAGATCAAGAATAGGGCTTGTTACTCCGAGTGTCGGAGAGGTATCTCTGGGCCCTCTCGGTAATGCACATCATAATAAGCCTTGCAAGCAAATGACTAATGATTTAGTCATGAGATGATGTATTACGGAATGAGTAAAGAGATTTGCCGGTAACGAGATTGAACTAGGTATTTAGATACCGACGATCGAATCTCGGCCAAGTAACATACTGATGACAAAGGGAACAACGTATGTTGTTATGCGGTTTGACCGATAAAGATCTTCGTAGAGTATGTGTGAGCCAATATGAGCATCCAGGTTCCGCTATGGTTATTGGCCGGAGATGAGTCTCGGTCATGTCTACATAGTTCTCGAACCCGTAGGGTCCACACGCTTAACGTTTGATGACGATCCGTATTATGAGTTTATAAGTTTTGATGTACCGAAGGTAGTTCGGAGTCACGGATGAGATCATGGACATGCCGAGGAGTCTCGGAATGTCCGTGACATAAAGATTGATATATTGGACGACTATATTCGGACACCGGAAGTGTTCCAGAAAAGTTTCGGATTTAACTGGAGTGCCGGAGGGGTCACCGGAACCCCCCGAGGGAGTATGGGCCATAGTGGGCCATTGAGGGAATAGAGAGAGGTAGCCCATTGGTCTGGCCGCACCACCCCCCTAAGAATCCTAGTTGGACTAGGAAAGGGGGGAGGTGCCCCTCTTCTTCCTTCTTCTCTTCCCCTTCCTTTCCTACTCCTAGTAGGAATAGGAAAGGGGATTCATATTCCTACTAGGAGTAGGAATCCTACTCCCTTGGCGCGCCCTAAGCCTGGCCGCACCTCCCCCCTTTCTCCTTTATATACGGGGGCAGGGGGCACCCAAAGACACAGAAGAAGCATTGTTCTAGCCATGTGCGGTGCCCCCCTCCACAGAAACACACCTCGGTCATACCGTTGCAATGCTTAGGCGAAGCCCTGCGCCGGTAACTTCATCATATCCGTCACCACGCCGTCGTGCTGACGAAACTCTCCCGTGACGCTCAACTGGATCAAGAGCTCGTGGGATGTCATCAAGCTGAACGTGTGCTGAACGCGGAGGTGTCGTACGTTCGGTGCTTGATCGGTTGGATCGCGAAGAAGTTTGACTACATCAACCGTGTCACTAGATGCTTCCGCTTTCGGTCTACGAGGGTACGTAGACACACTCTCCCCTCTCGTTGCTATGCATATGGTAGATAGATCTTGCGTGATCGTAGGAAAATTTTGAAATACTACGTTCCCCGACAGTTCCTTATGTTAAACATGAGATAGTTGCTATTGCACCCACACATGATAGTCCTATTATCTTTTTGAATTCTCCAAACTACACTATATCAGAGAAGTTTGCGCTTATTAAGGATTATATTGATGGGTTGCCTTTTTCCGTTACACATGATGATTTTGATGAATATAATATGCATGTGCTTGCTGCTTCTACTTGCAATTATTATGAGAGAGGAACTACATCTCCGCCTCTCTATGTTTCCAACACGATAAAATTGCAAGAAACTGCTTATACTATAAATTGGCCTTTACTTGATTTGCATGAATTGTTCTTTTATGACATGCCTATGCATAGGAAGATAGTTAGACTTCGTTTTTGCATGACACATATCACTTTGTGCTCACTACTAAACGCCAAATCATTGTTAATTAAAATTGGCTTTGATATACCTTGGGATCCGGGTGGATCCATTACTTGAGCACTATATGCCTAGCTTAACGGCTTTAAAGAAAGTGCTGCCAGGGAGACAACCCAGAAGTTTTAGAGAGTCATTTATTTCTGTTGTGTGATTTTATAAAGTTTAAAAACAAAATAAAATAAAAAGGGGAACCTAAAACTTTTTCAAAAAGAAAAGTGAAAGTTAGAAGGACGAGCACCGTTGAAATGGGGGAGCTCCTTGAACTTTGTTCATGCCCATGGAAACTTTGCAAATCTTGAATTACATAAACTTTTCAACAAATATAACTATCCCCTTGTACAATTCCATTGTGTTATAAAAATAATGTGCCAATAGTTTCCTTTCGGATGATTAAACTGCTTGTTGGTTTGTGCGGTGCAAAAACAGAACCTTTGGCTGTAGTGCACGATTTTACATTTTTTTACTGAAACGTCGAAAGGATCTGAAACCTTTTGCAAAGTCTTGCTATACAAATTATTGATATTTTCCTAATTTTTCCATAATTTTTAGGGTTACAGAAGTATGGTTAATGTTCAGATTACTACAGACTGTCCTGTTTTCACATATTGCTGTTATAGCTTCATTATTTGCATATGTTTGGATTCTTGTTGAAGCCTCCCTGACTTGGGGCCATAGAATTGTGATAGCATACAGTGGGTAATGTTTGTTCATAATTATACAATAATGTTTGAGCAGTACATGATGGGATTTTATTGATCATATGCACTAACCCCGCCACTAAAAGTTCGATTAAGTTTTGTGTGGATGAAGTGTTCGAAGATCGAGGAGGTCTCGATATGAGGAGAAGGACGAGAGGTAAGAGCTTAAGCTTGGGGATGCACGAGGCACCCCAAGTAAATATTCAAGGATACTCAAGCGTCTAAGCTTGGGGATACCCCGGAAGGCATCCCATCTTTCTTCAACAATATCAGTATGTTTTCGGATTCGTTTCGTTCACATGATATGCGTAAACTCTTGGAGCGTCGTGTGCTTTTTATATTTCTTTTAATAAATGCACCATGCTGGTATGAGATAGTCCTTGGCTGATTTATAGGATGCTCTTTGCACTTCACTTATATCTTTTGAGTATGGCTTTATAGAATGCTTCTTGTGCTTCACTTATATCATTTGAAGTTTGGATTGATTGTTTCTCCTCACATAGAAAACCGCCATTTGTAGAATGCTTTTTTGCTTCACTTATATTTGTTGGAGCGTGGGCATACCTTTTGTAGAAAGAATTAAAACTATTTTGCTTCACTTATATCTATTTAAGAGAGTTGACAGGAATTGGTCATTCACATGGTTAGTCATAAAATCCTACATAAACTTGTAGATCGCTGAATATGATATGTTTGATTCCTTGCAATTGTTTTGCGATATAAAGATGGTGATATTAGAGTCATGCTAGTGGGTAGTTGTGGATTGTAGAAATCCTTGTGTTGAGGTCTGTGATTCCCGAAGCATGCACGTAAGGTGAACGGTTATGTGATAAAGTCGGAGCATGATTTATTTTTTGATTGTCATCCTTTGTGTGGAGGTCGGGATCGTGCGATGGTTAACTCCCACCAACCCTTCCCCTAGGAGCATGCGTGTAGTACTTTGTTTCGATGGCTAATAATTTTTTGCAATAAGTATGTGAATTATTTATGACTAATGTTGAGTCAATGGATTATACGCACTCTCACCCTTCCACCTTGCTAGCCACTCTAGTACCGCGCAATTTTCGCCGGTGCATCAAACCACCTTGTATCCTTCCTCAAAACAGCCACCATACCTACCTATAATGGCATTTCCATAGCCATTCTGAGATATATTGCCATGTAACTCCAAGTTCAGTTTATTATGGCACGCACCATCATTGTCATGTTGCCTTGCATGATCATAAGATAGCTAGCATGATGTTTCCATGGCTTATTCGTTTTTTGATGTCATTGCTATGCTAGATCATTGCACATCCCGGTACACCATCAGAGGCATTCATATAGAGTCATATTTTTGTTCTAGTATCGAGTTGTAAGTAAATAAAAGTGTGATGGTCATCATTGTTAGAACATTGTCCCATGTGAGGTTATAAAAATAAAAGAGGCCAATGAAGCCCAAATAAAAAAAAGAGGCCAAAGAAGCCCACCAAAAAAAAGAGAGGCCAAAGAGCCAAAAAAATAAAAAAGGGAAAATAAAAAAATTGAGAGAAAAAGAGAGAAGGGACAATGTTACTATCTTTTTTCCACACTTGTGCTTCATCATAGCACCATGTTAATCATGATAGAGAGTCTCCTATGTTGTCACTTTCATATACTAGTGGGAATTTTCATTATAGAACTTGGCTTGTATATTCCAACGATGGGCTTCCGCAAATGCCCTAGGTCTTCATGAGCAAGCAAGTTGATGCACACTCACTAGTTTTCTTTTGAGATTTCATACACTTATAGCTCTATTACATTTGTTACATGGCAATCCCTACTCACTCACATTGATATCGATTGATGGACATCTCCATAGTCCAATGATTTTCCTAGTTGATGTGAGACTTTCTCCCTACTTTTGTCAATCACCACCTTCTATTCCACCCATACTGCTATGTCCATGGCTCACACAAATGTATTGCATGAAAGTTGAAAAGTTTTAGAATACTAAAGTATGAAACAATTGCTTGGCTAAAACCGGGGTTGTGCATGATTTAAATACTTTGTGTGGTGAAGATGGAGCATAGCCAGACCATATGATTTTGTAGGGATAACTTTCTTTGGCCATGTTATTTTGAAAAGACATGATTGCTTTATTAGTATGCTTGAAGTATTATTGTCTTAATGTCAAATGATAGACTATTGCTTTGAATCACTCGTGTCTTAATATTCATGCCATGATTAGATTACATGATCAAGATTATGCTAGGTAGCATTCCATATCAAAAATTATTTTTTTATCATTTACCAACTCGAGGACAAGCATGAATTAAGCTTGGGGATAATGATACATCTCCATCGTATCAATAATTTTTGGTTGTTCCATGCCAATTTTATACAACTTTCATATACTTTTGGCAACTTGTTATACTACTTTTAGGACTAACATATTGATCCAGTGCCCAGTGCCAGTTCCTATTTGTTGCATTTTTTTGTTTCGCAGAATATCCATATCAAACGGAGTCCAAACAAGATAAAAACGGACAGAGATATTTTTTTTGGAATATATGTGAATTTTGGTAGGTGGAATCAACGTGAGACGATGCCTGAGGGGCCCACGAGGGTGACGAGCGCGCCCCAAGGGGTCAGGCGTGCCCTGGGTCCTCGGGGCCACTCCGTAAGGCGGCTGGTGCCCTTCTTTCGCCGCAAGAAATCTAATATACGGATAAAAGTTGTGTCAAAAATTCAGCCAAATTGGAATTACGGATCTCCGGGAATACAAGAAACGGTGAAAGGCCAGAATCTGGGAACGCGGAAAAAGAGAGAGACAGAGAGACATATCCAATCTCGAACGGGCTCTCGCCCCTCCGCCGCCATGGAGGCCATGGACCAGAGGGGAAACCCTTCTCCCATCTAGGGAGAAGGTCAAGGAAGAAGAAGAAGGAGGGGGGCTCTCTCCCCCTCTCTCCCGGTGGCGCCAGAACGCTGTCGGGGCCATCATCGTGTGACGGCGATCTACACCAACACCTCTGTCATCTTCACCAACATCTCCATCACCTTCCCCCATCTATCTACAGCGGTCCACTCTCCCGCAACCCATTGTACCCTCTACTTGAACATGGTGCTTTATGCTTCATATTATTATCCAATGATGTGTTGCCATCCTATGATGTGTGAGTAGATTTTCGTTGTCCTATCGGTGATTGGTGAATTGCTATGATTGATTTAATTCGATTGTGGTTATGTTGCTGTCCTTTGGTGCCCATCATATGAGCGCGTGCGTGGATCACACCATAGGGTTAGTTGTATGTTGATAGGACTACGTATTGGAGGACAAGAGTGACAGATGCTTCAACCTAGCGTAGAAATTGATGCATACGGATTGAAGGGGGACCATTTATCTTAATGCTATGGTTGGGTTTTACCTTAATGAACGTTAGTAGTTGCGGATGCTTGCTAATAGTTCCAATCATAAGTGCATAGAATTCCAAGTCAGGGATGACATGCTAGAAGTGGCCTCTCCCACATAAAACTTGCTATCGGTCTAGTAACGTAGTCAATTGCTTAGGGACAATTTCGCAACTCCTACAAGCACTTTTCCACACTCGCTATATTAACTTTATTGCTTCTTTACCTAAACAACCCCTAGATTATATTTACGTGCTCTTTATATTCTTGCAAACCTACCCCACAAAAACTACAAAGTACTTCTAGTTTCATACTTGTTCTAGGTAAAGTAAACGTCAAGCGTGCGTAGAGTTGTATCGGTGGTCGATAGAACTTGAGGGAATATTTGTTCTACCTTTAGCTCCTCGTTGGGTTCGACACTCTTACTTATCGAAAGAGGCTACAACTGATCCCTACACTTGTGGGTTATCAACGTTGAGCATGAACATTATATATGGATCTTGTTTGTTGCGAAACGGTTATTCATTTAAATCAGAGAATAATGATTGTTCTATTTATATGGGTAATATCTTTTATGGTCATGCACCCTTCATGAGTGGTCTATTTTTGTTGAATCTCAATCGTGGTGATACACATATTCATAATATTGATGCCAAAAGATGCAAAGTTGATAATGATAGTGCAACATATTTGTGGCACTGCAGTTTAGGTCATTGTGACGCCCCCGATTTGACCGTACACTAATCATGCACGCAAATGTGTACGACCAAGATCAGGGACTCACTGGAAGATATCACAACACAACTCTAGACACAAATTAAAATAATACAAGCTTTATATTACAAGCCAGGGGCCTCGAGGGCCCGAATACAAAAGCTCGAAAACACAAGAGTCAGCGGAAGCAATAATATCTGAGTACAGACATAAGTTAAACAAGTTTGCCTTAAGAAGGCTAGCACAAAAGTATCAACGACCGAAAAGGCAAGGCCTCCTGCCTGGGACCTCCTAACTACTCCTCGAAGCCGAACTCCACGTAGAAACATCCTCGGGATCAACTGGGTCATGGACTCCACTACCTGGTTGCATCATCGAGAAGAAGGGACAAAAGGGGAAAAAGGGGGAGAAAGCAACCGTGAGTACTCATCCAAAGTACTCGCAAGCAAGGATCTACACTACATATGCAATGATATCTGTGTAAAGGGGTAATATATGTGGACTGAACTGCAGAAAGCAGAATAAGAGGGGGATAGCTAATCCAATCGAAGACTACGCTTCTCGTAACCTCCATCTTGCAGCCGAAGATGAGGGTAGCTGGAAAGTAACAAGTATCCTCGCTTCTCACAGCCTCCGTCTTGCAGCAGTAGAATGGAATAGATGGTAAGTTCACCAGGTAACAACGTATAGCATAATCCTACTCGGCGATCCTCCCGCACATCACCCTGTGGGAGAGCAACCACCGAGTTATCTCTGGCACTTGTAAGGGTGTGTTTTATTAAGTATCCGGTTCTAGTTGTCATGAGGTCGGAATACAACTCCGGGTCGTCCTTTTACCGAGGGACACGGCTATTCGAATAGATTAACTTCCCTGCAGGGGTGCACCACATATCCCAGCACGCTCGATCCCATTTGGCCGGACACACTTTCCAGGGTCATGCCCGGCCTCGGAAGATCAACACGTCGCAGCCCTACCTAAGCACAGCAGAGAGGTCAGCACGTCGGTCTAAGTCCTAAGCACACGGGGGTCTGGGCCCATTGCCCAATGCACACCTGCACGTTGCGAGGGCAGCCGATGAGCAGACCTAGCAACCTCCATTACTAAGGAAGTTACGTTACGCGGTCCGACCCGCGCGCCGCTAAACCGCTGACGTCAAGATGGCTTCGGCTGATACCACGACGTCGAGTACCCATAACTATTCCCACGTAGCTGGTTAGTGCGTATAGACCGAATGGCCAGACTCAGATCAAATATCCAAACTCGTTAAGCGTGTTATTATGAAATAACCGCGGACAACGACCAGGGCCAGGCCACCTCTCCACTGGGTGTCTCAACCTGCCCTGTCGCTCTGCCACAAAGATCCACTCGGGGGCCGTCGGGAACTCAGGCCCACCACTACCTGGATGGAGCCACCTGTCCTTTCAGCCCCCATATCGGAATCACTTGCGGGTACTCAAAGAGCCGACCCGACTTTAGTCACATCATGTATCATGTAAAGTGTATGTAGTATATACCCGTGATCACACCCAAGTGATCACGGCCCGATAGAATAACAGGGCAGACGGACAAGGGTGTAGGGCCACTGATGGAGTACTAGCATCCTATACTAAGCATTAGGATGGCAGGTAAAGTATCAACAGTTGTAGCAACAATGATAGTCTATGCAGCAGAATAGGAGTAACCGAACAGTAACATGCTACACAACTCTAATGCAAGCAGTAGAGAGAAGAATAGGCGATATCTAGTGATCAAAGGGGGGGCTTGCCTGAAAGCTCTGTAGAAGAAAGGAATCTTCGGAAGCGTAGCCGTAGTCGAACACCGAAGCATCAATGGTCTCGGGGTCTATCACAGTATCGGAGTCTACCGAAAATAAGCAACGAAGGGGAAACAAATAAATAACAGAGCAAACAATAGCATCACAAAGCATAACATGGAAATACGCGGTGCTACGTGTGACCTAACGCAGTAGGAGGTGATACTGGCAAGGATGAAAAACATCCGGGAAAGTATTCCTGGTGTTTCGCGTTTTCGGGCAGATGAAACGGAGGGGAATGTTGCATGTTCGGTATGATAGAGATGTGTGGCGGACGAACGGACCGCGTATTCGGGTTCGTCTCGTCGTTCTGAGCAACTTTCATGTACAAAATATTTTCATCCGAGTTACGGTTTAAAAGATATGATTTTCTAAAGGTTTTATTAATTTCTGGAATTTAATATTAATTAAATTAATCCGAAAAAGGATTTATGACATCAGCATGATATCATGCTGACATCAGCATGGTTGACTGGTCAAACTGACCAGTGGGTCCCACCTGTCATTGGCAGTAAACCAACTAACAGTTTAGTTAGATTAATTATGTTTTAGTTAATTATAGATTATGTTAATTAATGATTAGATTAATCTAAATGTGATTAATTAACTTAATTAATTTGTTAATTAATTAATTAATTTATATTTTTATATTTTTATATTTTCTTTTTTTTAACGTTTCTGGGGCTCGGCCCACTTGTCAAAGGCACTGAGGCCTTAGTGGGCACGGGCGCTAACGGGCGCTGGGCGACGGGCGCAACGGGGAGGAGCCCCGTGGGCACGGGCGCCTACCCGGCCGTGGCCAGGCAAGGCCCCGGCGACGAGTGCCGCGGGCAGGGGGGGAGCCCGAGCGGCGAGCGGCGAGCGGCGCGACGGAAGAGACGCGACGGTCGTGGCGGCCATCGGCGGACGAAGGAGCAGGGGGGCACTTGGCCATGGCGGAGGAAGGAGCAGGGGGGCACTTGGCGATGGCGGAGGAGCGCGGTGTGGTTGGGCACGATGGGGCGCCGGTGGGGGAGTGAGACGGTAGAGCGCGGGGGTCCCCGAGCGGCGCGGTGGGAGAAGTGGCCGGAGCGGCGGCCCGGCGAGCCTGGGGGCAGCCGCAGCAGGGCGGAGGCGGGGCAGGGCCC
>LR738712.1:705135997-705193225 GCA_902687465.1 Secale cereale
CGGTGGGGGTGGAGAGGGGATATTTTCCCCCCACTGTAGGGTGGGGGGTTATAGGCTGTCGGTTGGGCCGGCCTGGCTGGGCCGTTTGGCCCAGTTGGGCCGGGGGGTTCGGTCTTTCTTTTATTTCATTTCTTGTTTTGTTCTTTTCTTTTATCTATTTCAGTTTTAGCTTAGTTTCCTTTTGAATCTAGTTTTATAAAAACTACAACTAGCACCTAAATTAGTATTAATAGATATGCTACTGCCATAAATAATTTGTCACTATAATTAAAGTAGTTTGTATTTGTTTATTAATTTAAGAGCATTCATATAATAGTTTTTATCGTTGTTTGAGTTATGATAGTGCATTAAAACACATTATAAAGGTGTGGTTCCTTCACCGACAGTTAATATGGATTATTTTCCACAAACCGAACATTTTGGTTTTAATGTTTTCAAAACTTTTGTTGTTTGCCTTTGTTTCGAAATTTGAATTTGGATCATTCTGAAGTAATGCGAATTTATCGACAGTAACCGCATGACGTGGCGTCATTAGCAGAGGGTTACTGTAGCTCAACTATCCGGGCGTCACAATTCTCCTCCACTACAAGAAATCTCGTCCCGAGATTTAAGCGGTGGAGTAAGGGGGGAAGTGCTGGTAGCGAAAAACTAACGAGTCTTCTCTGTCTTGGTTGCTCTTCTCGAAGAGGTCGGTCCATTACGATGATGTCTTCATTCCCCTTTCTTCAAGTCATCGTGATCAAGTCGTCATCATTTCTTCGGGATCTCCGTCGTCCTACGAACGCGACCAGGTTTTTTTTTGAATGCATCTCCACAAGGCTGGGCATCTGATGGTGAACTCAATGGAAAATACACGAGGTATCCCACGAGTTGTATTTAAGTGAATTCGTCGAGTGCAATGTACAATGGTACCAAAATTTCATATGTGTAGACATTCGCTCGATGCCTAAACAGAAGCTGAAACGGGGGCTTGAGCAATGAGAACAATTAATGTGTTTGATACCAGGATGAAACATGGTATTCCATATAGCTCATGGATTACACACGAAGCCAAGTGCAAAGAATACATTAGAATCCGGGTTGTAAAGAGGAGTCAGGTTTCGATCCAGTGGACCGGTGGGTTATGGGCCCACCATGTGGATTGAAAGTAGGAAGGGTGGTGACATCTTGCACAGCCTCGACAGGGAGGCATGTGAGTGGATAGCTTGTCAGCTATGTTGGCAACAATGTCGGAACCAAGGACGGGGAACGAAGAGAACCATTTTCTTGCTCGTTCAAAGGAGGCAGACCGGTAGGCAAGGTTTTCTTCCATCGTGGTTACAGGAATGTTATCAACCATAGTAACAGGGTCTTACTGACAGAGTTGTACAACAAGGTGTTTACATAAGCAGAGAATTATTACTGCTTAGATTATATGTAGATCAAGGAAAGGTTAAACAAACAAATGGAAAGGAAGATTGTGATTACACACAATTGATAGGAGTATATCCTTCCCATGGACAAGAAGAACATGGCATGTAGGGTAGGAGAGAAAGTACCCAACCATTCAGATAAAGAGGCAAGGATTAATCAAGATGTTACCCATACAACGGTGTCTGGATAACTGACTAAGAAACATTTAGCATTGGGCTTCAAATGCTCTTGTTGATGAGCGGGGTATCATAGTCATGCTTCGAGGTAGCAATGATATGGTGTTTCAATCAAGGGACAGACCTTGGATACACAAATGATCCATCAGAAGCATCTTATAGAATAAGTGATACAATCACCTCCTGGAAGATTGGCTATCCTTGCAAAAGAAATTATAATGATGGGTCCTCCAGCCAGGGGTGCTGGGCATGACATCATATTATCGGGTCATCAAAGGACCAACATTATAACTCCTGGAAAGTTGCCCCAACCATCATATCTGACCGAGATTCAGATCTGATTGGTGTCATGATACCTCAAACTCGGGATGTTTGAGAAGAAAAGGTGCAACACAAATCGACGAAATGGCATTGCAAGATTCTCGGGAAATGAACTATGGGAGCGGGTTCCCGAAACAATAGTTCATCATTAAACCAAGGAGAGGATGAGGAGGTGGCTGATGGGCTCAGCGACAATTCATCGAAAATTCCAAACGAATGGATTTCCACAATAATGTGAACAAGAGGATGACACTCGTCAATTCAAAAGATATAATGTTGTATGCTTGAGGAAAACATACACCATTAATCATTAGTAGAAAGGTGTGCCCGAAATATGACCTTAGGCAGCAAGATCAATGTTAGAGTGATGATTCAATAACCAACAGTCTAAGAACGAACTGTCGATCGTTAACTTCAAAGCAATAGGGTTGCTAGAAGTACATAACTCAAGCAGCATTGGTAGCCCGGTTAAAAACAACACGGGGACCAAGGAAGAATGGTGATGGTGAGAAGTATCATCATACCGAGAATCTCTAAGAGGTGAAGCAATCCCCACCACATTCTCGACATAAAAGACAGTACTACTTCAATGCAGAACACAACACTAGCTGGAAAGCAAGTTGTATTCATAACGTGGACAAGTTCGCGATGAAAGGAAGTCAAGGGTGTTGTCGATGATAATAAAAATCAACGAGGGCAAGGAGAGTATTTCTCACCATGAACACAATTGACATCCCGGAAGAAGTCAAAGTGTGGAAGGTGATCACGACACATTTGTCGGGAGGTTTCAAGAGGATGCAATCGAAGATCGGTTGCGTCAAGCAAGGGAATGACGAAGTGGCAAGCTATTGGGTCAATATAAAAGATGCAAGCTCGGAATCAAAGTTGCCTTACTAAACAAGCAACTAGATGTTGAAAGCTCGACGTAAGTTGTGCTCAATCTCTGAAGAATTCGTGCACCAAAGAAGGACGAGGTAGCACAGTCAAAGATAGCTAGACAAGGGATGTACCCGATAGTCTAGGAATAAACCAGATTGAGTTTAAAGATTTCCCAATAACATCTACTAGAGGTGTTGAATTTTTAGAGCGGATTTGATTTACTAAACGGTGTCCTCGGTTGACGGCAACCTAGAACCCGTAGAGTGATTACGACAAGCAAAGGTATTACTTCATCAAAAGTTCAAAAGGTGTGGCGCAAGGGCATGATATCCTCAAGATATCAGAGGGTAAAACTCGAAGGTAGAACACGATAGAAGTTGAACTAGGTCATTGACCTATGACAGTAGATGATTTAACCTTGTCAAAAATTGACGAGGCCTGGAATGGATTTATTCCAGATATATTGAATACGGACAGCATGGTCGGAACCATAACTGCAAGGGATCAAATTTATTGACACCGAAAGAATTATTTAGATGAAAAATCATTTTGCAAGAAGCTCCCGAGATGGTCTACATCATTTTCATGGGCATGAACACAAAGTTCAAGGTTGACTCCCACTTCTTTAATGCATATCATTTCATTCACCTCTCGCTTTAATAAAACTTTAGTGTTGGAAGTTTAACTGGTAGAACACCGGAAGAGTATGACTTGTGAAAACCTTCGGGTTTTCACGGATTAGGGGAAGGCATAGGTTCAACCCATCGGGCATCTTAGTAACTTATACCATAAGTTTCAAGGTAAAAGCACAAGCTCAAAATCAGAGCATGGTTGACCAAGCAGAGAATACAATTTACCAAAGGCATTATGTATCAGGGGAAGAACTCACAAGGTGACTGGATATGAAGGACACTGTCGGATAATAATCCAACAATGGATCAGGCGATCCACAACGGAACTCATGTGAGTATCGGCACTCACTCAGTGGAAGAAAGAATGCAGAGGCATCATATTCAAGAATCACCTGATTAGCCTGATGCTTAACTGGAAAGAAATTATGGTTTCCAAAATGAAGGATCAGAAGCAGACGCTCTGATCAAGGATGGATAAATTGAAAACACTTAGTTGGACAATCGATAAAGGTTTGAATTGCCGAGAACCAACTCATGTCCGGAATGACGTCTGAGCCGGAAAGATAATTTTAAAAAGGACAACCTGATGACTGTGTGCATACGCACACATTGAATCAATAGGCTCAAAAATGGCTAAGATAATGGATGTTAACGAAGACTACTAGTCATATGGAATTAACCATAATGTAAGCAGGCAAGAATTTCAAGAGTAACAGGCCAGAGAGGATTTTCGAAAGATCGAAAAGTATTCCGAAGAATTTTGTGAGACACATGAACAATTGAGAAAAAGGATCCTCGATAAATGTGATGAGATAACCGTAAGGGTTTTCATGTGCATAAAACTGCAAGACAGTAAACTCAAATGATTCTCGGGACAACGAAGAATATTTCGAGGCCTCTTATAACAACAAGAGCGACGAGGAATGATCAAGAGAATGACAAGTGCATGCATATATCCATAGGGATATATCGGTGGCAGTGAATTACAAAGGCGATGATCACAAGTTCTCGGGTTAACAGCGGAGAGTATCTTCAGGGTCTTCTGGTGCAGCAGACGATCATCGGTAATAAGGTGCTCTCCGGGTGAAAGTGATAACGATATCCTAATGTTAGATTTTGCAAAATTCATTTATCCCGAATAGAAGAGAGATCAGAGTCCCAGAGTAAAGACGAGGAGTAAAAGATCCTAATACCACCCAATGGTGCTGTGGGCCCGTAAGCCACACAACAAGTTAGTAAATTTGTTTTTCAAAGACTAGACTCAACTTTGGCCAAGGAGTTGGAAAGGGGGATTCCTACAGGCAGTCGGCTCTGATACCAATTTGTGACGCCCCCGATTTGACCGTACACTAATCATGCACGCAAATGTGTACGACCAAGATCAGGGACTCACTTGAAGATATCACAACACAACTCTAGACACAAATTAAAATAATACAAGCTTTATATTACAAGCCAGGGGCCTCGAGGGTTCGAATACAAAAGCTCGAAAACACAAGAGTCAGCGGAAGCAATAATATCTGAGTACAGACATAAGTTAAACAAGTTTGCCTTAAGAAGGCTAGCACAAAAGTAGCAACGACCGAAAAGGCAAGGCCTCCTGCCTGGGACCTCCTAACTACTCCTCGAAGCCGAACTCCACGTAGAAACATCCTCGGGATCAACTGGGTCATGGACTCCACCACCTGGTTGCATCATCGAGAAGAAGGGACAAAAGGGGAAAAAGGGGGAGAAAGCAACCGTGAGTACTCATCCAAAGTACTCGCAAGCAAGGATCTACACTACATATGCAATGATATCTGTGTAAAGGGGTAATATATGTGGACTGAACTGCAGAAAGCAGAATAAGAGGGGGATAGCTAATCCAATCGAAGACTACGCTTCTCGTAACCTCCATCTTGCAGCCGAAGATGAGGGTAGCTGGAAAGTAACAAGTATCCTCGCTTCTCGCAGCCTCCGTCTTGCAGCAGTAGAATGGAATAGATGGTAAGTTCACCAGGTAACAACGTATAGCATAATCCTACTCGGCGATCCTCCCGCACATCACCCTGTGGGAGAGCAACCATCGAGTTATCTCTGGCACTTGTAAGGGTGTGTTTTATTAAGTATCCGGTTCTAGTTGTCATGAGATCGGAATACAACTCTGGGTCGTCCTTTTACCGAGGGACACGGCTATTCGAATAGATTAACTTCCCTGCAGGGGTGCACCACATATCCCAGCACGCTCGATCCCATTTGGACGGACACACTTTCCAGGGTCATGCCCGGCCTCGGAAGATCAACACGTCGCAGCCCTACCTAAGCACAGCAGAGAGGTCAGCACGTCGGTCTAAGTCCTAAGCACACAGGGGTGTGGGCCCATCGCCCAATGCACACCTGCACGTTGCGAGGGCGGCCGGTGAGCAGACCTAGCAACCTCCATTACTAAGGAAGTTACGTTACGCAGTCCAACCCGGCGCGCGCCGCTAAACCGCTGACGTCAAGAAGGCTTGGGCTGATACCACGACGTCGAGTACCCATAACTATTCCCACGTAGCTGGTTAGTGCGTATAGACCGAATGGCCAGACTCAGATCAAATATCCAAACTCGTTAAGCGTGTTATTATGAAATAACCGCGGACAACGACCAGGGCCAGGCCACCTCTCCACTGGGTGTCTCAACCTGCCCTGTCGCTCTGCCACAAAGATCCACTCGGGGGCCGTCGGGAACTCAGGCCCACCACTACCTAGATGGAGCCACCTGTCCTTTCAGCCCCCATATCAGAATCACTTGCGGGTACTCAAAGAGCCGACCCGACTTTAGTCACATCATGTATCATGTAAAGTGTATGTAGTATATACCCGTGATCACACCCAAGTGATCACGGCCCGATAGAATAACAGGGCAGACGGACAAGGGTGTAGGGCCACTGATGGAGTACTAGCATCCTATACTAAGCATTAGGATGGCAGGTAAAGTATCAACAGTTGTAGCAACAATGATAGGCTATGCAGCAGAATAGGAGTAACCGAACAGTAACATGCTACACTACTCTAATGCAAGCAGTAGAGAGAAGAATAGGCAATATCTGGTGATCAAAGGGGGGGCTTGCCTGGAAGCTCTGTAGAAGAAAGGAATCTTCGGAAGCATAGCCGTAGTCGAACACCGATGCATCAATGGTCTCGGGGTCTATCACAGTATCGGAGTCTACCGAAAATAAGCAACGAAGGGGAAACAAATAAATAACAGAGCAAACAATAGCATCACAAAGCATAACATGGAAATACGCGTTGCTACGTGTGACCTAACGCAGTAGGAGGTGATACTGGCAAGGATGAAAAACATCCGGGAAAGTATTCCCGGTTTTTCGCGTTTTCGGGCAGATGAAACGGAGGGGAATGTTGCATGTTCGGTATGATAGAGATGTGTGGGGGACGAACGAACCGCGTATTCGGGTTCGTCTCGTCGTTCTGAGCAACTTTCATGTACAAAATATTTTCATCCGAGTTACGGTTTAAAAGATATGATTTTCTAAAGGTTTTATTAATTTCTGGAATTTAATATTAATTAAATTAATCCGAAAAAGGATTTATGACATCAGCATGATATCATGCTGATGTCAGCATGGTTGACTGGTCAAACTGACCAGTGGGTCCCACCTGTCATTGGTAGTAAACCAACTAACAGTTTAGTTAGATTAATTATGTTTTAGTTAATTGTAGATTATGTTAATTAATGATTAGATTAATCTAAATGTGATTAATTAACTTAATTAATTTGTTAATTAATTAATTAATTAATATTTATATTTTTTATTTTATTTATTTTTTCTTTTTTTAAACGTTTCTGGGGCTGGGCCCACTTGTCAAAGGCACTGAGGCCTTAGTGGGCACGGGCGCTGGGCGACGGGCGCAACGGGGAGGAGCCCCATGGGCACAGGCGCCTACCCGGCCGTGGCCAGGCAAGGCCCCGGCGACGAGCGCCGCGGGCAGGGGGGAGCCCGAGCGGCGAGCGGCGAGCGGCGCGACGGAAGAGGCGCGACGGTCGTGGCGGCCATCGGCGGACGAAGGAGCAGGGGGGCACTTAGCCATGGCGGAGGAAGGAGCAGGGGGCACTTGGCCATGGCGGAGGAGCGCGGTGTGGTTGGGCAAGACGGGGCGCCGGTGGGGGAGTGAGACGGCAGAGCGCGGGGGTCCCCGAGCGGCGCGGTGGGGGAAGTGGCCGGAGCGGCGGCCCGGCGAGCCTGGGGGCAGCCGCAGCAGGGCGGAGGCGGGGCAGGGCCCGGTGGCGTGGGGGAGGCGGGCGAAGGGAGAGACAGGGGTTGGGGCGCGGCGGCGCAGCGTAGTAGGGGGGCGGCGGAGCGGGACGCGCGGGTGGCCTGGAGGGGAAGTGGCCAGGGCCGATCCAGAGGTGAGGCCCGAGCGCCCATGGCGACGACGACTAGTGCGGTACGGGAAGAGGAGAAGGAGGGGGCTCACGAGGTGGTTCGCAGGGTACTCGGCAGCGGGGGTCGAGGGGGTGGTCGTGGACGACGGTGACGGTGGCGAGGCAGCCCGGCGGCGGCGATCCGAAGGCCGGCGTCGGGCGTCGAGCGGCGTCGGGGCCGATGGGGTTCTCGCTCCCGATCCAGTCGAGAGAGAGGGGGGGAAAGTGTCGGTGGGGGTGGAGAGGGGATATTTCCCCCCACTGTAGGGTGGGGGGCTTATAGGCTGTCGGTTGGGCCGGCCTGGCTAGGCCGTTTGGCCCAGTTGGGCCGGGGGGTTCGGTCTTTCTTTTATTTCATTTCTTGTTTTATTCTTTTCTTTTATCTATTTCAGTTTTAGCTTAGTTTCCTTTTGAATCTAGTTTTATAAAAACTACAACTAGCACGTAAATTAGTATTAATAGATATGCTACTGCCATAAATAATTTGTCACTATAATTAAAGTAGTTTGTATTTGTTTATTAATTTAAGAGCATTCATATAATAATTTTTATCGTTGTTTGAATTATGATAGTGCATTAAAACACATTATAAAGGTGTGGTTCCTTCACCGACAGTTAATATGGATTATTTTCCACAAACCGAACATTTTAGTTTTAATGTTTTCAAAACTTTTGTTGTTTGCCCTTGTTTCGAAATTTGAATTTGGATCGTTCTGAACTAATGCGAATTTATCGACAGTAACCGCGTGACGTGGCGTCATTAGCAGAGGGTTACTGTAGCTCAACTATCCGGGCGTCACAGTCATATTGGTGTAAAGCGCATGAAGAAACTCCATGCACATGAACTTTTGGAATCACTTGATTATGAATCATTTGATACTTGCAAACCATACCTCATGGGCAAGATGACTAAAACACCGTTCTCCGGAAGAATGGAGCGATCTACTGACTTATTAGAAATAGTACATACCAATGTATGCGTCTGATGAGTGTTGAGGCTCGCGGTGGGTATCATTATTTTTTGACCTTCACAGATGATTTGAGCAGATATGGGTATATCTACTTAATGAAACATAAGTCTGAAACATTTGAAAAGTTCAACTAATTTCAGAGTGAAGTAGAGATTCATCGTAATAAGAAAATAAAGTTTCTATGGTCTGATCGCGGAGGCGAATATTTGAGTTACGAGTTTGGTCTTCATTTGAAACAATGTGGAATAATTTCACAGCTCACGCCACCTGGAACACCACAACATAATGGTGTGTCCGAACATCGTAATCGTACTTTATTAGATATGGGGCGATATATGATGTCTCTTACCAATTGTAGGTTAAAAAGTATATCTAGAGTTGGATAATTAGACTACTTTACCAAATAAAAATCTAGCCTTTTCCCATTTTTAATTCTTGGCAGATTTTAGCAACTTAGAACAAGTCAAGCAATCAACCAACACATGCAATTCTAAGAGTATAGCAGCGGAATGTAAATCATTGCACATGAAGGTAAAGGGAGGGGTTTGGAGATTGCAAACGCAAGTGTAGACACGGATGTTTTAGTCATGGTTCCGGTAGGTGATACTATCGTACATCCACATTGATGGAGACTTCAACCCACGATGGGTAACGGTTGCGCGAGTCCACGGAGCGCTCCACCCACGAAGGGTCCACAAAGAGACAACCTTGTCTATCCCACCTTGGGCATCGCCCACGAAGGACTTGCCTCACTAGGGTAGATCTTCACGAAGTAGGCGATCTCCTTTCCCTTACAAACTCCTTGGTTCAACTCCACAATCTTGTCGGAGGCTCCCAAGTGACACCTAACCAATCTAGGAGACACCACTCTCCAAAAGGTAATAGACGGTGTGTTGATAACGAACTCCTTTCTCAAATGCTTCACATGATAGTCTCCCCGACACTCAAACAACTCCTCACAGATTTGGATATGGTGGAAGAAGAGATTGAAATCAACTTGGGGAAGGCTAGAGAACAAGATTTATGTGGTAGGAATGGAAAATCTTGATCTCAACACTTGAGTAGGTGATTCTCTCTCAGATCTGGATGGCTGAAAGTGTAGGCACGATATGATGGCTCTCTCCACGAATGAAGAGGGGGTTGAGGGGTATATATAGCCTCCACACACAATCCAACCGTTACACACATTTTGGCCAACTCAGTGGGACCGATTCACTAAACTCGGTCTGACTGAAAGGTTCAAATATGTGAATGTTAGGAAACTCGGTGGGACCGACTGGGACATCTCGGCGGGACCGAAAGACTAGGGTTAAGTCATCAGAGAGTTGGCAAGGTGAACTCGTTGTGACTGATTAATAAACTCGGCAGTACCGAAATTAATTAACCTACAACAGTGAGTTTACAGAACCATCTCGGTGAGACCGAACGCCTATATCGGTGAGACCAAAATGTTAGGGTTTGTGGCTCTGGCTAAGTCAAAGGAAACTCGGTGGGACTGGATAGGGAAAATCGGTGAGTCCAAGTTTGGCATTTTGGTTTTGACTTGTTTGAAGTGGAGAGATTGTGTGAGGGTTTTGGAGCATATCATCAAGCATTGTGAGCAACCAATTTGTTAAGCAACACCTCATCCCCTTTTAATAGTATTGGCTTTCCTAAGGACTCAATGTGATCTTGGATCACTAAAAGTAAAAGGTAGAGTCTTGAGCTTTTGCCAAACTTGCTTCCTTAGCTTTTGAGGGGTCCACATCTCCACAATAGCCATGCGTTTCATTGAAATTTCCTGAAATATTTAGCTTGAGGAATCATTAGTTCAATGAGCTATATGTTGTTATAAATTACCAAAACCACCCGGGGATTAGTTGCACTTTCAATCTCTCCCTTTTTGGTAATTGATGACAACATATAGATCAAAGCTTCGACAAATGATAAAGAGTGAAATATATCATTGCTTTGAGAAGTATGTGATAGGCAAGAGCTCCCCCTAAATGTGTGCATTATTAATTATTTGCGTTTGAATGCAAATGCACAACTATATAGGATCATGGGTCACATCTCACACATCACATACATCTTGGTGGAGCATTCAAAAGGATAATAAGTGAATAACAAGTACTCATCACCAAGGAAGTTGCAAAAGATCACATAGAGATATCATCCAAGCACAGTATGATCAATCACAACCATAAATGTAGCATTTCTCCCACAAGTTTCATGCAAGCAAATCACCAAAAGATAGTAGCAAAAATCAAATGCAATAAAAAGCAAAACTCTCTCTCTCTCTCTCAGCCTATATTTCTCCCCCTTTGGAAACAAGTTACTAAAAAGTTCAAAATATACATAGGCTATGCGTCTCTCTAGGCATCTCCTGGAGCTCCTGAAGGAGTCTTCTGGTTGATGTCTCCAGTGTGCGTAGATGGCGTTGAGAGAACTCCTTCTGCAAATATTTCAGCTGATGTCTGAGGGGCTGGTGGAGTTGATGCATGTGTGACTCCCTGGGCAAACTGAGTGGGTCTTAGAATGGTGTTGATAGTGCCAAGTCCAGCCAATAGGTAGTACACAAAATCAAACTTGAATTGACTCTTGTATTCATTTGGGATAGGCTTGTACATGTTTTGCATGGATTCATGGCTCATTCTAGCCTTAGCATGGTTATCTGGATCATCTTCTGACTCAGCTGGAGCACCTATCATAGCAGCCCATTCAGAGATCGTGGACTGATTTTTAGTGCCTTCAGTCATCCATGCAATTCTTCCATCTGGATAGAAATGGGTAGTGGCGTAGAATTGCATTACCATTTCATCATTCCATCTTGCCAGCTTCTTCCCAACAAATTTTGCAGTGTCTGACATCCTGAAGCTCTCATGCACATGTGGAAAGTAGTCAGCATGCTTAATAATGTATTTCCAATCCACCCACTTCATATCATAGACAAAGGGCTTCTTGTCAAGCAGCACTGTCTCATAGAAATCTTGTTGCTCCTTTGTGTGAAACCTGTAGTCAACAGTTGTTCTCCTCCTCACAGCATAGGGATCTGACTTTCTCCATGCTCTCAAACCTGCATCTCTTCTCAGCTTCATATCTTCAGCCTTAGGATAAGCATCATTATGCTCTGGAATCTTAGGCTTGAGATTTCTCACCATTTGTGACTCATCATAGTCACTATATTTTGCCTGCTCTTCCTCTTCTTCTTCTTGAGCTTGAGGCATTGGAGCCTTGTTCTTTGTGCACCTGGAATGTTCCTAGTGTTTCTCTCTTGGGTGCAGACTCGGTGGCTGGGGCAGCAGCTTTGGGGGCAGTTTTGGGCTTTGAAGGAGCAGCCCTTGACTTAATAGCATCCCCCATCAGCTTCTGAGATTTAGGTGCTCGTGCAGCAACCTCTTTTTCTTCTTCTTCTTCCTCATCATCACCATCATCCCTCATAGATGGCTTGCCAACTGAAAGTGGTGTATATCGACTAGAGGGGGGGGTGAATAGGCGATTTTTATGAAAGACTTCAAAACATGAAAGTTTCTAAGACAAACTATAGAACCGATCCTATTTATATGCAGTGGAAGGTAGACTACACTAGACAAGCCATAGTCAAGTATTCAATGAAGTGAAAGCACGAAGACTAATAGCAGCTAGGCAGTATGGATCAGGATGGAAGATTGTATGAAGCCAATCAAAACAAGTAGTCACACAGTGAAGTCAAACAGACAAGGCAAGCAGGCAATGACATCACAACGAAAGATAGTAAGTAAAGAGAAGGAAATGATAGAACCAGTAGCTCGGGGAAGACACTGATTTGTTAGACCAGTTCCAGTTGCTGTGACAACTATACGTCTGGTTAGGGAGGCGGAGATTTAACTCAGAAGACCGCGTCTTCACCTTATTCCCCTTGAGCTAAGGACACTTACTCCTTGCCCAATCACTTTGGTAAGTCTTCAAGGTAGACTTCCAAACCTTCACAGACTTCGTTCACCGGCAATCCACAATGACTCTTGGATGCTCAGAACGCGACACCTAACCGGCTAGAGGAAACACAGTCCTCAAGTGTAACAAGTCTTCAGGTCACACAGACAGAAAGACTTCAGTGATGCCTAACACTCTTTGGCTCTGGATGTTTGGGCTTTGTCCTCACAAGGATCTCTCTCTCAAATGCTTCGGAGGTGGGTTGCTCTCAAATGACAAAAGCCGTGTAATAACTCTGAGCAGCCACCAAATTATGGTGTAGGGGATGGGCTATTTGTCAGGGATATTACTACCAGGTATAAACCGGCCAGGAGGGTCTGGTTTAAGTTATCAAGATTGTATTATCAGAGGCCCAGCGGAGTATGGAGTAGGAAGTTATAGCCCAGAAGGCTTACAGCCCATATGATAGGGCCCATAACTTGAAAACCGTCATATTTTGTAAACTTGGGATGTTAGGTAGAAAGAGCAGAGACCGAGGCAGACACGATTATGAGCCGGCCTTGGGACTCTGTAAACCGGACCGGGCGTCACCTCTTATATAAAGGGACGACCCGGCGATGGTTCAGGACAAGAAACAACAGCTCGAGACACAGGCAAAGCGAATTCGCTCCCTGGTCATCAAAGCCCAAGCAATACCACACCAAACTAGACATAGGCTTTTACCTTCATCGAAGGGGCCGAACTAGTATGAAACCCCTGTGTCCTTCGTCCGCTTTAACCCCTTTAAGCTAACCCATAGCGATGGCCTCACGACTAAGTCCTTTTGCTAGGACATCTGCCGTGCTAAATCCACGACAGTTGGCGCCCACCGTGGGGCTATCGCACGATGGTTTCGAGTTCTTGAAGGGCAGCTTTGAAGGGCTCAAGGGCTACGCAGTGGGCTAGATGACTAAGAGTCATCGCGGTCGGATCTACATCGACGATGCAGGCTGGGGCCCCGAGGCCGATTCAATCGAATACGGGTACAGGGTCCCCTTTGGCGGCATCCACGTCTTCATCGGCAAGATCGGCGAACCGGGCCTTGAGCCGGACACCTTCCCCAACATCGTCGAGTCGGCTCAGCGTGCGAGACCTGCCCGGATTCAGCCCGCCGTGAAGCACGTCTTCATTGGAGCAGTGCATGGAGTACAAGCCGAGGACGGATCGGACTCCGGCGGCGAGACCGTTATTTATGAATCTTCATCCGGAGAGACCGAATCTTTGTATCTGCTGCAGGATGGCCGATCTGAGGGTTGTTCCGATGGCGATAGTATTCTGGACCCCCTCGATCCGCCAAACAGGGTTGCTGTTTTCATGGCCGGATCACAACCTATGCAGCAGCCCTCAACGACAGGGGCGTTAACCTCAGAGGCATTGGGAGCTAGAGCTGGAGATCCTCCCCCGTCACCCTCTGATGCTCTATCCATCTTAGTCGACACTTTGGCAGCGCTTGCAACAGCAGAAGTAGCTCAGGCCGACAAGGAGCAGCATGATGCAGAGATCGCTCAGGTAAAGAGCCGGATTGAGCAAGCCAAGTTGGATCTGGCCACTAAGAAAGCCAGGATGGCTACGAGGCAGGCAGAGCTGGATTCTCAAGCTTATCAGCTCAGGTTAGATCAGAACGCCTCACAAGAAGTAATGTGGAGAAGACAACGATCTCGTTTGCCGCCGGTTTATGAGGCGAGGAATCTCTTTAGCACACCAGGTGCAGGGACCAGTAATCATCCAGAGATAAACCGGGGAGGAGCACCAGGAACAGGCTCGTCGGGTCACCCACCGGTCGCAGAGACAAATCGCCAAGTTGTGCCGACCCAGCATGTGCCCACCCCTCCGGGTCATTACTCTAATCCGTTGGACAACATAGTTGCTGCCGCTTCACGACTAGCCGCCCTTCCCATTGAGGGAACGTCCCCCATAGCAGTGGAGGCACGACGGGCCAAGGAGTTGCTTGATACGGCGCTAACTCAATAGCAAGCTTATTCATAGAGCCGTGAGAGGATTCATTCAACCCCTTGCCCGAGCCGGAGTTATACGAGGCATCTGGATGAACCGGCCGTATCAAGTAGCGCACGGAGATGGCACCACCAGAGGCAGGACAATCCGGCAGGAGAAGAAGCACATGCGCAAGAGGTGGCGGATCAGGCCAGACATACTGCCCAATACGACGCCCGTCAGGCGACGCCGGTTCATCCCACCACCACGGTCGAACCGGGAGTCATGTCCAGTTCCCTGGGAGTACAGTGTCTCATCCCCGCCTTACGGAACGTGAAACTACCCAAAGATTTCAAAGGTCCGTGCAAGGTGCCCAACTACATGGCGGATCTTGCTCCGGAGGTGTGGGTTGAGAGTTATGAGATGGCCATGGAGAAGCTCGACGTGGACGAAGCGGCATGTGCTAAATACTTCACAATGATGCTCGAGGGCACGGCCCGGACATGGTTAAAGGGTTTGCTGCCTAATTCCATCGGATCATGGGGTGAGTTGCCGCGCCGGTTTATCAACAATTTCAAGGACACGTGCAAGCAGCCGATGTCTGTTGTCGATTTAGCTGCATGCGTTCAAGGAGAGCAAGAGTCCACAAGCAGTTGGGTGCGTCGAGTGTCTGAGATCTTGCACTCCTCCAATAGCATCAACCCAAGTACAGCAATAGTAACCTTGGAGGGTAATTGCCAGTTTGAACCTTTGAGGCAGAAATTGGGACGGCTCAAACGTGATTGCAACGACATGGGAACGCTCATGGGCGCTTTGGTGAAGTATGGAGATTCTGATAACACCAAGTATCCATACGCAGATGGAGACAAGTCAGGGAAGGCGAGCAAGAACGGTAAACCGCCGCAGGCCAATCCGGCGGGTCAAGGATACAATGGCAAGCATAAAGCGGAAGGCGGCTCAGACTTTGTGGCCAATACCAATGCTCAAGACAATGGGCAGCGCCGCAAGGGTAGACTGCCCCCACGCAATGGAAGGCCGCCTATTAATCTAGAGCGCCAGTTCAACGTGCCTTGCCCAAAGCACGGTACAGCGGAAAACCCGGCTACGCATCTCTGGAAAGACTGTTTCATTATGCAAGAATTTATGAAACAGACTAAATATGATCATGGGCCCCCCGGCGGATCAGGTCCCGGTTTCAAGGTCCGGGTTATCAAGGTGGTGGATCCGGTTCAGGATACCACGGCGGTAACGGTAACCACAATGGCAACAATCAGCATCAACATAACCAGCAGCATGGTCAGGGTGGATACAACAACCAAGGGAATCAACAGCGTCAGTAGCAGCAGCAATCCGGATATCAGAATAATTCGAAGGAGCTGAGCAGTGGGCAGTATCACGTCTTCACCACAATTTTATGCAAACGGGATCAAAAGGTTCTGAAGAGGGCAGTGCATTCTGTTGAACTGACGATACCGCGTTTTTTGCGTTGGTCTGAGGAACCCATTGTGTGGAGTAGAGAAGATCACCCACCCTGGGTTGACAATCCGGGTCAGTTAGCTCTTGTGGTGGCACCACAAGTGGGTGGTTATAAGTTCACCAAGGTGCTTATGGATGGTGGCAGCAGCATCAACATCCTATATTATGAGACCTTTCGACGTATGGGGTTGACAGACAAGAAGCTCCGACAGTCCAACACAGTGTTCCATGGGGTCGTACCCGGTAAATCGGCCTATCCAGTTGGTAAAATCAATCTGGAGGTTACCTTTGGAGATGAGCATGATTCTAGGTCTGGGACTGTGACCTTTGAGGTAGTCAAGATCAGAAGTCCATACCATGCCTTGTTTGGGCGGCCGGTTTATGCTAAATTCATGGCTAGACCGTGCTATGTTTATCTACAGCTCAAGATGCCGGGCCATAAAGGAACTATTACGGTTCATGGGAGCCGCAAAATTGCATTGGAGTGCGAGGAAGGAGATGCAGCTTATGTCGAGGTGGTTTGTGCCACAGAGGAGCTGAAATTCTACAAGGACAATGTTGATCCAGCGGATATGGCCCCTATGAAGAAGCTAACAACAGAGCATGATCCGGCATTGAAATTCAAGTCAGCTGAGGAGACTAAGCATGTGGATTTTGTTCCGGGCGATTCATCCAAGCAGTTCACTATCAGCGCTAACCTAGACCCCAAATAGGAAAGCGCGCTCATCGAGTTCATCCGTGAGAACCAGGATATCTTTGCGTGGAAGCCTTCTGACATGCCAGGTATACCGATGGAACTCGCTGAGCACAACCTTAATATTGATCCGAAGTTTAAACCGGTCAAACAGTATCTGCGCCGCTTCAATGAGGAAAGGCGCAAGGCTATTGGAGAAGAAGTGGCCAGGCTCTTGGTTGCAGGCTTTATAGTCGAAGTGTTTCATTCGGAGTGGTTAGCCAATCCGGTGCTAGTGCTCAAGAAAAACGGAACTTGGAGAACGTGTGCTGATTACACAGATATGAACAAAGCTTGCCCAACTGATCCTTTTGCTCTCCCCCGTATTGATCAGATCATTGCTGCTACGGCAGGATGTGAGCGGCTAAGTTTTTTGGATGCATATTCAGGTTATCACCAGATTAAGATGGCAATTAAGGACCAGGAGAAGTCAGCTTTTATAACTCCCTTTGTAGCCTTCTGTTATGTATCTATGCCATTTGGGCTCAAGAGCGCCCAGGCAACCTACCAGCGTTGTGTGCAGAACTGCCTACAAGGGCAGATTGGGAGAAATGTCCATGCATATGTTGATAACATTGTGGTGAAATCCAGAAGGATGGGACTGATAGAGGATCTGAAGGAAACCTTTGACAACCTCTGAGTTTACAAAATGATGCTTAATCCAGAGAAGTGCGTTTTCAGTGTTCTGGCAGGCAAGCTCCTGGGGTTCTTAGTGTCAAACAGAGGGATTGAAGCTAATCCGGAGAAGATCAAGGCGATCACGCCCCTGGCTAAACCGGCGTGCATCAACGATGTCCAACGCGTGGCAGGCCGTATTGCAGCACTGAGCCGGTTTATCAGTCATTTGGGGAGAAGGCAATCCCACTTTTTCAGATGATGAAGAAGACAGACAGATTCGTCTGGAGCGACGCTGCTGATGCTGCGTTCGAGGATTTGAAGAGGCAATTGGCAGAGCCGCCAGTCCTTGCTGCCCCGGTGGACAATGAGCCGCTACTGTTATACGTGGCTACCAATGCCCGTGCAGTAAGCGTGGCCATTGTGCTAGAGCGCAAGGAGGCAGGCAAAGAATATCCGGTTCAACGGCCGGTTGAGGTGTTCATTGAGTCGAAACAGAGATATCCACATTGGCGGAAACTGGTGTACGGAGTGTTCATGGCAAACCAGAAGCTGAAGCACTATTTTCAGGGCCACCCAATCACTGTGGTCAGTTCAGCTCCATTAGGGGATATAATCCAGAACAGAGAAGCCACTGGTAGGGTTGCGAAGTGGGCCATTGATCTTAGCCCGCACGGATTAAAGTACGTGCCCCGTACTGCTATAAAGTCCGAAGCACTAGGGGATTTTATCAACGATTGGACAAAGTTGCAGGCACCTGAGGAGAAGCCAGATCATACATACTGGATTATTCACTTTGACGGTTCAAGGCAGTTGGAGGGCTCGGGGGCTGGAGTCGTGTTATCTTCCCCACGAGGTGATAAGTTCTGCGTCCTCCGTTTAATGTTCCCTTGTACTAACAATGCTGCTGAGTATGAAGCTCTCCTCCATGGTCTGCGGATGGCCAAGGAGATGAACTTGAGTCGGGTTAAGTGCTTTGGTGATTCAGATCTGGTGGCACAACAAGTATCTAGCAAGTGGGATTCCATGGATCCGCTCATGGCAGCATATCGACGAGAGGTGGACGCAGTCGCTGGATACTTCAAGGGATATCAGGTGGATCATATAGACCGGCGAAAGAATGAAGCGGCCGACGCGTTAAGCCGGTTGGGTTCCCAACGTAAACCGGTTCCACCTAATACTTTCTTGGATGAATTGCATAATCCGTCGGTGCAGATACCTTCAGAGGAGGACTAGGCTGTTCCTGATCCGGAAGCACAATTGGTTGCAGCGCTTCATATTATTCCGGATTGGACGCTCCCTTACTTGGCATATATGAACCGAGGTGAGTTACTAGAAGACGAAGCCGAGGCCCGGCAGATAATCCGGCGGTCTAAATCCATGACTATTGTCAATGGGGAACTTCATCATCCCAGTGTTTCTGGAGCATTTCAGCGGTGTGTGTCATCAGAAGAAGGCTGTAAGATTCTCAGGGAGATTCATGAAGGCGATTGCGGTCATCACGCCCGTTCAAAATCTTTGGTGGCTAAAGGTTTTCGTCATGGGTTCTACTGGTTGACGACTCACGCCGACGCAGAAGACTTGGTCAGAAAATGTGATGCTTGCCAGAAATTCTCACGACGTGCTCATGTACTGGCGCAGGAGCTGAGGATGATCCCAATTACTTGGCCGTTTGCGACTTGGGGGCTTCATATGGTTGGACCCTTCAAGAGATCCCAGGACAAGAAAACCCACATGTTGGTAGCAGTGGAAAAATTTACAAAATGGGTTGAAGCGGAGCTTGTCAGTAAGTGTGATGCAACAACAACGGTTCAGTTCATCAAAAAGGTGATTTTCCGGTTTGGCTTTCCACACAGCATTATAACTGATAATGGCACAAACTTATCCAAGGGGGCTATGTAGGAATTCTGTCAAAGAGAGCATATTCGCCTTGATGTATCATCAGTAGCTCACCCTCAGTCCAATGGCCAAGCTGAAAGAGCCAATCAAGAGATCTTGAGAGGCATCAAACCCCGGCTTATGGTTCCTTTGCAAAGAACACCGGGTTGTTGGGTGGAGGAATTGCCTTCTATCTTATGGAGCATCAATACTACACCTAACAGACCCACAGGGTACACGCCTTTCTTCATGGTATATGGAGCTGAAGCGGTCCTCCCTAGTGATATCCGGCATGACTCGCCACGTGTGGCAGCTTATGTTGAAGCGGATAATGAACAAGCAAGACAAGACAGCTTGGACCGGCTGGACGAGGAACGGGACACGACAGCAGCGCGATCAGCGATTTATCAACAAGACGTGCGCCGGTACCACAGCCGTCGGGTTAAGACCAGGACGTTTCAGGAAAGAGATCTGGTGCTCCGGCTCATCCAGGACTAGACAGATATGCACAAGTTATCCCCACCTTGGGAAGGACCCTTTGTGGTCAGCAAGAAGCTGCACAATGGATCATACTACCTCGTCGATGTTCGAGAACATAAGGACTCACGTACGGCGGAGGAGGAGACCAAGCGGCCTTGGAACATCGCTCTTCTTCGACATTACTATAATTGAGCCACTGGCTCCACTTTATGTACTATGTATATATTATGATTAATAAAATAAACCGGCGCCCCCGGTAAACCGGGGAATCAGCCATCTTTTTCACAAAGAGTATCACATGGGGGCTTCCGTGCAAGGAAGTTCTCCATGGCCTCTTAAACCGGCGCCCTTGTTAAAATCAAGGAATCTGCCATCCTTTTCAAGAGTATCACATGGGGGCTTCCGTGCAAGGAAGTTTTCCATGGCCTCTTAAGCCGGCGCCCTTGATAAAATCAAGGAATCGACCGTCTTTTCCATACAAACAAGAATCACATGGGGGCTTCCGCGGGCAAGGAAGTTTCCCATGGCCTCTTGAACCGGCGGCCATATGAAGCCCATAATAAGAGCACTGCTCTGGTTGCTTCGGCAATTTCCACATGATGATGAAGGGGCGAAAGAGGGTTTGATGCCTAGCACGACCCAAACATATGCCCCGACGAGCAATGCTCACACGCTACCTGGGGGCTCCTGATGCAAGTTCATCAGCGAGTTGAAAACTCTTTTAGTGAACACAACTTGGAAGCCCGGTGTATACACCTAAAACCCCGGATTAACCTGCCTGCATCAAGTAAATCGCGTCGTCCAGGTAAACCTGGTATGACCCGTCGAACGTATCACAAGTCAATCCCTCGGGACCCTGAACTTGGTCACGTTAAATTGACGATCATCAAGTGATTACCCAAGCCAAAATCTTTATGAGATTTTGAACATTGGGTAGCTGTTGACATTGATGATTTGGTTAAAGATTGCGGATCATCTTAACAGGCTTTGCTAAAATGGTTAATGACAGTAGCCTGGCAGCTCATAAAAGCCTCGAATTTGGAGCCTGGCAGCTCGTAAAAAGCCTAGACTACATGGTCTTATTTGCCCAAAAACTTTATTTTCCATTTTTTATGTTTTCACAAATATTTATATTCAAGGTCATTGGTTTTTCAACCAAGTCCATTGATCCAAGACCGGGCAACTACAAAGTTATCGCTACATCTGTGTCTACAGAGCTATAGTCTGGGTCATGAACACCAGCACTAGTTTACTGTTAAACCGGCGTTCATTGTAACCCGGATCAGCTTCATAAGCCAACAGAGAGCCAAGGGAGTCATCAACACTCACGTCTTTGATTACTCGTGCTGGATTAAGGTTTGCAGATACACTTAATCATAGGTATGATATATGATGGTATCTTATATACAGTTCAAGTTATTAACTTAGATCATGTGCTTGGATAGTATAACCCGTCCGGTGGTAAACCGCCAGGACATCCTTAGCATTGTTTATGCAGATACAGGTAAATATAAACTGTTGACACATTGCAAGCAGGAGATAATTTACGAATTGACCAAACAAAGTAATGCCATGAAGGATAAGAGTGGGACAAAGACTGTATCTCAACTATTCTATTACAAGGCACTTGCAGGCCCAAAAGAATATCAGTTTCTTGCAAAGTATTCAACACATATGATTAAACCGGAGCCGGTTTAGGATTCTTCTTCGGCTCGCTGTGAAGACTGAGGG
Organism: Secale cereale; assembly: GCA_902687465.1. NCBI lineage: Eukaryota > Viridiplantae > Streptophyta > Magnoliopsida > Poales > Poaceae > Secale > Secale cereale. The sequence continues at coordinate 705,157,570 of LR738712.1, forward strand.
TCAGCTTGCTCCGGATCTTCAGCGACTTCTGGCAGCTGCTGGAAATCAGGGGTGCTCCAGTCAATCTTGGCAAGGGCACGGAAATATACTTCATCGTTTATAAGTTCTGACGGTTCAATGTCAGGAGCGAAGGTATGCTTACGAACGGGTGGAATTAGATTTTCGACGTCATAAGTTGGCCGCTCCACCCGCGAGTTCTCTAGATCATAACCCGGATGATACCTTGTTAATTCCGCTTCATCAGCAAGCTTACTGGCAAGAGGGCGCATGTCTTTGGTCAAAGCGCGAAGATCTTCAGCGGAGAAGGCTGACATGTCTTCTTTCATACTGTGATAGCCATTCATGGCCTCCGTCGGATCAAAATTGGGAACCCATGCCTTGGCCCGGGTTAACGCCATGAAGGAACCAGCTCTCGCAGAAGATTTCTTCACTTCAACAAGTCGAGTAGGCAAGATGGATAATTTTTCCAGAGTACCTTGGATGGTGGTCGGTGCCCGTTTATTGTGCGAAATAGCACTGATGGCCCTCTGAGCACCGGCATAGAGTTGTTCCACCAAGGTATAAGCAGCCTTCAGCTTCCTCCGGACATCATCCCCAAGATGAGTCACGCGCCTCCATGTGTACAAGTGATGAGCTAAGCCGGAGCAGTATAAGATAGCAAGGATAAAGCGTATGAAAACAAGTACTTACCAAAGATGGCAGAAGTCATATCGTCTATATGATGTCTTAACCCGGATAACTCCTCCGTCACCGGGTTAAGGGCAGCCTCAGCATCCTTAGCTCTTTTCTCTAAAGCAGCCCTTTGCACCTCCCAAGTGGACCGCTCCACTTCAAAGTCTTTCTGGAGTTTCTCCATACTAGCTAAAGCAAGGGTAAGTTCCTCCTTGACTTTAGTTGAAGATTCCTGGAAAGCCAGGTTATTCCGGAGCTCAGTTATTTTGGAAGTTCTCCGGTTCAAGTCAGTCTGTAGAGGATAAGGAATGTCACATATTTATGGAGACGGCTTAATCAAAAGTCTCAAGCACATAACAAGTTATGCACTCGACACTTGGGGGCTAATGTACAATTGAAGTGAAGGAAATCAATTTTTTCAAACAAGTCCCAAGCACATAACAAAGTTATGTCCTTGGCACTTGGGGGCTAATGTAAGGTCATTCTCAAAACACGGAAGATATCGATTCACCCGCAATGTAGTAAACCGGCACTTGGGGTCTATACATGCAAATCAAGCTATTCCAGTTCATCTATCAAAGTCCCGGTTCATCCTAAAGGCTAAACCGACACTTGGGGGCTACAATGGCCTAATGGTATAGTTACAAGATACAAGCAGAAATGAAAGGCAAAGAGAAAGAAATTACCTCATATTTTTCCTTCATCATGTTTACCAAACCGGCCTCGTGGCCGCGGCTGGTGAAAAGCCGGTTTAGATACCCAGAGTGGAGCTCCTGGGCACTAAGCTAGGCATAATTAGACAAGTCAGTGCTCCATTTGCCCTTGTCTTTCTGGAGAACTTCCTCCTTGGCAGTATGTCTGGCCAAGATAACAGGCTCCGCGGGAGCAGTAAAACCTATCCCAGTAATCTCAACATCTTCTGTCAAGGCAGCAGTTGGCCTGGGGGGATCATCAGTGACATCGGGATTGGTGTGTACCGGACTAACATGAGTCGGACTAACCCGGGCAGGTCTAGCCGGTTCAGCAGCATTCTCCGTAGCATCACCCTCCGGAGCAGCAAGATTTTCGTGGTCCATTGGGGAAGGATCATCGAGCGGAACTTCAGTGTTATCTTCCAGAGGATTGGTAGCTTCAAGATCCTCTGCCGGTTCAGAAGCGTTTCCGGCTGCCGGTTTATTCGACTTTGCCTTCTTGCTAGGCTTGGGTATACTGAAAAGATTAAAGGAATAATGAAAATCACAAGTCAAAAAGGGAAAAGATAAACTGGGCATACTGAAAGATGACTTACCCAGGAACGGTCTTAAGCACCGGGACTTGGGTGGCAGTTGACTCGCCGGAAGAAGACAGAGGAGTTTCCTGATAGTTTGGATCAGACGGTTTAAGAGGTTTGCGAATAAGACCTACTTTTGGATGAAGAGTGGTTGGAGTAAGCAAAACCTCTGAGCGGCGTCTTCGAGCCGGCGTGTGGGGTAATCCGGATGATTCAACCACGTGACCATTGTGGCGTGTGGTCCGGCGAGCCTCATGGTGGTGCTTCTTCAAAAGAAAATGGGGGTCCAATTGAGCATAAGGGTGAGAAAATGGATACTTCCGGGCTACCCGGCGAATTTTGGGTGGCAACGGTTCTGAATCAGAGGAAAGAGAGATTACCTCGACTTCATCCGCTTTACTCCCTTCCGCTGGATCCTGGGAAAGGACATTGTTAATATAAATACAGACAAAGGAAAGTTAAAAGGTGTAAGAACCAAGCAGTACCTCAGAAGCCGGCTCATCTTCTTCGGGGTTTGAACCGGAAGCGGTGGCAAGTTTCTTCTTATGCTTCTTTACGGCCAATATTTTCTTGCGAGTTGGCTTCGCCGGTTTGTCTTGAGCCTTCTTCTTCCTAAAGGGGTCATTGGCCTGTGTAAAGGGGTAAAAATATATTGAAGACAAGGAATATGGACGGATTAAAACAAAAAGAAAGGGACAGAAGAATCTTACCGATGGCGGTTTGTTGTTCACACAGAAAGGTGCTAAACTGGTCCGGCTACACTTCTCCAGGGGGATATTCAACATCTTCTTAGCAGACTCAGTAACTTCGTTGTCTGGAAGCACTGTAGCTGTGTGACGCTGAGGGTCCTTCGGATTACCGGTATACTCGCACATTAAACCAGATCGTCGGCTTAATGGGAGAATGCTCCAAGAGAGCCAGCAGCGGACAAAGTCAACCCCGGTTAAACTGTTGGATACGAAAGCCCTGAGTTTGGAAAGTTGGGGGCATATCGGGCTCGGTCTTGGGCACTCAGACGCTGCGGGAAAGGGTGATCCCCTGTCAGGCAATAAGGGCGGTAACCCGGCAATGGATTTTCTCCCTCTAGTGAAGTGTCCTTGCAGTAGAACCAAGTCTGATTCCACTCCTTGGGGTGGCTGTGAAGAGTGGCGTGAGGAAAGCTGATATCCTTCCTCTTCTGGATGCTCATACTGCCAAGTTCAGTATGGGGCCCGTCCGAGAATTCAGTCTGGCGATTCAGATGGAAGAAGTCCCAGATTAGCTCTATGGATGGCTCCTCTTGCAGATATGCTTCTGAGAAGACTTGGAAGTTGCAGATGTTCGATATGGAATTGGGACCTATGTCTTGTGGGTGGAGTTGAAAATCGGCTAAAATGTCACGGAAGAACTTTGAACCGGGAGGGCTAAAGCCCCGGGACAGATGATCGAAAAAGACAATGATCTCTCCCTCCTTAGGCTGAGGAGGGCACTCTTTCCCAGGGGCCCGCCAGTGCAGAACCTCTTTCGGACCTAAAATGCCTATGGAGGCCACGTTTACCAAGTCATCCTTAGTAATCCAGGATGGGACCCAGTTGCAAGCGACGAACTGTTTAGCCACAGAAGTCATCTTTTTCAAGGAGGGAATGCTGAAAAATACAATACAAGATCCGGTTTACGATCCACTAGTTGACGGTTTAAGCAAGGGACTAATGGTACCTACGGATCCGGACCAAGCATGAACGAGACAGCTACTGGTTTATGAGGCTTAGAAGTGAAAGGTTAAACCGCCAATTACAATATGCGGGTCCAAATCTAAACCGTCAGCCCAGGCATGTAAGGCGCAGGTTACAATTGAGCCGGTGACATAAGAAGATAAGTTGCAGATCTAAAAGTACGAGAAACAACTTTCACATGAGCAGTGGTAAAATATGGATCTACAGCACAGGAAAAAAATCAAGATAATTCAAGTCATATTCGTTGAAGACAGCGAGGGGCTTTACAGATCCAGTTTTTACTAGCAGTATTGGGGGAACTAAGATTGCAAAGATGGAGCGGAGTCGCGCATACAAGAGTTGACCTAAAAAGATTTAACATCTACGGCTAAGAACCACCTATGGTGATGAACAGTGAGGAGTAGAGGTTCATCTGCGAACTCCCGAAAAACCCTAGAATTAAGATCTATGTGGAAGAAGAAGTAACGCACCCGAGTAAGCGGAAGGACGGCGATGAGTATCTGGACGCGCTCAGGTTGATGCAGTGGTCGGGTTTGGTGACGACGACGAGCTCGAAGGACGGCGGCGGAGCTTGAGCGCTGATAACCCTCAACCGTAAGGGATCGAGATAGTCTTCGCGGGTAAGAATAACCCAATTTATTGATTCGACACACGGGGAGCCAAAGAGTATTTATAAGCTTTGACAGTTGAGTTGTCAATTCAACCGCACCTGAAATATACTTACTTGCAACAAAAGATAAGTGGTAACAGTGATATGATAGTGATGATAATGATAGTAAAAGTAAACAGCAAAAGTAAATAGTAAAGGTAAATGGCAAAAGTAGCAACTAGTAACAAGCAGGATTTAAAACACTGTAGGCTAGGGAGACGGATGGTTGGGCGCTGCATGGATGAGATATATCATGATTCTAACTTGGGGCAAGGCACACAGAAAAGTAATGATCATCTAGGCAAATATCAAACATTAGGCATGTATCCCGTAGGTAGTTGTACGTGCTTGCAATAAGAACTTGCACAACATCTTTTGTCCTACCATCCCGCTACGAACGGGGCCAAAAGGAACTTATGGAGATTAAGGTGCTCCTGTCAAAGAGCACCGGAACAAAGCAATGAACTCAATGGATACATGTAATCCTCAAACTACGGACCATCCCCTTTGGTGTCCCAAGCTGTCACTTTTGGGATCGCTGGTTCCGAACCGTAATAGGTGCAAACAACTCATAGATAGGATCAAGAACACAAATATATTCATGCAAACACATATGGTTCAGATCTGAAATCATGGCACTCGGGCCCTAAGTGACAAGCATTAAGAATAACAAGTTGAAGCAAAGATGATAAACACCATAGTAGATGATAGGCAACATGCCCCCAACGATCTGACAAACTATTACATGATCTAACTCATCCAATCCCTACCACCCCCTTCGCCTACAGCAGGGGATTACTCACACATGGAAGGAGAAGTCATGGAGGGATGATGGAGTGGTGATGATGATGACGATGGCGACGATCTCCCCTCTCCGGAGGCCAATTCAGCCTCCAGATTAGCCCTCCCGAAGAAGAACAGAGGGTGGCGGCGGCTCCGCGACGAAAACTGGGAAAAGAACTTCTGATCTGGGATTTTTCCATCACGAGCTAAAATACGGGTCAAAGTAGGGCACCAGGGGAGGTGGAGCCCACCCAGGCGACCTCCCGGCGCGGCCAGGGGGTGGGCCGCGCCACCAGGGCGCCTGGGGCCCCCCTGGCCCCCCTCTGGCCCCTCTTCTGGCTCCGGGTTCCTTCGGGTGCGTGGGTTTTCTGTGATTTTTCGTGGAATTTTCTCAGATACCTAAAAATCCGTTTTCCTGCACACAATAAAACCATACAGGCAGCTCTACTGAAAACAGCGTCAGTCCGGGTTAGTTTAGTTCAAATCATGCAAGAATGAGGTCAAAACAATATCAAAAGTGTTTGGAAAAGTAGATACGTTTGAGACGTATCAACTCCCCCAAGCTTAGATATTGCTTGTCCTCAAGCAATTCAGTTCAACGAACTGGACGCGACAAAGAAAACTTTGACAAACTCTTTTGCTTCATTAGATGTATATAAGCATGTACTACGAAAAGAGTCTAGCAAGTATTGAAACAGTACTATGAGGACAATGCACGGAGCAATCCTTCTTTCAAGTGACCAATCACAAATACCAAAAAGTAAATAATATATTACTGAAAATCAAGACAAGATTACATTGCACATAGCTTGAGCATACTAGGGTGGTATCTCGCTAGCCTCCATGAGTGAAGCAAAACATAAATGCAGAAACTCCTTCAGAGTTTTAAATGAGACTAGAACTAAAAATTTCAGAATAAATAATATCACAAGCATGCAGAAGACAATGTAATACTTTGGGACAATGCACATTACACTCGGAATGACAATTATGCTCTCCTAGTTGGTCTTCTTTGGGAAATACACCGTGTGTTCTTTATCATTCACATTGAAGGTGACCTTCCCTTTATTGCAATCAATAATAGCACCTGCGGTGTTAAGAAAAGGTCTACCAAGAATAATGGACATGCTCCCATCCTCGGGCATGTCAAGCACAACAAAATCAGTAAGAATCAAACAATTAGCAACTTCTACTGGAACATCCTCACGAATACCTATTGGAACGGCGGTTGACTTGTCAGCCATCTGAAGAGAGATATTTGTAGGAATTAGTTTCTCTAAACAAAGCCTCTTGTAAAGAGAGAGAGGCATAACACTCACTCCTGCTCCAAGATCACATAAAGCAGTTTTGACATAATTATTCTTTATGGAGCAAGGAATGGTGGGTATACCTGGATCACCGAGCTTCTCAGGAATCTTGCCACTGAAAGAGTAGTTAGCAAGCATAGTAGATATTGCTTCATTAGGAACTTTTATTTTATTAGTGACAATATCTTTCATATATTTTGAATAAGGAGGTAACTTAATAGCATCAGTCAAAGGAATTTGAAGAAAAAGAGGTTTAATCCACTCACAAAACTTATTGTAATGCTCTTCTTCTTTAGATTTGATGGACTTACCTGGAAAGGGCATGGGTTTCTGTATCCATGGTTCTCTTTCCTTCCCATGTTTTCTTGCGATGAAGTCTTCTTTAGTGTACCTCTTACGTTTGTCAGGTGCTTCTTCTTCTCGAGCTTCAGGCGGATCATTCTTCTCATTATCCTTACCTTCAGGTTCAGCACCGTCTTCAGTCTCAGCATCGGAGATAGATACACTGTTGGGATCAACAGCTGGCTCTTCATCTCTAATAGGATCATTGGAATTGTCAGCCTCCTTATGTTTCTTCTTCTTCTTTGGAGAGCCAACAATTTCTTCTTCCTGCATTTGAGAATCTTGCTCGATTCTCCTCGGATGCCCTTCTGGATAGAGAGCATCTTGAGTACTAGTTCCTCCTCGGGTCTTAATCCCGAAGGCCTGCAAATCATCTTGTTTGGCATTGTTAGCAAGCAAATCTTTCTGCACATCAGAAATTTGTTTAAGCTAAGTTTGAACCATATGAAAATGCTTCACAAGACATTTAACATCATTAACTGTTCTACCTAGAACATCAAGCAAACTTTTGATAGCAAGGGAATTATCATGCAATTGACTTTGTATCCTCTCATTAAAATGATTTTGTTTCATAATAAAATTATCAAACTCATCTAAACATTGATCAGGAGGCTTACCATGAGGGATGTCACTTGCGTTGAAATCTAAAAGAGAGTGTACCTCTACCATAGGAGGGTGAGTGGTAGGCTCACACAGCTTCTCAATAGGGGGTAGATTCTTCACGTCTTCAGCTTTAATACCTTTCTCTTTAATAGACTTCTTTGCTTCTCGCATATCTTCGGGGCTTAGAACAAACATGCCCCTCTTCTTTGGTGGTGGAGGTGGTTCAGGGACGGACCAATCTTCATGGTTTTTGGCAATCCTGCCCATCAAATCCTCTGCATCGTCCGGTGTTCTTTTCCTGAAAACACAACCAGCACAGCTGTCCAAATAGGACCTAGATTCATCAGTTAGACCAGCATAAAATATATCGATTAATTCGTTCTTAGGGACTTCATGTCCTGGTCTAGCCCGAATCAGACCGCAGTACCTCCCCCAAGCTTTAGGGAGGTGCTCATCCTGCAACTGTTTAAAGTTATAAATTCTTTGTAAAGCAGCATGTTGCATGTGAGCAGGAAAGTACTTATCAACAAAAGAGTGAGCTAAGTCTTGAGGACTCTTAATGGAACCGCATGGGAGTGAATCATACCATGCTTTAGCACCTTCTTTCAAGGAGAAAGGAAGAAGCTTGGTCACATAAAAGTATCGTATCTTCTCATCCGTGGTAAACAAGCCACCCAACTCACCGAGTTTAGTCAGGTGTGCAATAGCATCATCATTTTCTCTGCCATAAAAGGGTTCAGCTTCAACCATAGTTATAAGTGAAAGATCAACAGAGAAATTATAATCAGGATCATCAATGCATATAGGAGATGTAGCAAATTCAGGATCAGGAACGGTTTTGTTCTTCAAAGAGTGTTTCTCAAACAGCTTCTTAATAACTTCAGGGTCAGAGCCAGAAAACTCTGTCAGTTCCCTACATAAATCTTCATCAAGCATATAGTAATCATCATCAAGGAGTCTCTCCTTGAGTTTACTCAAATCAGGATAATCATAAGTTTCACCAATAGGGTAGCGAGTAACAGGAATTTCAATTCCAGACTTTTTTGCAGCAGCAGCGATCTGTTTCTCAAGAGCATAACCAAGTGAACTAATATCATCAATAGTAGTAGAAGCATCATCAAGAGTATCGGACATAGTAACAGATTCAGTAGGAGCATCATATGGTGGCGGTGATGCAAACTTACTCATAACAGAGGGTGAATCAAGTGTAGCACTAGTGCTCAGAACAGTACCTCTTCTGGTAGTGGATAGTAAGATCGGAACCTTGGGGTCTCCTTTCTTACCCATAGCGAATGAAGTGCAGCAGGTAGGATACTTCAAGTAGACTTGTAAATATTGCTATGCTCCCCGGCAACGGCGCCAGAAAACGGTACTTGATAACCCTCAACCTTAAGGGATCGAGATAGTCTTCGCGGGTAAGAATAACCCAATTTATTGATTCGACACACGGGGAGCCAAAGAGTATTTATAAGCTTTGACAGTTGAGTTGTCAATTCAACCGCACCTGAAATATACTTACTTGCAACAAAAGATAAGTGGTAACAGTGATATGATAGTGATGATAATGATAGTAAAAGTAAACAGCAAAAGTAAATAGTAAAGGTAAATGGCATAAGTAGCAACTAGTAACAAGCAGGATTTAAAACACTGTAGGCTAGGGAGACGATGGTTGGGCGCTGCATGGATGAGATATATCATGATTCTAACTTGGGGCAAGGCACACGGAAAAGTAATGATCATCTAGGCAAATATCAAACATTAGGCATGTATCCCGTAGGTAGTTGTACGTGCTTGCAATAAGAACTTGCACAACATCTTTTGTCCTACCATCCCGCTACGAACAGGGCCAAAAGGAACTTATGGAGATTAAGGTGCTCCTATCAAAGAGCACCGGAACAAAGCAATGAACTCAATGGATACATGTAATCCTCAAACTACAGACCATCCCCTTTGGTGTCCCAAGCTGTCACTTTTGGGATCGCCGGTTCCGAACCGTAATAGGTGCAAACAACTCATAGATAGGATCAAGAACACAAATATATTCATGCAAACACATATGGTTCAGATCTGAAATCATGGCACTCGGGCCCTAAGTGACAAGCATTAAGAATAACAAGTTGAAGCAAAGATGATAAACACCATAGTAGATGATAGGCAACATGCCCCCAACGATCTGACAAACTATTACATGATCTAACTCATCCAATCCCTACCATCCCCTTCGCCTACAACAGGGGATTACTCACACATGGAAGGAGAAGTCATGGAGGGATGATGGAGTGGTGATGATGATGACGATGGCGATGATCTCCCCTCTCCGGAGGCCAATTCAGCCTACAGATTAGCCCTCCCGAAGAAGAACAGAGGGTGGCGGCGGCTCCGCGACGAAAACTAGGAAAAGAACTTCTGATCTGGGATTTTTCCGTCACGAGCTAAAATACGGGTCAAAGTAGGGCACCAGGGGAGGTGGGGCCCACCCATGCGACCTCCCGGCGCGGCCAGGGGGTGGGCCGCGCCACCAGGGCGCCTGGGGCCCCCCTGGCCCCCCTCTGGCCCCTCTTCTGGCTCCGGGTTCCTTCGGGTTCATGGATTTTCTGTGATTTTTCGTGGAATTTTCTGAGATACCTAAAAATCCGTTTTCCTGCACACAATAAAACCATACAGGCAGCTCTGCTGAAAACAGCGTCAGTCCGGGTTAGTTTAGTTCAAATCATGCAAGAATGAGGTCAAAACAATATCAAAAGTGTTTGGAAAAGTAGATACGTTTGAGACGTATCAAGCGCTGGAGGACAGAGGAAGACGAAGCAGAGGGGATAAAGAGATGGCCCTTGGCCCTATTTATAGGCTGAGGAGATAAAACGTCAGGTGCGGGAATCGATGAGACCAAAAATCAGAAATGGATTGAGCTGTCGCCTCGATCTTCGGAGCTTTAATAAGTAAAGGTAAAAAACAGGTGCATGCATTGAATGCGCGGATGATGTCATGACGGTTTTGTTAGGAGAAATAGCAACATAGTATTATTAGGAGGCAGACGCCATCATATATACATGTACAGGGGAGGCCAAAGGCCAGAATACAAAAGGCTAAAAGCCACCATAAATATAACTCTAACACCCCCCCCCCCTCAAACTCATGGTGGATCCACAACACTGAGTTTGGAGAGATAAAATCCATGTTGCGCTCTAGTCTGGGCCTTCGTGAAGAAGTTCGCCAGCTGTAACTCGGAAGGCACATACTGAAGAGCAATAACATGGTCCTGCACACCAGCGCGCACAAAGAAAGCATCAACACCAATATGCTTGGTAAGCTCATGCTTCACTGGGTCCCGCGCAATACTGATAGCACCTGTACTGTCTGACAAGAGTGTAGTAGGTGCAGTAACAGTAACACCAAAATCCTCAAGTAACCAGCGTAACCAAGTCACCTCTGCTGTGAGAAGAGCCATAGCTCGCAACTCAGCCTCTGCACTCGAACGGGAAACTGCAGTCTGTTTCTTCGTCTTCCAGGCAATGAGAGAACCACCAAGAAAGACACAGTAAGCAGAAAGTGAACGGCGATCCGAAGGATCACTAGCCCAGGTAGCATCCGAATAGGCCTGGAGCTGTAACGAGCTGGAACGAGGAAAGAAGAGACGGTGTGAGATCGTGCCACGAAGATATCGTAGAACACGAAGAAGGTGACTATAGTGAACCAAAGTGGGAGAAGAAACAAACTGACTCGGGATATGGACAGGATAGGAGATATCCGGACGAGTGACAGCGAGATAGACAAGACTCCCAACAAGATGACGATAACGAGTCGGATCGGACAAGGGCTCCCCGTCAGTAGCACGGAGGTGAACATTAAGCTCCATAGGAGTCTCAACAGTGCGCTCATCACTAAGAGCCGCACGAGCAAGAAGATCCTGGATATACTTTTCTTGGGAAATAAAAAAGCCATCAGAGGTGGAGGAAATCTCAATCCCAAGAAAGTAACGAAGTGGACCAAGATCAGACATAGAAAACTGCTCACTGAGACGGGCCTTGACAAAGGCAATGTACTCAAGATCATCGCCGGTGATGATCATGTCATCAACATATAAAAGAAGAAGAGTGCGACCACGAGCAGAAAGGTGGACAAACAGCGCTGGATCATGGACACTGGGTGAAAAACCAGCTGCAGTGACAACCGAGGCAAAACGCTCAAACCAGGCGCGCGAGGCTTGCTTAGGGCCATAGAGAGAGCGACGAAGTCGACAAACCATGCCATCAGGAACTGAATACCCAGGTGGTGGTTGCATATAAACTTCCTCACGCAACTCACCATTAAGAAAAGCATTCTTAACGTCAAGCTGAGACACAGACCAGCGGAGAATAGAGGCCACAGCGAGAAGTGTGCGAAAAGTGGTCATATGGGCCACAGGAGCAAAGGTCTCATCGTAATCACGACCATGCTCCTGCTGAAAGCCACGAGCCACAAGACGAGCTTTATAGCGCTCAAGAGAACCATCAGAGCGAGTCTTAATCTTATAGACCCACTTACAAGTGATGGGGCGAACACGAGGAGGAAGAGAAACCAGATCCCATGTGCCAGTGCGTTCAAGGGCAGCAATCTCCTCTGCCATGGCAAACTGCCATTCAGGATGAACAAGAGCATCTCGATAAGAAGCCGGCTCAACAGCGGTCGAAAGACCATAGCGAGAAGGAGAATATCTATCAGGGGGGACAAGGCCGAGAACGAAGACCATAAGTCGGCTGAGAGGAGGAAGACGACACATCAGAAGTAGAGGGCACATTAGTAGACTCATCGACAACACGTCGACAACGAGTATAATGGAAAGGAAAGGAGGGGACAGGTGGAATCACTTGAGGTGGAGACGGGGAATGTATCGGTGATAAAGGTGGAGAAGAGGAAGGTATCGGTGATGAAGGTGGTGAGTCATGCGATGAGGGAGGAGAAGAAACCATAGGAGAGGATGGTGTCGGATCAACAATAGCGGGACGAGGAGTAGGAATGCTGGGCACAAAGGGAGGTGTATCCGGAAAGGTAAGAAAAGAGATGTCCTCCGTGGAAAAGGCCGAGGAGGATGGATGAGGGTAGTAGGGACGAGACTCATCAAAGGTGACATCCCGAGAAATACGCATCCGGCGACTGGCGGGATCCCAACACCGATAGCCCTTATGCTCATCACTGTATCCGAGAAAGACACACTCAACAGACTGAGCTGTCAGTTTGGTGCGTTCACGAGGGGCAAGCAAAACATAGCACACACAACCAAACAAGCGAAGTGCCGAATAATTAGGAGAACGACCAGAAAGACGCTCAAGAGGAATACCACCCTGTAGAGCAGCAGATGGCTGAATGTTGATGAGATATGTGGAAGTGGTAACAGCCTCAGCCCAGAAGTGAGGCGGAAGAGAGGCAGCGATCATCATCGCACGTGCCGTCTCAAGAAGGTGACGATGCTTGCGCTCAGCCACACCATTCTGAGCATGAGCACCAGGATAAGAGAACTGAGCAAGAGTACCCTGCTCAGCAAGGAATCCTCGCAGAGCATGGGAGATATACTCACCAGCTGAATCTGCGCGAAAAACACGAATGGGAGTAGAAAACTGGGTATGAACCGTGGCAACAAATTTTTTGTATATAGATAAGACCTCACTATGGGAAGACATGAAATAGATCCATGTGTACCGAGAAAAATCATCTATAAAGATAATATAATAACGGTGACCCCCTTTAGAAGAAAAGGGAGCCGGACCCCAAACATCAGAGTGAATGAGATCAAAAGGGCGCTCGGACACTGACTCACTATGATGGTAAGGTAGCTGAATCTGCTTGCCAAGCCTACAACCTAGACAATCCAACGAAGCATTACCGGAGACAGACCCCAGAACACCGCGATGAACCAAAGATGAGAGACGAGAACCACATAAATGGCCAAGACGATGATGCCACTGTTGAAAAGAGCTGGTAGATGCAGTAACAGGGGCTGTGAGACTGGCGGCGGTGGCAGCGGAGGGAAGACGAAGCCAGTCAAGCTCCCAAAGGCCATCAGAGCGTCGAGGGCCAGCACCAAGCTGAGCACCCGTGCGACGATCCTGAACAGAACACGAATCAAAGTCAAGAATGATCCTACAACTAGAGTCTACAATCTGACCACCAGATATGAGCTGCATGGTAAGTCGAGGAACATGAGCTACAGAGGGAACATGAAATGAAGAAGTGCTAAGAGTGCCTCGACTGGCTACAGGGAGGGGAGTGCCATCAGCCGTAAGAACGCGAACAGGAGACTCGACAGGTTGAACAAAGGTCAAAGTGGAAGAATCATACGTCATATGAAAAGACGCTCCAGTGTCAAGAATCCATGGGGATGTACCTGCATGGATAGAAGGTGGTTTCTCATTGCCAGAAGAGTCAGTCACGGAACCTGCAGAAACTATTGGTGAAGAATCCCAAGCATCAAGTAGACATCGTAGTTGTGCAATCTCACGCGTAGACAGCGACACGGCAGAGGTCGAGGTAGAAACACTTGTCGACGATGAGCAGTCACCACCGCCCATGAAAGCCGCATGAAGAGTCGACCAAGAGTGGCGAGTCGACGCAGAGCCGCATGTGGAAACCACTGGGGGAGTCGACACGGAGCGACAATCACCAGGTGCAGAAGTCATGGAAAGAGTCGATGAAGAACAATCAACACCATGAAGAGAAGCGGCCAGAGGAGGCGGTGCAGCTGCCGAAGGAGCTGATGTAGATCGGCCAGCAGCATCGATGGATGTCGCAAAAGGTGCCGATGTAGAGCGACAACCATCACCTCCAAGCGGACGAGCACCAAGCACCGAGGAAAGGCGCATGTGCGAAATAGGATCAATATAAGGAACACCGTCAATAAACACCGGGCAGCGAGGGGAAGGCGTACCCGACGAAAGCATTGTACCTTTTTTTTCTCTCTCTCTTTTTTTTTACAACGACGCCAGGGAGCCGAACGAAGCCCACCAGCAGCCCAACGTAGAGCGGAAGCAGGGAGCACGCACACAGGCAGGTGGATCGATTCACGACCCCGCAGTCAGCGCACACGAGTAAGATGGGTAGCCGGCTCGGGAGAGCAGCAGGCGGCAGCGGCGGAACGGCAGCTGGCGCTGGACCAGATCGCGTGCGGGATGGCGGCATCGGCCAGGCCGGCGGGCCGCGGCGGCACACCAGGAGGGCCGGTGGTAGCGACGACGCACCAGGCGGGTGGGCGGCGACGGCGCACCAGGAGGGCCGGCGGCGACGACGCACCGGGCGGGCGGGCGGCGGCGGCGCACCAGGCAGGCGGGATCTGACCAGGCAGCCACGAGGAAAGACGGCGGGCTGAAGCGAAACGAAGCTGCAGCAATTAGCGCGTCCAAGGGCAGCCAGCAGGCCGAACACTCACGCGCTGAAACGGCCAGCAGTGGGTTGGATCGAGATCCAGTGAGGAACAGCAGCGGGGTCGTTTGGTGGAGGAGTGGACAGCAGCGACCAGTGGTGGAGACGCAGAAGAGCAGCGCCAGCACAAGACGAGATGAGCACGACCAGCCAGAGAAAGGATGGTGGCGCTGAATTGGGATCGGATCACACGAGTTGTGCGTGTGAAAAAAAAACCTTTGCTCATGATACCATGTTAGGAGAAATAGCAACATAGTATTATTAGGAGGCAAACGCCATCATATATACATGTACAGGGGAGGCCAAAGGCCAGAATACAAAAGGCTAAAAGCCACCATAAATATAACTCTAACAGGTTTAAGATGACACAGAGGGATGACGTCACGCCGGTTTACCAAACATACTGGAACTGCGGAAATGAAAAGTTGTACAAGACTTTGGAGATTGACATGAATAGGTTCAAATCAATCTGGGGCCTAATGTCAGGGATATTACTACCAGGTATAAACCGGATAGGAGGGTCCGGTTTAAGTTATCAAGATTGTATTATCAGAAGCCCAGCGGAGTATGGAGTAGGAACTTATAGCCCAGAAGGCTTAGAGCCCATATGATAGGGCCCATAACTTGTAAACCATCATATTATGTAAACTTGGGATGTAAGGTAGAAAGAGCAGAGACCGAGGCGGACACGATTATGAGCCGGCCTCGGGACTCTATAAACCGGACCGTGCGTCACCTCTTATATAAAGGGACGACCCGGCTATGGTTCAGGACAAGAAACAATAGCTCGAGACACAGGCAAAGCGGATTCGCTCCCTGGTCATCGAAGCCCAAGCAATACCACACCAAACTAGACGTAGGCTTTTACCTTCATCGAAGGGGCCGAACTATTACAAAACCCGTGTGTCCTTCGTCCGCTTTAACCCCTTTAAGCTAACCCGTAGCGATGGCCTCACGACTAAGTCCTTTTGCTAGGACATCTGCCGTGCTAAATCCATGACACTATTTATAGCCACTGGGCAACCCAACCTGATTTATCCGAAGTGACCCTGGGTCACTAAGGAACTGACACGTGTTCCAACGGTCAGATTTCAAACACACACGGCAACTTTACTTGGGCTACAAGTAAAGCTGACTCATCCAGCTCTGGATAAGATTTGCTCTCATTGTCTTCGCTCGAAGACATAGGATTTGGTTGAGCATCACTCCAGTCACTCTGACTTTGTTCACTTGGACCCCACTTAATAGTACGGTGGTTCCTATGACTCAACAAAGAAGAAAAGGAAACAACGAAACATCTAAGTCTTCGCGCTCCATAGTCTTCACACAATGTCTTCTCTTGTCATAGTCTTCAATATGATTATCTTCATATACCACCATTGTCGTCAATGTCTTCATACATTTTTAGGGGTCATCTCCGGTAGGTAAACCGAATCAATGAGGGACTACTACCTGTGTTATCCTGCAATTCTCACAAACACATTAATCCCTCAACCAGGTTTGTCGTCAATACTCCAAAACCAACTAGGGGTGGCACTAGATGCACTTACAATCTCCCCCTTTTTGGTGATTGATGACAAACTGGTTGAAGTTTTCAACGGGGATAAAAGTATGTGAAATTGTAAAGGATAAAGGTATTGTCGTCATAAGTAGCAAAAGGCTCCCCCTGAAGATGTGCATATAATTAATTTGCTTTTGAATGCAAATGCACATGGCAGGTTGTACTTGTGGAGATCCTCTTCAACTTATGAAGACAATTCATCATGCACAATTGATATTTCAAATATAATGATATGCATAATGAGAAATGGACGTCTGCAAAATGACTAAGTGCGGAAAATATCGTGGCACATGCGGAATTTAGCATCGCATTACAGAGTATCAGAAAACGTAGCAGACGACCATCAAGTTTAAGTGTTACAACTCAAAGAACCAAATGTAGCAAAAGCGAGAGTTGTAAACACCAGGCAAAATATAAAGCACCCGCCCATATGGATCTGCTTGAAAACTATCAACTCATATGCTTCTCCCCCTTTTGTCAGTAAGGACCAAAAAGGTTTGAAGACATAGAGCCTCTACTCGTTCCCAGTTGGAGCAGGACAAGATGCAGGGTCGGTGTTGGTGTTTGGCGGTGCAGAAGAAGTTGGTGCAGTGTTGACACGCGCGGAAGGAGGAGGTGGTGAGGTAGCATCATCTTGATCATCTATCACCATGGCGTCCACCGTTGCAGCGGAGGAGGAATAGTTAGAGTCTTCAAGAGACGGATTTCGACGCAGAACATCATTCCTTGGGGGAGTGTGGTCAAACTTGAATCTTTCTGTGAAGCCATCGTCTTGAAGATCTGCTTCAGCACTCAGCAAAGTCAAACTCTTCCATGACCTCCGACAGGTTTCATGAGCAACAAAGGCATTCTTGGTGGCAAGGTTGCAAATGCGATTGACGTCCACCAAGAGGCTTTGCATCTGACGCTTCAGCCAGTAGTGATGCTTATCCTGTTTCCGATGTAAGGCAACGAGAAGCTCTCGGTCATTGAGAACACGAGATAGCTTCCGAGGCCTTTGTGCAATGGTGCTCTCAGCAGCTTTAGTCTCTGCATGGCGAGGTAAGCGAGTGTGTTTGGCCAGAGGATAAACACGAGTGACTGCTGGAACTCCATCAATGGGCTGAGTGAAGCTTTGGTGATCAGCGTTGTGAAGACAAACAGGCTCTTTGGCAGGCTCTTGGTATATGGCTTCAGCTGACATATCAACCTCTGGCAAGAATATGTGATGGTTGCGAGCAGAGGGCTGATAGTTGATGGCATAATGAAGCTTGATGAGGCGCATGATCCATGGAGCGTAGAACTTAAGTCCAAAGAGATCAGAGCCTGATACAGCCAACTGCCTGATGAAGAAGTCTTGAGCGTTGAAGGTGATGCCATTGAAGATATAGAAGACCAATGTCTTCATTGTTCCTTCAAGCTTGGCTGATGAAGAGTGTCCTTTGACATGCCATAGAGTTCGCCTGATGATATGATATATGGTGCGTGGCAGATACTCAAGGTCTTCAACAAAGAACTCCTTTGGGTATTCATCATCGAGCGGCAGAGGCTTCATCATGCTCAGCATTTGGCTCATGTTGGGCTTTGGC
Source organism: Secale cereale (assembly GCA_902687465.1). Classification (NCBI taxonomy): domain Eukaryota; kingdom Viridiplantae; phylum Streptophyta; class Magnoliopsida; order Poales; family Poaceae; genus Secale; species Secale cereale. The sequence goes on from LR738712.1 coordinate 705,175,426, forward strand.
TTCTGAAAGATGCTCTCCAAAGCTTCGCTGTGTAGTTATAGCCAGGTTCATATAGTTCTCCTAGAGTGGGCAGGCCAGTTAGCTCAATGAGGTCAAAAGCTTTGGCTTCATGATGGACATTTCCTGTCATCCACTCAAGGACCCATGTCTTCGGATCCCTGCTGTAGCCGCGAATGTGGAGGGTTGCATAGAATTGCAGAAGCAGCTCTTCATTCCAATGCTCTTTATCAGTCACAAAGTTTAGCAGTCCAGCATCACGGAAGCAGTCAAGAGCTTCTTCAAGACAGGGCAATCCAGTAATGGCTTCAGTGTCAAGACGCATATGAGGGAAAATGCGCCCTTGATCATAGAGAACTCGTGAGTAATAACTGCGCTGTTGATGGCTCCAGAACCTATCTAATGAAATCCTTGGCTTGGAATAGGGGTTCTTGGTGCTGTCAAAGAAAGTGTTGTGCGCAGTGAAGCCATTAGCATTGAAGGACCCTGGTGAAGTGGCAGTACCTGGGAACCTTGGCAGTCTTGGCTTTGGCTTCTGAACCTGAGGCATGTGCTCGACGTGGTAGTCAAATTGAGGACCCGCGGCAGGCGGACCAGCAGCAGGCGGAGGAACCAAAATAGGCCATTTGACAAAGATGAGCTGGTCATCTTTGTCATATGCTTGCTCGATAGTGTGGGGCCTTGGAGGTGGAACAGGAGCAGTGGCATTGGCTTCGAGCTGCTGATTGGCGTCAGGTGCAGCACTGTCTTTAGGTGCTATCACTTCAGGCACCACATTGGCTTCGGGTGCCACATTAGCTTCAGCCATGACAACGTCATTGGCTTCAGTTGTAGTGTTGGTGGCAGCCTCAGAATTTGTAACCTCCACTTCAAGAGCTGGAGGGTCGGACACGTTCTCCTCAAGAACAGGGGGTGTGGCAACACGTGCTTCTTCTTCTCTTGGTTGTTCTTCATCGGCTGATGCAGCCGGAATATCTTCAGCCGCTTTGGCTTCTGACTCAGGGAGGTTCACAGTAGGAGAGGCTTCATGAACAGATTGGTGCTCATCTCCTTCTGGAACACTGGAGGGATCAACTTGAGGCCTTGGTCCTTTGTGAAGCCTGCGGAATGCTGGCGACGCTTTTGGAGATGGAGTTGGTTGGGCCTCAAAGTCTTCATCTTCCAACACCGAACTGGTGACTTGAGTTGGGGGAGTTACTGGTGTGTCTTCAACACGTGGGGATTCTTGTTGGTGATCAGCCCATGAGTCATCCTGAGCAATTTGCGTCAATGGACGACCAATGCTGATGCGTTCGCTGTTCATGAGAACAGGCGATGATACCACATTATACTCGATCTGAGGAAGGACTTCAGCATCTTCAACATTGTCATGAGGACCAATGTCTTCAGCTGCAGTGGGGTCAGCAGCTGGAATGTCTTCAGGAGCCTCTGTGGGAGCATGCTCATGAACAGTCACATGACGTTCTTGGTGTGCAGATGCATGACGAGCAACAGAAATGGGCTCGACGACGAGGGGCTCTGTGGGAGCAGCCCGGACCTTCTTGGTCTTGCGCTTCTTGGTGGGAGGAGCATCCTTAGTGGTGTTTTTGCGCTTGCGGGCTTCATCTTCAGCCACTTTTGTCTTCTTGCGCACTGGAGCAACTGTGGGGACCTTAGGCTTCGTGCCTGTCATGCTGGCAGGGAAGACATTGCTAGGTTCTTCCTGCCTTGATTCTTCAGCTTGGGCCACAGTTGGCTTCTTCTTCTTTGCAGCCATCCTGGGGTCGATGCGAGGACGCCCAAGGGCCTTGCGCTTCTCAGCTTCATCGTAAGCTTGGACGCACTTGGCAGCCAAGGCCTTTATGCGCTCACGAGAACCTTTGGCTTCTTCACGCCTCTTGTGAAAGGCTTCCTTGAGCTCATGCATCATGAATTTGAAATTCTAGACTTCTTGGACACTTAGCTTGGCCACATGCTTCTTGAACTGAGCTTTTTCGTAGTCAATCTTTTGCTTCAGCTCAATAATTCTCTGAGCAAGAGCTAGCTCAGAAGCAATGGCGCCATTGAAGGAGACGCTTAGGCCAACTGGAAGTTGCAAATCGTCAAAGCTGAGATTGGGGGTGTCAAACCACTCATCAATGAAGTTGTTCAACACTTCCGCGTCAAAGAGGGGCAGATCATTGAAGATTTCTGCATCTTGCTTGCTCTTGATCAATTGCTCAAGAGCATCATCAGCTAGATCTTCATCACTTGATAGATCAATGGCTTCATTGGCGTTCTTCAGAACAGCATCAGGAGTCAGAGCTGGACTGGGGTTGTGCATGGGCTTCTTCCGTAGCTGCTTGCTCTTCGAAATGCGAGAGTGCTCTTCAGATTGCACACTTGGTGCCGGTGGAGCAGTGGCCAAGGGCTTCACTCTTGAAGCTTTTGGTGGAGTGGAAGTCTTCGAAGCCTTGGATTTCTTCTTCTTCTTTGGCTTCAGAGATGCAGGCGCTTCATCAGAATCAGCGTCGTCTGCAGGTTGATCCACATCCGCCCCTTGAACCCTTATATGACTGATGAGACCTTCTAAGTTGTAGAAAGGCCCAACCAAATTTGGTTCAGCTTCGCGTGTGCCATCGGCACGAGGTGCAGAGGGGCCAGGATTGAAGTCTAATCCCCAAGTCTTCTTGTTTTCCTTAGCTAAGTTCTTGGCGTACTAAAGATTGCGCTTGAATAGATTGACGTCGCGACACCATAGCAGTGATGATGGGTCGGCACCTGCTGGTTGTGGCCCATGGACCATGCAAGGATAGAACCCTTGAGCAATGGCTTCAACTTGGGTCCTGGGAGGAAGATTTTTGTACAAAATGTCACCCCATGGTCGCTTGATGGCATTATTCTCAGCATACTCTTGGGTCACAACTTGTACTTGAACCACTGTTCTGCTCAATATCTTCGAATCCATTGGATTCGAGTCTTCCTCTGATTGTAGTCCTCCTCTGGATCAGTCTTGTGCATTTCAATGAGGTCAGGAGGCAAATCTTTGGAGGTGTTTCCACGGCGCTGTCTGCCACCCTTCCTAACAGATTTTTTAGTTGCCATTGGGTTCAAACTGAAAGGCTTCAAACTTAAAGGCTTCAATGAAGTCAAAGGCTTCCGTCTGCTGGTCAGACAAGAACTGGCTTCGGGAGAGTGAATATGACGCTGTAAGAATTCTGCAAATGAATGCAGACTATGAGAACCAAGAGATTCTCCCACGGACATGTACCTGTGATAGCATTAGAGATGCGAGGGAAGGGGAAGAGGTCATATGCATTCTCAGAAGATTTTGAAGATAAATCAGTTTTGAAGACATTGTCCTCATAGTGCGAAGACATTCACTTATATGTAGAGAGTTGGTTCCAGATTTGTACGAATCCAAGAATAGGTACAAGTGAGGAATCTAACTATGTATGAAGCATAAGTGAATATACTAGGCAAAGTATGAGATGCAGATAGGATAGATCCAAATATGTGGAGGCAGAAACTTCTTATGGTGAAAAAGATGAATCTATTGGATCAAGAAGATGGTAAAAAGAGAGTTTTAATTTACCACACGATGAACTGCTAGACGGAGAAGAACTGGATGCCGAGCAGTTCGATCTTCCGTGCCCTAACTTGGCGACGGAGGACACCTACGGCGGCGGTGGAGAAGACGATGTCCGCGGCCGGCGTGAAGACGGCGTCGACGAGGTCGCGGCAGCGAAGCGCTTCGTCGCCGGCGTCGTCGAGTGCTAGCGGAGGCGCTAGGGTTGGTCGAGGTGGAGAGGTGGTAGAAGAGTTTCTGACCGTGACGGGACGTGCATTTATAAGGATGGGAGACAGCACATCGCAATTACGCAGGTGCCCCTGGCGGTTCACTTCTGAGGGACACGTGGCGGACATGTAACACATTGGGAGTTGTCCCACGATCCCACGCACGCCTGGACTGTCGGGGTGGTCGTTCCGGCTTCTCCGGGTTTCAGGCATAAAGGATTGAGCATTAAAAATAGATTTAAAGTTTGTCTCTGTATCTTCTGCTGACAAGGACGCAGAGAAGACATTCGACGGTTCCAACAGAATGCCTATGATTTGGATAGATAGAGTTTAAGGTGAGAAAGCATAGAGAGGTTAGGGTCCGATCACATTCACTTAGTTCAAAAGATTCAAATAAGAAGACATAGCTATAAGTGAATGCTGTAGAGGGCAGAACACAAGTCTATATATGTCCTATATGAAGATAAACCAAATGCGAAGACTTTGCAAAAGTAACGCCAAGAGAAACACTTCAAACAAAGATTTGGTGGTGGCGTTACCCACCGTATAGGAAGTATTAGACCCAGACATGGCGCACAATTATCGTGGCGCTCCGAAGTCAAATTCCACGTTAATGTATTCACACTCAGAGTTTAAGTCTTCATTGATTGAAGATATACATTACTTCATGTGTTGCACATCTAAGTCATCAATATGCATAAGTGTTAGGATGTGTGCCTGATTACAGGACATTTTAGGATTCTAAGATATTTAGCTCACACCGCAACTTGCAAAACCTTTTCTCATCCAAGGTCTTTGTGAAGATATCTGCCAGCTGCTCTTCAGTGTTGACGTGTATGATATCAATATCTTCCTTCATGACATGATCTCTGAGAAAGTGATGACGAATTTCAATGTGTTTTGTCCCCGAGTGCTGAACTGGGTTGTTGGCAATCCTGATGGCGCTTTCATTGTCGCAATAGAGTGGCACATGCTTTAGATGGACACCATAGTCCTTGAGTGTTTGCTTCATCCAGAGAAGCTGAGCGCAGCAAGATCCAGCAGAAATGTATTTAGATTCAGAAGTGGAGAGTGAGACACAGTTATACTTCTTTGAAGACCAACAAACAAGTGATCGTCCCAGAAAGTGACATGTGCCTGATGTAGACTTGTGATCAACTTTGTCGCCAGCATAATCAGCATCTGAGAATCCAACTAGATCAAACCCTGAGCCCTTTGGATACCATAATTCTAGTGTTCGGGTGTAAGCCAAATATCGAAGAATTCGCTTCACAGCTAAGTGATGCGACTCCTTTGGTGCCGCTTGGAATCGAGCACACATGCAAACACTAAGCATAATATCTAGCCTAGATGCACATAAATAAAGTAAATAACCAATCATGGAGCGGTATACCTTTTGATCGAAATCTTTACCATTGGCGTCGGGACTCAGATGACTTTTAGTTGGCATAGGCGTCGTGTATCCTTTGCAGTCTCGCATACCAAACTTCTTCAGGCAATCTTTGAGGTATTTCTCTTGAGATATGAAGATTCCGTTGCTTTGCTGACGAATTTGAAGACCAAGGAAGAACTTCAGCTCACCCATCATGGACATCTGATATTGCTCTTGCATCATGTGACCAAACTCATCACTGTATCTTTTGTCAGTGCAGCCGAAGATAATGTCGTCCACATAGATTTGGCAAACAAACAGTCCATCATCATATGTCTTCGTGAAGAGGGTGGGATCCAGGGAACTAGGTTTGAAGCCTTTGCTCTTCAGGAAGTCTTTGAGTGTGTCATACCAAGCACGAGGGGCTTGTTTGAGGCCATATAGTGCCTTGTTGAGCTTTTATTCCATATCAGGATGTTTTGGATCTTCAAAGCCAGGTGGTTGTGCAACATACACTTCTTCTTCAATCTTTCCATTGAGAAAGGCACTCTTCACATCCATTTGATACAGAAGTATGTTGTGATGATTTGCATAGGCTAGCAGTATGCGAATAGCTTCAAGCCTAGCTACAGGAGCAAATGTTTCATCGAAGTCAATCCCTTCAATTTGAGTGTATCCTTGAGCAACGAGACGAGCTTTGTTTCTAACAACTTGACCATGCTCATCTTGCTTGTTGCGATATATCCATTTTGTGCCTATTATGTTGTGCTTGCGGGGGTCAGGATGCTTGACAAGTTCCCATATGTTGTTCAGCTCAAATTGTTGAAGCTCTTCTTGCATAGCTTGAATCTATTCAGGTTCCATGAAGGCTTCAACAACTTTCTTGGGTTCAGATATTGAGACAAATGCAAAGTGCCCACAGAAGTTTGCTAGCTGTGTTGCTCTTGAACGAGTGAGTGGACCAGGTGCATTTATGCTGTCAATTATCTTCTCAACTTGTACTTCATTTGCAACACGGGGATGAGCTGGACGAAGATTTTGCTCTTGCTGTTCATTTTCGTCATCAAGAGGATTGTCTTCAGGCTGGGCATTGTCTTCAGGTTGATTAGGAGCAGAAATGATGAGTTCCTCGTCAGGCTGTGCTTCAGAAGGCATGATTTCACCTGTTCCCATTAGCTTGATAGATTCACTAGGTGAAGCTTCATCTAGCACATTTGGCAGGAACTCTCTTTGTGAGCCATTTGTTTCATCAAACCGCACATCCACAGTTTCAACCACTTTATAGAGAAAGATGTTGAAGACTCTGTAGGAGTGCGAGTCATTTCCATAGCCGAGCATGAAACCTTCAGGTGCTTTTGGTGCAAACTTTGATTTGTGATGTGGATCCTTGATCCAGCACTTAGCTCCAAATACTTTGAAGTAGCTGACATTTGGCTTCTTGCCAGTAAGGAGTTCATAGGACGTTTTCTTCAGAAGCTTGTGAAGATACACACGATTGATGATATGGCATGCAGTATCAATAGCTTCGGGCCAGAACCTTCTTGGTGCCTTGTATTCATCGAGCATCGTTCGAGCCATCTCAATTAGGGTTCTGTTCTTGCGCTCTATGATGTCATTCTGCTGAGGTGTGTACGGAGCTGAGAACTCATGAGTAATTCCCATTGTATCCAGATAAAGATCAAGGCCGGTATTTTTGAACTCAGTTCCATTTTCACTTCTGATATGCTTGATCTTGACGCCATAGTTGTTCATGGCACGGTTGGCGAAACGCCTGAAGACATCTTGCACTTCAGTCTTGTAGAGAATTATATGCACCCATGTGTATCTTGAATAATCATCAACAATGACGAAGTTATAGAGACAATCTGTAGTAGTGAATGTGGAGTAGTGAGTAGGGCCAAATAAGTCCATGTGAAGCAGCTCGAAGGGTTTGGATGTCGTCATGATTGTCTTCGAGGGATGCTTGGCCCTAGTCATCTTCCCAGCTTCGCAGGCACCGCACAGATGATCTTTCTTGAACTTGACGCCATCGATGCCTACGACGTACTTCTTCTTCGCGAGAGTGTGCAAGTTCCTCATGCCGGCATGTCCTAGCCTCCGATGCTAGAGCCAGCACTCTGAAGCTTTTGCTAGAAGACATATGGCCATCTGCGGTCCTGCTGAGAAATCTACCATATAGAGATCACCTTTCCGATATCCTTCAAAGAGTAGAGACTTGTCAGATTCCATTAGTACAAGGCAACGATATTTTCCAAATATCATAATCATGTTTAAGTCACAAAGCATTGAGACAGACATTAAGTTGAAACCAAGGGATTCAACAAGCATGACTTTATCCATGTGCTGATCCTTTGAGATTGCAACTCTACCTAGACCCAATACCTTGCTTTTACCAGTATCAGCAAATGTGATGTGACTCTTGTCAGATGGACGTAAGGTTGAGTCCATAAGAAGACTTCGATCTCCAGTCATGTGATTAGTGCATCCGCTGTCCATAATCCATTCTGAAGTCTTTGGTGTCATACCCTACAGTGCAGTTAGGGAGATAGGCTTCACGAAAAGACATTGTGAAGCATAAACATTTGACGTACAAGCGGATTGTGAAAGCTTAGATCCAAGTTAGGACTGATAGGATGATAGGCAAGTGATTCAGGAACAAAATACATAGTAAGACCATTTGGGCATTTGATCTTGCGCCCAACAAGTTGTTTTAGGTCCCCAGGAATAGCATCAGACGCCTTAGATTTTTTGGCTGGAGACCTCTCCGTGCAAGAGAAAGTTAGTTCTTCTTAACCACCCACATCTTCAGGGGTGGCTTAGAAGCAATGAGTCTAAGAGCAGCATCTGAGAATTTTGGCTTTGGAGCCCTAGCAAATAGTCTCGCAGTGGGAGAATAATACTCATAAGAATAAGCAGAAAAGTTCTTTGTTTTGTGAATATAGTGGCTTGAGGAAACATGCTCATATTCATGAGTCTGGGTATAATTTTCCTGCAAAATATTGGCGTTAGGGTGACTCAGGTGAGTCCTCTGTCTGTGTGAAGCCTTAGGACCGTATGAAGCCTTTGGTCTGGGGTTTGTCTTCTTCCCAGGTGGTGTCATGATGACATTTACTGGAAGCTTCTCAAGACAACCTTTGGGAACCCAAATCTTCTTCATAGGTGGCTCGTTCCTGCAGTTAGTACCAATATACCTGGCAAACACTTCACCATTCCGATTCTTAAACAGTTTATAGTTTGCATCAAAGGATTCATCAATGATAATAGGATTAGCACAAGTGAAGCCAGATAAGGTAGACGGATCCACTGAAGGTTCCTTTGCAGCAACCCATGTGGTTTTGGGGTACTGCTCAGGCTTCCAGTATGAACCATCAACATTCATTTTCCTCTCGAACCATACACCCTCTTTCTTAGGGTTTTGGTTCAGAATCTGCTTTTTGAGGACATCACATAAGGTCTGATGCCCTTTGAGGCTTTTGTACATCCCTGTTTCAAGCAAAGTCTTCAACCTAACATTTTCATCAGCAATAGTAGTGGTATCCTCAGCAGAGGGGTTAGTTACCACATCAGCAGTTGAAGATATTGCAACAGTGGCAGCAGTAGAACATTCAGCGACAGATGTAGCGTTATCACGCTCAATGCATTTTAGACATGGTGGTTCAAATCCTTCCTGAGCGGAGTTGATCAGTTGAGCGCAGAGTGACTCATTTTCTTTTTGAAGATCTTCATGAATTTTTTAGCGCGGAGTTGATCACGCTTTCAATTTCTCAAGTTCTCGCTTCCTTTGAAGGTAATTGTGGGAAAGCTTTTCATGAGTTTTTGAGAGCGATTCATGAATACTTTCAAGTTCCTCTTACTTAACATGAAGATTTTTTATGTCTTCAATTAAGGACTGAGAACGGGTCATTTCCGCGTCCAACATGTCATCGCTTTTGTCTAACAGTTTTTGAATATGTTCCATAGCTTTCTGTTGTTCAGTGGCAATTTTAGCAAGTGTTTTGTAGCTAGGTTTTGATTCACAATCAGAGTCATCTTCACTGGATGTTTGAAAGTAAGCATCGCGTTATTTTACCTTGGCACCGTGTGCCATGAAGCAGTAGGTGGGAGCAGAGTCGTCGTTCTCATCATCAGTGTTGGTGACGGGGACATTGTCTTCAGTGTTGAAGATGGACTTAGCAACGTAGGCTGTGGCTAGAGCCAGACTTGCAGCACCAGAATCGGACTCCTCCTTAGATTCCACCTCCGCTTCTTCTGAAGCAGACTCCTCCTCTGAATCCATCTCCTTGCCAACAAACGCACGAGCCTTGCCAGATGAATTCCTCTTGTGTGATGAAGACTTTGTTGAAGACATGGAAGAAAACTTTGAGGATTTCTTCTTTTTCTTGTCATCAGATACATATTCCTTGCTCTTCTTCTTCTTCTTCTCATTGTCCCATTGAGGACACTCAGAGATGTAGTGACCAGGTTTCTTGCACTTATGACATGTTCTCTTCTTGTAGTCATGGGTAGAAGCTTCATCATTTCTTGAGCTGGATCGTGAAGACTTTCTGAAGCCATTCTTTCTCGTGAATTTCTGGAACTTCTTCACAAGCATGGCAAGCTCCTTTCCAATGTTTTCAGGATCATCAGAACTGCAGTCAGATTCTTCTTCAAATGAGGAAGCAGCCTTTGCCTTCAAAGCGCGAGATCGGCCATAGTTGGGACCATAAATGTCACGTTTCTCAGATAGCTGGAACTCATGTGTGTTGAGCCTCTCAGGTATGTCAGACGGATCGAGAGTCTTGAAGTCAGGGCGTTCTTGAATCATCAGGGCAAGGATGTCAAATGAGCTGTCAAGTGATCTCAGTAGCGTCTTGACGATTTCATGCTTGGTGATCTCAGTGGCGCCAAGTGCCTGAAGCTCATTTGTGATGTCAGTGAGGCGATCGAATGTGTGCTGGACATTCTCAATGTCGTGTCTCTTGAAGCGATTGAAGAGGTTGCGAAGGACACTGATTCTTTGATCTCTATGGGTTGAGACGCCTTCGTTGACCTTAGAGAGCCAGTCCCAGACTTCCTTCGACGTTTCCAGAGCACTCACACGACCATACTGTCCTTTGGTTAGATGACCACAGATGATATTCTTGGCAGTGGAATCCAGTTGGACGAGCTTCTTGACATCAGCAGGGGTGAGACCTTCACCAGTCTTGGGAACGCCGTTCTTGACGACAAACCAGAGGTCCACATCAATGGCTTCAAGATGTATGCGCATCTTGTTCTTACAGTAGGGGTATTTAGTGCCATCGAAGACGGGGCACGCAGCTGAGACTTTGATTATCCCTGCAGTCGACATAGCTAAAACTCCAGGTGGTTAAACCGAATCACACAGAACAAGGGAGTACCTTGCTCTGATACCAATTGAAAGTGTTGTATATCGACTAGAGGAGGGTGAATAGGCAATTTTTATGAAAGACTTCAAAACATGAAAGTTTCGAAGACAAACTATAGAACCGATCCTATTTATATGCAGCGGAAGGTAGACTACACTAGACAAGCCATAGTCAAGTATTCAATGAAGTGAAAGCACGAAGACTAATAGCAGCTAGGCAGTATGGATCGGGATGGAAGATTGTATGAAGCCAATCAAAACATGTAGTCACACGGTGAAGTCAAACAGACAAGGCAAGCAGGCAATGAGTTCACAACGAAAGACAGTAAGTAAAGAGAAGGAAAGGATAGAACCAGTAGCTCGGGGAAGACAGTGATTTGTTAGACCAGTTCCAGTTGCTGTGACAACTGTACGTCTGGTTAGGGAGGCTGAGATTTAACTCAGAAGACCGCGTCTTCACCTTATTCCCCTTGAGCTAAGGACACTTAGTCCTCGCCCAATCACTCTAGTAAGTCTTCAAGGTAGACTTCCAAGCCTTCACAGACTTCGTTCACCGGCAATCCACAATGAATCTTGGATGCTCAGAACGCGACGCCTAACCGGCTGGAGGAAACACAGTCCTCAAGTGTAACAAGTCTTCAGGTCACACAGACATAAAGACTTTAGTGATGCCTAACACTATTTGGCTCTGGGTGTTTGGGCTTTGTCCTCGCAAGGATCTCTCCCTCAAATGCTTCGGAGGTGGGTTGCTCTCAAACGACAAAAGCCATGTAATAACTCTGAGCAGCCACCAATTTATGGTGTAGGGGGTGGGCTATTTATAGCCACTGGGCAACCCGACCTGATTTGTCCGAAGTGACCCTGGGTCACTAAGGACCTGACACGTGTTCCAACGGTCAGATTTGAAACACACACGACAACTTTACTTGGGAGACAAGTAAAGATGACTCATCCAGCTCTGGATAATATTTGCTCTCATTGTCTTCGCTCGAAGACATAGGATTTGGTTGAGCATCACTTCAGTCACTCTAACTTTGTTCACTTGGACCCCACTTAACAGTACGGTGGTTCCTATGACTCAACAAAGAAGAAAAGGAAACAACGAAACATCTAAGTCTTCGTGCTCCATAGTCTTGACACAATGTCTTCTCTCGTCATAGTCTTCAATATGATTATCTTCATATACCACCATTGTCGTCAATGTCTTCATACATTTTTAGGGGTCATCTCCGGTAGGTAAACCGAATCAATGAGGGACTACTACCTGTGTTATCCTGTAATTCTCACAAACACATTAGTCCCTCAACCAGGTTTGTCTTCAATACTCCAAAACCAACTAGGGGTGGCACTAGATGCACTTACACCAACCACTCTGGTTGTAGTTTTCCTAGCCCTTTTCTTAGCTCCTGCCGGCTCATCATCTCTGGTTTCAAGTGTGAATTGCATGGTTTCTTGAGTTGATGCTCTGGCTTTTGACATGGGCACGCTCTTGGCTGGATCCTTTTTGTTCAAACTAGGCTTGGTTGAAGCAACAGTGCCATATTCCTTCCTAGCAACTTTCTTCTTTGACGTGGCCTCATCAGCTACAAAGTCTTCATCCTCTGAGTCTGAAGTTTTCTTCTCCCTTGACTTGGTAGCAGCCTTTGGAAGGTTAATGGGAGTGCTTCTACTGCTCTCATAGTATCTAGAGTTGTTGGGACTAGAGCCCTCACTCAAGTTAACCAGCTCCTCAGACCTGTTCTGACTGTCACTACCTTCTGACATCTCTGAAACTGCAAGTAGACCCTATGAATAGGTATAGATGAGATAGAGTTGATGAGTATCACAAAGTACAGCTTGTATTGAAAATTTTGATTTAAAAAACTTAACTTTAGTTTTCTGCAGAATCCATTTTGGTGTTACCGAGTTTACCAGTTCGGTGATATCGAAGCAAAAACAGAGCCAAAACATACTTGTTTTGGTAAGACCGAGGTAGTTTTCGGTGGCTCCGAGTTGCTAGGGTTTCACTGAGCTGCTAGTTCCAGTCTCACCGAGTGATACAATTCGGTTGGACCAAGGTGTATCAGTGTAATGGCTTACGCCAACTCAGTGACACCAAGACTTGCAAATCGGTCGGACCTAGATGAGTTCGGCAGAGAACTAACCCTAAGTTTTTCGAAATCCATCTAACCTAAAGACTAGTTTTGCTGGATAGGAAGTTTGAAAACGTGGCAAGATCAATGGCAAGTTATTTTGTGCATGAATTAGATTTGGAGAAGACAAAACAAACGAGTCGTACCCTAACTTGGTGACGATCTCCTACGGCGACGAGGGGCGAAGATGAATGCCCTCGACGGTGATGGATTCCAACGGCAGGAGGAGGTTGGAGGCAACGACGAAGATCCTTGGACCATGGCGGCGGCAGAGCTGGGGTGCGACATTAGAACTGTTGGAGGAATTTCCAAAAAGTTATGTCTGCGAGTTATATACCCAGATTTGTCGGTGGGACCGAGAAAACTGTTTTGGTGGCACCGAGATGCATTTTGCACTAGGTTGTTGCAACTCGGTTGGACCGAGACGGTTTATTCGGTTTCACCGAGATTCAGAAACTAATCAACCTAAATGATTTCGGTGGGACCGAATGAGATTTGTTGGTCTGTCCGAAATGCATTTTGGAGGTTTCGTAAGTTAAGCCCTGATCAGATCGGTGACACCGAGTGCTCCTCACTCGGTGGGTCGAGTAGAGACTTGTTCAAACTTTGTGATGTATAGCATGAATAGAGTTTGAGACGAGAAAAGCACAGATAGCTAGTGGGAGTGCTTAGGCATTCTTGTCCATCCATTTGGCAAAAGAAAAAGAGCCAAACAATCAAAGCTACAAATGGATGTCCTCGAATGATTAAAATATGCAATCAACATGCTCACACAATAAAATGGCAAATGAAATATGTGGCAAAGCATGCACAAACATTCTAGCATCTATCAAGCAATTGGCGATGACTAGGTCATCTATATATGAGTTTATTGACTTAGGAGTCAAATGAGAACATTTGATCATAAGTCATACTCATCGTTTAAGCACAAGTGGGGTTACCACTTTTACATAAAGCATTGTTGTGTTCACACCATTAGAGTTGCTTTAGCTCAATCTTTAGAGTAAATCTCCCCCTAGATGTGATATCCACCTTAAGAGAGATGAACTAACCTTGGGTTTTGTCGATGATGACTTCATGTAGATGTTGAAGATGTGGATGCTCAATGTTGATGTAGATCATTTGGAGCAATCCATTGGAGTGAGTTGCACTTTCAATACCTACACGTGTTAGTCCCACAAGGAACAAACAAAGATATCCATAGACTTAGAGTGAATTGCACATAAGATGATGTCCATGAAGGCATTAGGTTACCTTGTCCCTTGTCTTGCCAACAAAATGGTTTGTGACTCCTTGCACTAGTGCAAGATGTGGAAAGTTGTTTGCACTTGTCCTCGCCAAGATGATATGAGTGAAGTATGTTGGCGGAGTCACCCTTAAGAACTCTCTAGTTCTTCTTCTTCAGGATCCACATCAACTTGATGGGAATCCTTGGAGTTGTAGTCATACTTGATGAATTAGACCTTGATTTAGTCTTGGGAACCCACTTGACCAAGGCCTTAGGAGCTTCTTCAAATACATCAATCTCTTCTTGAAGCTTTTCCTTGCCCTTTAGCTTGTGGTCTTGTGGTGGAAGATCATCTTGTGCTTGTGTCCCCTTGAAGGAAGTAGGATCATACTTCTCTTGTTGAGGAACAAACTTGGTCTTGGGGTATTGATCTTCTTCCCACTCAACTCCATTGGCATTGAACTTTAGTTCAAAACAAACACCTTGATTCTTCCAGTGCCTTCCTTGCTTGCGTACAATTTCCTCGAATTGCTTACTCCCGGCAAGGCTCTTGTATACACCTTTCTCTATAATTCCCTTCAATAAGCTATTTTCTTGCTCAAGTGTAACTTGGCTAAGAGAATCGTTAGTGGAATCAAGAGAATTACTAGATGCAACATCATAGGATTTAGCATGATTACTGTCGCTACTAGAGGAAGAATCTTTCTTGTTCTTGTTGCTAAATTTTACTTGTGGCATGTAACTAGACAAGAGTAAACGCTTGGCAATATAAGAAGAACTTTTCTTACGAAGATCATCATTGATTGCTTTTAAGAACTCATGCTCTTGCTTTAGATTGAGCTTTTCAAAGCGTAGCTTCTCACGAGTCCTCAAAAGTTCTCAATGATCCTCTAAGGTAGTTTCATGAGCTAACTTGAGAGTGTTCAATTCATTAGTTAGACGCTCAATCTTCTCCTTATCATTGCCATTCACTTTATCTTGATTAGCATGATTAATAGCAATTTCATCATAGTTTTCATCATAGGTTTCATCATTATTGCTACCAACAAGTAAATCATCATCTCCTAGCAAGTCATCTTCATCACTACTAAAATCAGGATACTCGGGGTGTGATACCTTAGGGCCTTTAGCCATGAAGCATCTTCCAATTCCTTCATTTGGTGAGTCAAATATGTCATAGGAGTTGGATAACACAAGAGCAATTCTGGTAACACCTTCATCTTGAGTATCTTCTGAGTTGGAGTGATAGCTTCTCTAGGAGTAGTTATCAGAGTCAGAACCGGATACCCATTCACCAACATGAGCTTGATGTCTTCGTCTTGTATAGCTCCTTGATTATTTGTCCTTCCTTTCCGAATATTTGCTTCGCCGAGAAGGTCTTCATTCATAACGATCATCTCTACTCCTTCTCTCTCTTGGTGGTGATTCTTCTCTTCTACTTCTCCTTTTAGGTGAGTCTTCTCTTGTTTTGTGGGGAGTCGTACACTTATTGGAGTAGTGTCCGGTTCTTCCACAATTGTAGCAATTCCGATCACGACTAGAAGATCTTTTGTCATTGTAGGACCTTGATTTGGAGTTTTCCTCTTTGATTCTATTCTTGTAGAACTTGTTGAAGTTCTTCACCATTAAGCTCAATTCTTCATTGAAGACTTGTTTCTCACTTGATGAGGTAGGATCGTCACATGAAGCTTTGTAAGCACCACTAGACTTGTTGTGAAGCTCTTTATCTTTGAGTGACATCTCATGAGCAACAATTCTTCCGATAACTTCCTTTGGCTTGAGTTCTTTGTAATTGGGCATCATTTGGATCAATGTGCACACGGTGTCATATTTTCCATCCAAGGCTCTTAGGATTTTCTTGATGATGAATCTGACGGTCATCTCTTCGCTTCCTAAGCCAGCAATCTCATTTGTGATGAGAGCAAGCCTAGAGTACATTTCAGTGACACCTTCACCATCCTTCATCTTCAACTTGTCAAGTTGACGTTGAAGCACATCCAACTTGGATTCCTTGACGGAGTCGGTACCTTCATGCATATCAATGAAAGTATCCCAAATTTTTTTTGCATTACCAAGACGGCTGATTTTTTTTTTGAATTCTTCGGGGCACAATCCATTGAAGAGGATATCGCAAGCTTGAGCATTGTATTGCAGCATCTCAATTCTTTCACGGATGCTTCACGATTTGGTTCCTTCCCATCAAAGAATTCACCTTGCAAACCAATACACACAATAGCCCAAACGGCGGGGTTATGTCCAAGAATATGCATTTTCATCTTATTCTTCCAACTAGCAAAATTTGTACCATCAAAGTAAGGACCTCTACGGTGGTAACTTCCCTCGCTAGACGCCATACTCTCCTAGGTTGTGAAACCAAGGCTATGATCACCAAAGCTATGGAAATCAAGGCAAATGGAGACCAAAGCTTTGATACCACTTGTAGGATCGAAAATATGTCTAGAGGGGGGTGATTAGACTACTTGACCAAATAAAAATCTAGGCTTTTCCCAATTTTAATTCTTGGCAGATTTTAGCAACTTAGCACAAGTCAAGCAATCAACCTACACATGCAATTCTAAGAGTACAGAAGTGGAATGTAAATCATTGCACATGAAGGTAAAAAGAGGGGTTTGGAGATTGCAAACGCAAGTGTAGACACGGATGTTTTTGTCGTGGTTCCGATAGGTGGTGCTATCATACATCCACGTTGATGGAGACTTCAACCCACGAAGGGTAACGGCTGCGCGAGTCCACGGAGGGCTCCACCCATGAAGGGTCCACGAAGAAGCAACCTTGTCTATCCCACCATGGCCATCGCCCACGAAAGACTTGCTTCACTAGGGTAGATCTTCACGAAGTAGGCGATCATGTTGCCCTTACAAACTCCTATGTTCAACTCCACAATCTTGTCGGAGGCTCCCAAGTGACACCTAACCAATCTAGGAGACACCACTCTCCAAAAGGTAATAGACGGTGTATGATAACGAACTCCTTTCTCAAATGCTTCAAGTGATAGTCTCCCCAACACTCAAATAGCTCCTCACAGATTTGGATATGGTGGAAGAAGAGATTGAGTGGAAAGCAACTTAGGGAAGGCTAGAGAACAAGATTTATGTGGTAGGAATGGAATATCTTGATCTCAACACTTGAGTAGGTGGTTCTCTCTCAGATCTGGATGGGTGAAAGTGTAGGCACGATCTGATGGCTCTCTCCACGAATGAAGAGGGGGTGGAGGGGTATATATAGCCTCCACACACAATCCAATCGTTACACACATTTTGGCCAACTCAGTGGCACCGATTTAGTGAACTCGGTCTGACTGAAAGGTTCAAATATGTGAATGTTAGGAAACTCGGTGGGATCGACTGGGACATCTCGGTGGGACCGAAAGACTAGGGTTAAGTCATCAGACAGTTGGCAAGGTGAACTCGGTGTGACCGATTAATAAACTCGGTAGTACCGAAATTAATTAACCTGCAACAAAGAGTTTACTGAACCATATCGGTGAGACCGAAATGTTAGAGTTTGTGGCTCTGGCTAAGTCAAAGGAAACTCGGTGGGACTAGATAGGAAAAATCGGTGAGTCCGAGTTTGGCATTTTGGTTTTTACTTGTTTGAAGTGGAGAGATTGTGTGAGGGTGTTGGAGCATATCATCAAGCATTGTGAGCAACCAATTTGTTAAGCAACACCCACTAGTAGATAAAGGGTCATCAGACCCGGTTCGTTTGGGCCTTTAGCCCCGGTTCCTGAACCGGGACAAAAGTGTCGGTACTAATGCTCTAACCCTTTAGTCCCGGTTCAATCCAGAACCGGGGCCGATGGGTGTCCACGTGGCATGTGCACCGAGCCCAGGCAGGAGAGGCTTTGGTCCCGGTTGGTGGCACCAACCGGGACCAAAAGGCATCCACGCGTCAGCATTTCTGTGGCTATGGTTTTTGTTTTTTTTTTG
>LR738712.1:705193294-705209494 GCA_902687465.1 Secale cereale
AATTTAGGTGTTTCATATTGTGTTAGCTAGCTAATTAATAGAGAGAAGTGTCCTCTCTTATGTCCATGCTTGGTCGATGCTACGTACTACACATACGTATAGAGAGGACTAGACACGCTAGCTAGCTAGCTAGCTAGTAAAGCAAACGAAGGAAACAGAAGATCGTATAATCAACATATATATATATATATATGCATACAGAGAGAAGTAATATCGACCACCTCTCCTTCTCCGAGAGATTGGTCGAACAACAAGTTCTCGTATATCTATCCGACACTACCGGGTACATATATACAATAATTATCTCTTACAAATATAATCTCCTATAGGATGGACGCATGGTCCACATAGTATTCTCCGTCTGGCGTGATCACGTGTTCAAGGAAGAATGCCGCCAATTCCTCTTGAATTGCTCGCAGACGATCAGGTGTTAGGAGTTCATCCCGCATCCGAAACATCTAATTTGAAGTAGGGGGTCAATACATGAAATGATGCTATAAAAGTGTGAATATTATTAATTGCTTACGCACTTCAAATTGTGCTTCAGAGTAGCCCCGCTCACAGTTCGTGTGGCGGATGGACTCGCAAATGTAGTATACACAGTAATCATTCCCGGGTTCCTGCCACAACCACTTTACAAGAAATAGAGGTCAATCAAACTGATAAGCAAGAATGCCAAATGGTATTGATGAAACTAGCGCTTGAATCAAGATATAGGAGATGCGCGCGCGGAACATGCTACTATATAGTACTTACTTTCGGGTATCTAAATTCTAGCTTCTTCGGCAGTCCCGGAGCTTTTTTGGTGAATTTTCTCCAAACCCTGCCAGACAAAGAAAACAATTAGTTGATATCAGAAATGAAGTTGCTGATATGCATGGTGGATAATATTGATCGATTTAACTTACCTGTCGAGCATTTGAGTCATGTCCGCATACTCATCGGGATCTTTACGTTTAGAGTCCAAGACAGTTACTACTCCCTTCTCAAGCTTAATCTCTAAGAGAATATAGTGGAAGCTGCGCATGCATGCATGAACTCATCAATTACATTACTATAACCTTGACTGATATATAAGGGAAACCAAATATGCACAAGACAGTAACACTCACTTGAAGTTGTAAGGAAAGAGTATTATATCTTTGTTTTCATTTACCACCAACGATCGTAGCAAGTTGGTCTCGGTATCTGAGGGACGCAATTTAACCTCGGTTGCATCTATGAGGTATGTGTTAATGAACCCAATATCACCTACTTGTCTTTTCTTCAATTCGACGATCTTCAATCTGCATAATATAGTGAGGATAATTATAAATACATGCAATGAAGATCAGCTATATAGAGAGACTTAATGACAAAAGTAGTACTACTTACAGACAGTAGCAGGTGACCGTTGTTTTATCGAGGGCCAATTGATTGAAAAACTGATAGAACTCCTCAAATGGAACAGGCAACAGTTCAATTCCAACGTGGTCATGCTCTGGTTTAACTCTCAAATACAAGCTATCCCTCCCCCCAGACTCTCTGGAGATTTTCAAGTACCAATCATGCAATCTTCGCATATTCGTTGATAGAGATCTTTCATTTTTGACGAGAGGCTTTTTGTACTCGTATCTTTCTATCTGCACGTCCAAGAAATCATATTGTACATCGTCGGACACGTAATCTGCAAGATTGGTATAACCGGGCACCATCCTCGGATCATTAGCGACCATGTCGCTAGACACCTTGACCGGGGGGCACGATTGGTCCGCTTGTTCGCCGAGCTGGGCAATTTGTTTCCCAGCTCGCCCTTCTGCTAACCTTTGATCACTTTTAGTACTTCCCGACCGCTTCGCTTCTTGAAATGACTTTTGAATCATGCGGTCATAGTTGCCCTTCGGCTTACTTTTCGCTGGTTGCTTCAGGGCAGCAAGAGTGCGCTTTGCTTTCACCGCATCTATCTTCTCCTCCGGAGGTGGATGTCTCTGTGCTTTCAACCCTTCAAGCCAGTCCTTCACTTCGCCTTGAGCTATCTTCGTGTTTTCCTCGTCGGACCTCTCATATGGTAACTTCTCTAGAGGCGTGAGAGAAGGACCGAATCTGCATCGCCTCCCGCCTCTGGCTGTACTGCTAGACGTCGCCAGACCAGACGAAGCGGCTGTCTTTTTTCCTTGCTTACGCGCCGGAGCAGGAGTAGCCGGAGCGGCGGCAGGTCTCTTCCGCCCTTGCTGACTAGGCGGAGAAGGAGGAGCAGGCTGGCTGCTCGGGCGCGCCGGCGGCGAAGGAGGCGGAGTGCCGCCACGCGCCGGAGAACGAGCCGGAGTGCCCTGATCGTTGATACGTCCAAAATGCATCACTATTTTGTATCATAATTTATCCTTATTCATTGATATATTTCACGTTACGATGATGTTCTTATGTTGTTTTGGTCTATTTTACACAGTTTGTAAACTTTCTGATGCCGAAGCAGCAGACGCAGGATTCAGCAGTAAAAAGTGGACGCTGAGTTGCTGAAGAAGAATACCTCCAAATTACCTGAAAATTGACGGGAGATATTTTTCAGACGGATCACGAAGGCTCGCGAAAGGGCAACCAGAGGGGGGCCAAAGGGTGCCCAGGCGCCCTGGGGCGCCCCCCCCCCCCCCCCCCGGGGGGGGGGGGGCGCCTGGAGCCCCTGGCCCACCTCTGGCCGCCCCCTTTTGCATATATGCTCTCCGTTATCCAAAAACCCTAGGGACGGGAGTTTTTACGGAGTTCCGCCGCCGCTCCGTGGCGGAAACCTACAGAGAAGAAAAAGCCATCTCCGGCGGGCAGATTCCGCCGGGGAGATCACCTCCCGGAAGGGGAGATCGTCGCCATCATCATCACCATCGTCACGGGCATCATCGAGATCATCATCAACATCATCCCCAACAACAGCACCATCTCCATCTTCATCAAAATCTCATCTTACAATCGCAACTTGTGTTGTAACGCGTACTACCTATCCTCTCTACTCCATCGGTGTTGATTACTACTTTGTGGTGAATGCTATTGAGTTTTGTTGGAGAAATAATATTATGTCCAGATTGTTTATCACCTATTTATACCCACTGATCATGATCTCTTTTATGTCTCGTGAGTAGTTGCCTTAGTTCTTGAGGACATGGGGAAAGTCTTCTTGTTAGTAGTCATATGCTGTTGAAGTAATATGTGTTGTTTGATACTTAAGTTGTGTTGTCATTCTACTAGTGGTGTTGTGTGAGTCGAACACTCAACACTTCGCCTTATCAAGGACCTAGGAGAATACATTGTGTACAAAGAATGCTTATGGTGGGTTGCCGGAGTGACAGAAACCTGAACCCCAGTTCGCACGCTTTTGCATAAGGGAATAATGGATCCTCGGTCGTATTGCTATGGTTAGGCTTTTGCCTTAAATTCTATCTTGTATTTGCGGATGCTTGCAAGGTGTTTAATCATAAGAGTGCACTCATCTTAGTCTAGAGAGTGTACTAGCATAGATCCACCCACTCAACACTTATCAACACATAACATAGTATCGATACGGAATATGGCGAAAGCACATGACTACCTCTCCCGTGTGTCCTCAGGAACGCTTTAGTCTTTATAAGTTCAGTTGCTAGGCCTCTCCTTTGCCAAGAAAGGATTGGGCCACTTGTTACTCTCAGTGCCTTTTACATTGCTTGCTTTTACTTTCATGTTGCTTATATCGATAAAACCCCTAAAAAGTTATCTTTCAGTGTTTGCAGTAATTTCTTGCTCAGAATCGCTTATCAATACCTTCTGCTCCTCGTTGGGTTCGACACTCTTACTTATCGAAAATGCTGCAATAGATCCCTTACGGTTGTGGGTCATCAAGTACCGTTTTCTGGCGCCGTTGCCGGGGAGCATAGCGCTATTGGTAAAGTGAAACTAGTAAGGAAGTTTTTATAATTCTGTTTTTTATTTTTGTTATTGCTGCTCTTTATCCTTATGGACAACCCTGTTATTGCTTACGGGAAGACGCCCCACACCTGTGGTGGTTGATCCTCCCCCTACTGAAATTGTGCCCTATAAAATACCAGCCGGTATTATCGACTATGTTTTGGCTAATCGTTATGTAGGAGACAGACATCCCGGTGAACACTTGCTATATCTGTCACAATTATGTTCATTATTTAAGCTTGCAGGTGTATCGAGGGAGTTTGTCATGAGGAAATTGTTTGCCGTGTCACTTATAGATAAAGCTTCGGATTGGTATAGGCTTCTCGATAACTCACACTTACTTGAATGGCAGGAGCTTATGTCTCTCTTTTATACTAAGTTTTATCCTCTTCATGAAATTCATCGAGACAGGAACTATATCTATAATTTTAGGCCTCGTGACGGAGAAAGCATTGCTCAAGCTTGGGGGAGATTGAAGTCCCTAATGCTCAAATGCCCTATTCATAAGCTTCCCAAGGAAATTATACTTACAAATTTTTATGCCAGGCTTTCTCGTCAGGATAAGGAGATGCTGGATGCCTCCTCTAGTGGGGTATTTCAGAAGAAGAGTATTGAAGAAAGGTGGGATCTCATTGAAAGGATCCAGAGGAATACCAAAGATTGGGAAATTGATAAAGGTATTGAACCCACTATAAATTATGAACATGATTATATTGAGAGCTATGTGAAAACTGATTACTTCAATACTTTTTGCTCTAAGATTGGTCTTGATTCCCATCTAGTGATTGATTTCTGTAAGAATTTTGCCTCTCACGTTGATTCTTTTAAAAAGAAGAGAGACCAGCACCATGAACCTTTTAAAGAGCCACCTATTGATATTTATGTTGCTGACCCTATTTTGCATGCAGTTATATATGAAAAGCCTCCTTTTCCCGCAAGGATAAGGGAGCACTCTTTTGTGACAGGCATAATAAATAAAAGTGAGAGAAGAGTTGATGAGCCTGAGGACCAGATCAAGGTCGATCCTCAAGTTGCATTGATTAAAGACCTTGCTACTAATGATGTTTTGGATTCCAATATAAATTTTTGTGATGTTTCCACTAACCTTGTCACAGCCAAGAATAAAGGCCCAATTTCAGGTACTCCAGTGGTATCTGTTAAAATAGGAGATCACAATTATTATGGGCTATGCGATTTGGGATCGAGTGCAAGTGCTATCCCCTATTCACTTTGTGAAGAGATCATCGGTGAGATTTCCCCTTGTGAACTTGAAGAAGTTGATGTTACCATTCATCTTGCAAACAGAACAACTATCTCTCCTATCGGAATTGTGAGAGACGTTGAAGTCCTATGTGGAAAGGTAAAATACCCTACCGACTTTCTAGTACTTGGTTCAGAGAGGGACAATTTTTGTCCAATTATTTTTGGTAGACCTTTTCTTAGAACTTGTGGAGCTATAATAGATTGCAAGAAAGGTAAAGTTTCTGTTGAATTCGATGGTGAGCCATATGAATTTAATTTTTCTAAGTTCTCTAAGCAGCCTCATGGTACTGATTTACCTAGTGATGATAAAATTATTGAAAGTATTGCCTCTATTGCTATTCCCCCTAATGATCCTTTGCAGCAATACATGGAGGACCACGAGAATGATTTGCATATGCAGGAAAGAAATGAACTAGATGATATATTCTTGAGGCAGCCTGCTATCCTGAAGCACAACCTTCCGGTTGAACCTTTGGGAATTTTATCAAAACCGAAAGAAGACCCGGTGTTCGATCTTAAACCTCTGCCCGATACGCTCAAGTATGCTTATTTAGATGAAAAGAAAGTATATCCTGTTATTATCAATTCTAACCTTTCAGGATATGAAGAAGAGCGATTATTGGAAGTACTTCGTAAACACCGAGGCGCAATTGGCTATACCCTTGATGACCTTAAGGGGATTAGTCCATCTATCTGTCAACATACTATCAACCTTGAGCCTGATGCTAAACCAGTTGTTGATCATCAACGACGGTTGAACCCGAAGATGATGGATGTCGTGAGAACTGAGATTCTCAAGCTTCTAGCCGCAGGTATTATTTACCCTATAGCTGATAGTAAGTGGGTAAGTCCGGTACATTGTGTTCCTAAGAAAGGAGGTACAACTGTGGTTCCTAATGATAAAAATGAAATACTACCTCAGAGAATTATTATTGGATATAGAATGTGTATTGATTACAGGAAGTTGAACAAGGCAACCAGGAAGGATCACTACCCGTTGTCGTTCATCGACCAAATGCTTGAAAGGTTATCCAAAAATACCCACTTTTGTTATCTCGATGGTTATTCTGGCTTCTCTCAAATCCATGTTAACACTGCCGATCAAGAGAAGACCACTTTTACTTGTCCCTTTGGTACTTATGCTTACAGGCGTATGCCTTTTGGTTTATGTAATGACCCTGCTACTTTTCAAAGGTGTATGTCTGCTATCTTTCATGGTTTCTGCGGGGATATTATGGAAGTCTTCATGGATGATTTCTCCGTCTATGGAACTTCTTTTGACCATTGTCTTCACAACCTTAATAAAGTTTTGCAGAGATGCGAGGAGACAAATTTATTACTCAACTGGGAAAAGTGCCACTTCATGGTTAATGAAGGAATTGTTCTTGGTCACAAGATTTCCGAAAGGGGAATTGAAGTGGACAAGGCTAAGATCGAAGCTATTGAGAGGATGCCCTACCCAAGGGACATCAAAGGTATTCGCAGTTTTCTCGGTCATGCAGGTTTGTATAGAAGATTTATTAAAGACTTTTCTAAAACCTCAAGACCCCTCACTAATCTTCTCCAGAAGGACGTTCCTTTTGTATTTGATGAAAATTGTAAGGAAGCTTTTGAAGTCCTTAAGAAAGCTTTAATAACCGCTCCTATAGTACAACCACCTGACTGGAATTTACCTTTTGAGATTATGTGTGATGCAAGTGATTTTGCTGTTGGAGCTGTTTTAGGACAAAGAGTTGATAAGAAATTAAATGTTATACATTATGCTAGCAAAACCCTTGATAGTGCTCAAAGGAATTATGCTACTACTGAGAAGGAATTCTTAGCTGTAGTATTTGCTTGTGATAAGTTTAGGCAGTATATTGTTGATTCCAAAGTTATTATTCATACTGATCATGCTGCCATTAAGTACCTTATGAAAAAGAAGGATGCCAAGCCAAGGCTTATCAGATGGGTACTCCTTCTTCAAGAATTTGATTTGCAGATTGTTGATAGGAAAGGAGAAGACAATCCGGTGGCGGACAATCTTTCAAGGATGGAAGATATACCGCACGACCCCATCCCAGTTAACGATAGTTTTCCAGACGAGCAACTTGCCGTTGTAAAAGTACAATCTCTTTCCGATCCTTGGTATGCAGATTATGCTAATTTTATTGTTGCAAAGTATTTGCCTCCAGGTTTAACACTTCAGCAAAGGAAGAAGTTCTTTCATGATTTGAGGCACTACTTTTGGGATGACCCACATCTTTTCAAAGAAGGTCCCGACGGGATCGTGAGAAGATGCATACCGGAACATGAGTAGAAGGGCATTCTCAGACGGTGTCATGATAGTCCCTATGGAGGACATCATGCCGGTGAGAGGACTGCACATAAGGTTCTTCAATCGGGTTTTTATTGGCCTACTCTCTTTAAGGATGCTAGAAATTATGTTTTTGCCTGTGATAAATGTCAGAGAGTTGGTAACATTAGTAGAAGGAATGAGATGCCTATGAATTACTCACTAGTGATTGAACCTTTTGATTGTTGGGGTTTTGATTTTATGGGTCCTTTTCCTTCTTCGCACAAGTACACTCACATTTTAGTAGTTGTTGATTATGTGACAAAGTGGGTTGAAGCAATCCCCACTGAAAGTGCTGATCACAAGACATCTTTGAAAATGCTTAAAGATGTAATTTTTCCTAGGTTTGGTGTACCAAGGTATGTCATGACTGATGGGGGATCACACTTCACGCACGGAGCTTTTAGAAAAGCTTTGGCTAAATACGATGTTAATCATAGAATTGCTTCACCATATCATCCTCAAACTAGTGGGCAAGTTGAGCTCACCAATAGAGAGATTAAGTTGATCTTGCAGAAGACAGTAAACAGAAATAGAAAGGACTGGTCAAATAAGTTAGGAGATGCTTTGTGGGCATATAGAACTGCTTACAAAAACCCCATGGGCATGTCCCCCTATAAGATGGTGTATGGCAAGGCTTGCCATTTGCCATTAGAGTTAGAGCACAAAGCTTTCTGGGCTGTTAGAGAGCTTAATGCTGACCCAAAATTAGCTGGTGAGAAGCGTCTCATGAACTTGACTTCTCTAGATGAATGGAGAAGTGAAGCTTACAAGAGAGCTAAAATGTTCAAGGAAAAGGTAAAAAGGTGGCATGATAGGAAGATTCTGAAACGTGAATTTAATGTTGGTGATAAAGTTTTGTTGTTTAGATCCCGTTTCAGGTTTTCTCCAGGTAAACTACTTTCCAGGTGGGAAGGACCATTTCATATTGAAGAAGTTTATCGGTCTGGTGCAATTAAGATTAATAATTTTGAAGGCACCAAACCTCAAGTTGTGAATGGGCAAAGACTTCAACATTACATAGCAGGAGACCCTGTCAATGTTGATGTGAATATAATATACACAACAACCCACGAAGAACATGTTGCAGCCCTGTTTCAGACGCCAGCAGAAGCAGAATAAAGAAAAGGTATGTAGTACGGTAAGGAAACATCGCGAACCGCCATAAAAGTTCTGTATTACGAGTTTTTGCAAAATTAGTAAAATTCTGAGCCTAAGTGGAGCCAGAGACAACCTCCAGGGGGTCCAGGCGCCCCCTTGGCGCGCCCCACCTCCTGGACGCACCGGGAGGCCGCCTGGACACCCGGGAGTCCGTCTCCGACCCCGCTTTGGTCCGTTACCTTCCTTTCTGTGCATAAATTTGTCCTATATATTTTCCCGGATTGTTCCGGCAACGTATCTTGTGATTTCGCGTGTTTTCTTTTCGATCTATTTCTGCCAGGGAATCTTTCAGCTGAATTTAGCTGCCATGGCTTCTCCAAGTTCCCCCAAGGACGAGTTCGTCGTTAACGTCATCAACCCTTACCTCGCTGAGGTGAAGAAGCACCCTCAGGTTGTTCGGATGGAGGACGGTGTCCTTCATCACGAATATCTGAAGGGACCTATCAAGGAGGGGAGCATCCAGGCCAGGCTGGAAGAAGTGGAGCAAGAAGTCTTCGAGTACAAGAAGATGATCGAGCGTGGTGTTGAAGCTAACTTTGACATCATCAACGAGCTGAAGAACTACTTCCTGAAGGAGATGAAGGAGATGTGGAAAAGCATCACCGCGTCTGAAGAAAGAATTATAGAGCTCCAAGGGCAAATTAATGATCTACATCGCCAGAACTGTGAGTATGAACTAAGGTTTATGCGCATGAGTATGGGTGCTGCCTGCAGGATTCAGGAGACAAGCTTCTCATATGAGACTGGAGAACCCCTTCCATGGAAGCGTTTCGCCGAGGACTACGTGATCAACGCCAACAAGGATGAGGAGTGAAATCTCCTTGGGTAACGGCATTCCCTTGGCTTGTTCCAAGCTTGGGGGAGTGCCCGGTATCATTATCTTTACCTTTTGTCTTTTAGAGTCAAGTAGAGTCGTATCATGTCTAGGGAGGTTATTATATGAGATAGGTGTGTGCATTGAGGTCTATCACTCCTTCGGTGAAGAATTGTATCCGTGAGTGTGGAGTCGTCTATGATGGAATATTAATGAGAAGTTTATCGGTTCCTTTTGCTGCACTCGGTATTCTCTTCACGCAATCGACCTTATATGATGATTCTTATGGGGAGTATTGACCTTATGTCAGGTATGGCTGTGAAAACTTTATTTAATCTTGGCAAACATAGCTTTGGTCATAACAACAAGCATGATTTTCTTAAAGTATCGACATAGCCAAAACCTTATGTTATTATGCTTGAAGTGTTATGCTGACAAGGAAGACAACTTGATGTGTTATGCTTATTTTAATGTTCATGCTTTATATTGCTTTGCATCTTAGTCATCATCAATTGTCTGTTCTTTCAAAACCTTTGCCAGCCTAACTCTGTACTAAGCGAAATTCTGCTTGTGCATCCATACCCTTAAACCAATACCTTCCATATGAGTCCACCATACCTTCCTACTCGTGGTATTTCACTACCACATCCTAAAGTACAGAATTTATGTGTTATCCTTAAATGTTCAAAATCTTTTATTTTGTGCCTCTGTTTTAGCTCATGAGGAAGTAATAGCTAATTCATGATCTTTTTGAGTTGGACAAGCTTCACCCCGGGATTGCATGTCTAATGTGCAAACCCATAATACGAGAAGGAACTGGCAAAGAGTGCGCCCGGCTCGAAAATAATATAACAAACAAACCCTCCTTCACGCTCTGTTCATGAGAAATCAGAAAACTTTGGCAGTGATAAACAAAGGAGAATAAGAGGATGTGATCGTCCTTGTGCGGGAGCCGTTCCTCGAAACTTGTCCAGCTCAAGAAGTAGTTGAGTTATCTATTAGCATTCGTTGACCAATCATGCACCTCTCAAAACTTGTTTTCATTCTGTTTGATTTAAGGATAGCACATGAGTTTTCCCTACTACCCTAGAGCAGGGCCTATCTTTTAATTTTAAGTTGAGTTAGTTATTCCTACTCCCTTCTATTCTTAAAGAGAGCAGACATTTGATGTTGATAAGGATTCATTCATATAAAGTTGCATTAAGATTTGTCATATCATATCCTTGTTGACATTATCATTTGATAAGTAAGTTGTTTGTCAAGCTCAGCTAAGGCAAATATCTTCCTTTGTGTTAACACTTTCACTTCTTGCCTGATGACATGTTCTTTCAAAAGCTTCAATTAGTCTCATCAAAACATAAAGAAATAGCAAAAGTAAAAGCTATTAGTTGTTCTTTGACCAAAGGACATGCTTGCCATGATTCAATGAGTTTCCTTAGCCCTACTTTCGAATATAAGTTTTACCACTCTTTTATAAGGGCCTTATGAGTTGAACATTGATGTTGAGGATATTTGAGTTGGTGAAGAAACTGTGATGCTTCTTGTTCGTATTCTGTTTATCGACACTTCACTCTCTAAACTTGTGGCAGGTTTACCGAGCTCAGTATTCGCTTGGGGACAAGCGAGGTCTAAGCTTGGGGGTGTTGATACGCCCAAAATGCATCACTAGTTTGTATCATAATTTATCCTTATTCATTGATATATTTCACGTTACGATGATGTTCTTATGTTGTTTTGGTCTATTTTACACAGTTTGTAAACTTTCCGATGCCGAAGCAGCAGACGCAGGATTCAACAGTAAAAAGTGGACGCTGAGTTGCTGAAGAAGAATACCTCCAAATTACCTGAAAATTGACGGGAGATATTTTTCAGACGGATCACGAAGGCTCGCGAAAGGGCAACAAGAGGGGGGCCACAGGGTGCCCAGGCGCCCTGGGGGCGCCCCCCCTGGCTGCGCCGGGGGGGCGCCTGGAGCCCCTGGCCCACCTCTGGCCGCCCCCTTTTGCATATATGCTCTCCGTTATCCAAAAACCCTAGGGACGGGAGTTTTTACGGAGTTCCGCCGCCGCTCCGTGGCGGAAACCTACAGAGAAGAAAAAGCCATCTCCGGCGGGCAGATTCCGTCGGGGAGATCACCTCCCAGAAGGGGAGATCGTCGCCATCGTCATCACCATCGTCACGGGCATCATCGAGATCATCATCAACATCATCCCCAACACCAGCACCATCTCCATCTTCATCCAAATCTCATCTTACAATCGCAACTTGTGTTGTAATGCGTACTACCTATCCTCTCTACTCCATCGGTGTTGATTACTTTGTGGTGAATGCTATTGAGTTTTGTTGGAGAAATAATATTATGTCCAGATTGTTTATCACCTATTTATACCCACTAATCATGATCTCTTTTATGTCTCGCGAGTAGTTGCCTTAGTTCTTGAGGACATGGGGAAAGTCTTGTTGTTAGTAGTCATATGCTGTTGAAGTAATATGTGTTGTTTGATACTTAAGTTGTGTTGTCATTCTACTAGTGGTGTTGTGTGAGTCGAACACTCAACACTTCGCCTTATCAAGGACCTAGGAGAATACATTGTGTACAAAGAATGCTTATGGTGGGTTGCCGGAGTGACAGAAACCTGAACCCCAGTTCGCACGCTTTTGCATAAGGGAATAATGGATCCTCGGTCGTATTGCTATGGTTAGGCTTTTGCCTTAATTTCTATCTTGTATTTGCGGATGCTTGCAAGGTGTTTAATCATAAGAGTGCACTCATCTTAGTCTAGAGAGTGTACTAGCATAGATCCACCCACTCAACACTTATCAACACATAACATAGTATCGATACGGAATATGGCGAAAGCACATGACTACCTCTCCCATGTGTCCTCAGGAACGCTTTAGTCTTTATAAGTTTAGTTGCTAGGACTCTCCTTTGCCAAGTAAGGATTGGGCCACTTGTTACTCTCAATGCCTTTTACATTGCTTGCTTTTACTTTCCTGTTGCTTATATCGATAAAACCCCTAAAAAGTTATCT
Organism: Secale cereale; assembly: GCA_902687465.1. NCBI lineage: Eukaryota > Viridiplantae > Streptophyta > Magnoliopsida > Poales > Poaceae > Secale > Secale cereale. Next base: position 705,205,809 of record LR738712.1, read on the forward strand.
TTCAGTGTTTGCAGTAATTTCTTGCTCAGAATCGCTTATCAATACCTTCTGCTCCTCGTTGGGTTCGACACTCTTACTTATCGAAAATGCTGCAATAGATCCCTTACGGTTGTGGGTCATCAATCGTCACTCGCCGGAGGAGGAGGCAGTGGAGGAGGCGGAGTGCCCTGACTCGCGGAGGAGGAGGAGGAGGAGGCGGAGGCGTCCAGTTGAGAATGTTGATGAGGTCCTTCCGCCATAGGCATGGAGTCTTCAGTGAAGAACCCAGCCGAGTCTCCCCTTCACCGGTAGGGTGGTCAAGGTGGAGCTCCTCAAATCCCTCCATAATTTCATCCACCATCACCCTAGCTATCCTTCTGGAATCGGCCGGCAGTGAAAAGTGTCGCCGGGTCCAGTAGGATAAACAGAGCCAGCAGCCGCCTTGACCTTCAGATTCATCCACTGCGCCATAAGGTGGCAATTTTGTGCATCCGTGATAGCATCCACGGGATACCTGGCAGTAGCCGTCAAGACGGGCTCCGGCTGAAGCAGCTCGGCGGAAGCCACGCTGCTTCTCCGCTGAGATGGCAGGGTAGCTTCGGGGGAAGCTTCGGCAATTCTTTTGTCCCGATTTGCTTCCCGTTCCTCTATCGCTTGTATTCTGGCCTGCAGCGCCTGCAGTTCGGTCTGCTCCATTTTCTTCCTCCCCTCGTGGCTTTTGTAGCCGCCTGCGTCCGGAAACCCAGCACGCCACGGAAGGGAGCCTGGCGTGCCTCGTGTCCGTCCAGGGTGCTCAGGATTCCCGAGGGCCATTGTCAGCTTGTCGTTCTCTCTGTCGGGGACGAACGTCCCTTCATGCGCTGCTTTGATATACTGCCGCATCTTCCTGAGTGGTGTTTCCAATTGCTTGTCCGTCCAAATGCACCTCCCTGATACAGGGTCCAAGGTTCCGCCAGCCCCGAAGAACCAAGTCCGGCAACGGTCTGGCCATTGCATTGTCTCTGGTTCGATCCCTTTCTCAAGCAGATCATTCTCAGCCTTGGCCCACTTAGGCCGGGCTCTGAGGTAGCCACCTGACCCCGTGCGATGGTGATGCTTCTTCTTCGCAGCATTTATCCGGTTTGTCTCTGACATCTTCTGACTCTTTTCCGATGTCTTATAGGCCACAAATGCGGGCCAGTCATCTTTGATCTTCTCATATATGCCCACGAATTCTGGAGTCTTTTTATCTTTGACAAACTTATTCAGTTTTTTATTCCATGCCCTGAATTGGTCAGCCATCTTCGAAAGAGCAGCAGACTTGATTAAGTCCTCTTTAACTGGCTTCGCCGGATCATCCTCTGCCGGTAGGATGAAATTTGACTTCAGCTCAGTCCAAAGATCTTCTTTCTGCATATCAGTGACATAAGACACCTGAGCGTCATTTGCAGCCGGCTTTAACCATTGATGGATGCTGATCGGGATCTTGTCCCTAACCAGAACCCCGCACTGATTAACAAATGCGTTCTTTGTCCGGATGGGGTCAATCGGCTCGCCGGAGTGCGAGATTTCTGAGATCTCAAACTTTTCATCCGGCCTCAACTTTTTCTTCGCGCCTCGTCTCTTTACCAAAGATTTGCTCGATCCGGAGGGCTAGAAAAAGGAACAAAGACGAGAGTTAATGAATGCATCAATTAACTAGTCAGCACAGGCTTAACTAACATATATACCTCCTGGCCGGACTCGGTTCGGTCACCGGAGCCAGCATCACGGTCTCCTTCTTGCACCGGCATTGGGTCACCGGAGCCGTCCTCACGGTCTACCTCTTCCATGTGCATTGGGTCACCGGAGCCATCAATATCATAGCCTAGATCTTCCAGCTGCAGCTCTCTTTCCACCTGCTCATCGGTGTCGTTGAGAAACGACAAGACGGAATTTTGTCCGTCTGCGATTATGTCCATCAACATCGCTTCTTGTGCTAGGTCTCGAGTGTTGTCGTCCATAGTTTCTACAAATATTTACAACATGCCAATTATTATTCAAACATGACAGATGGATATATTAATGGCAAACGTAGAACTAGCTTCGACCCTCGACCCTTGGACGACCCTCGACTGCTCGGCGATCCACAACCCTAGACCCCCTCATGTCACATTTTGTCTAGTGTCAAAGGATTCAACAAAACCAATACTTCATCATTAGGCGAAAGTAACAGTCGCATGATGGTACGAAGCTCTCCAAAGTGGTTTTGGAACGGAGTCCCAGAAAGGATAATTCGTAACAAAAGACGGATTATCCTATCAGGAACTTCGTTCCAGAACAACTTTGCATAACTTCGTACAAACATGCCCCGGTTACTTCTGGCAAATGATGAAGTCATGGATTTCTTCAATACTTTGACACTAGCTAGGCAACCTCTCTCGACCCCTCGACCCTCGACTGCTCGGCGATCCACAACCCTAGACCCCCTCATGTCACATTTTGTCTAGTGTCAAAGGATTCAACAAAACCAATACTTCATCATTAGGCGAAAGTAACAGTAGCATGATGGTACGAAGCTCTCCAAAGTGGTTTTGGAACGGAGTCCCAGATAGGATAATTCGTAACAAAAGACGGATTATCCTATCAGGAACTCCGTTCCAAAACAACTTTGCATAACTTCGTACCAACATGCCCCGGTTACTTCTGGCAAATGATGAAGTCATGGAATTCTTCAATACTTTGACACTAGCTAGGCAACCTCTCGACCCCTCGACCCCCGACTGCTCGGCGATCCACAACCCTAGACCCCGATCATGTCACATTTTGTCTAGTGTCAAAGGATTCAACAAAACCAATACTTCATCATTAGGCGAAAGTAACAGTCGCATGATGGTACGAAGCTCTTCAAAGTGGTTTTGGAACGGAGTCCCAGAAAGGATAATTCGTAACAAAAGACGGATTATCCTATCAGGAACTTCGTTCCAGAACAACTTTGCATAACTTCGTACAAACATGCCCCGGTTACTTCTGGCAAATGATGAACTCATGGATTTCTTCAGTACTTTGACACTAGCTAGGCAACCTCTCTCGACCCCTCGACCCTCGGTCCCTCGACGACCCTCGGCCTCTCGACCCCTCGACCCTTGGCCTCTCGACCCCTCGACGACCCTCGGCCCCTCGGCGATCTCTCGACCCTTGACGACCCTCGGTCCCTCGACGACCCTCGACCCCCCCCAATGTCGAAGTTATCGGGAGGGAGTATATCGACAACGACATATCCGATAAAAAAAGAGGAAGAAGAAGAAAAAAGGAACCGCTAGAGGAGAAGATCGAAGAAAAAAAAGAAAAAAAAAGGAGAAGAAGAAAGGAATAGAGGAGAAGAGAAAATTTATCTTCTTCTCCTCTATTCCTTTCATCTTCTCCTCTTTTTTCTTCTTCTTTTTTCTTGTTCTTATTTATTTCTCTTCTTCTTCCTCTCCTCTTCTTCTTTCTTTCCTCTTTCTTATTTTCTTCTTTCCTATCCTTCTTTTCTAAATTTGTAACTTTTGCATATATAAAACTTTCTATGAAAAAAAACATTCTTTTTCTTCTTTCCTATCCTTCTTTTTTTTCTTTCCTATCCTTCTTTTTCTTCTTTCCTATCCTTCTTTTGCATATATATACATCACATACACATCACATACAGCAACTATACATCACAATTGTAACTATCTATATATAAACAAAAAACATTCTATGAAAAAAAA
>LR738712.1:705209870-705240369 GCA_902687465.1 Secale cereale
AACCGGGACTAATACCCCCCTTTAGTCCCAGATGGTGCCACCAACCGGGACTAAAGGTCCCTTTTCAGCAGCCCAAAGGGCGGGAAGGAGGGGCCTTTAGTCCCGGTTGGTGGCACCAACCGGGACTAAAGGGGGGTATTAGTCCCGGTTAGTGCCACCAACCGGGACTAATACCACCCTTTAGTCCCGGTTGGTGGCACAAACCGGGACCAAAGGCCTTGCTGGCGCGGTGCGGTGGGAAGTTTAGTCCCACCTCGCTAGTTGAGAGAGGCCAGCACCAGTTTATAAGCTGCGCTGCCTCTCTCCTCTCGAACTCATCTGAAGTGCAGGCTTACGGGCCTAATTTGACAGTGCAATGCCTGTGGGCCTACTGGGCCTGCTGCGGGCCTGAATCCTGGCCCATGGTTGGGTTTCTAGTTGTATTCAGGCCGTGATGGCCCAGTAGGTGGCATTTTTTTTCTTTTTTTCTATTTTTTTCATTTCTACTTAGAACTAAATACTTATAGTGTTTTAGTGATTTCTTTTTTCTTTTAGGTCATAAAAATTATAAACTTTCATTATTTTCTTTGTTGCTTTATTTATTTTATTTTGTTTTTACTTACAACAAAATACTTATTGTTGCTTTTTTTGCAAGTTTTTTTGTTTTTTTTCTGCATTATTTATTTTCTTTTGTTTTTTCCTTTATTTTTTAATTCTTTCTGGTAAAACCAATTACAAACTTTCTGTTAGTGCAAGTAGTATTCAAATTTGAATAGTTTAAATTTGAAATTATTTGTTTTCTTTGTTGCTTTATTTATTTTATTTTGTTTCTACTTACAATGAAATACTTATTGTTGCTATTTTTTATTTTTTTGCAAGTTTTTTTTTGTTTCCTGCATTATTTATTTTCTTTTGTTTTTTGCTTTATTTTTTAATTCTTTCTGGTAAAACCAATTACAAACTTTCTGTTAGTGCAAATTTGAATAGTACAAACGGACAATGGTATCATACTCGTTTGTTACAAAGTTGGCATGGTATCATCATAATAGTTGCCGAAAAAAGTCTTCACTTTTTCTTCGCTTGTGTCATTTGCTTATTGCGCCGTAACCATGGATAATCTTCATCGTTTATCAGGATGCTTGGGTCAGCCTTACCTTTGAAGGGAGGAATTTCATGAAACTTTTCATAATCTTCAGACATGTCTGTCTTGCCCTCCACTCCCAGGATGTCCCTTTTTCCTGAAAGAACTATGTAGCGCTTTGGCTCATAGTATGATGTATTCGCCTCCTTATCTTTTCTTTTTCTCGGTCTGGTAGACATGTCCTTCACATAGATAACGTGTGCCACATCATTGGCTAGGACGAACGGTTCGTCAGTGTATCCAAGATTTTTCAGATCCACTGTTGTCATTCCGTACTGTGGGTCAACCTGTACCCCGCCTCCTGACAGATTGACCCATTTGCACTTAAACAAAGGGACCTTAAAATCATGTCAAGTTCCCATATGTCCACTATGTAACCATAATATGTGTCCTTTCCCCTCTCGGTTGTTGCATCAAAGCGGACACCGCTGTTTTGGTTGGTGCTCTTTTGATCTTGGACAATCGTGTAAAATGTATTCCCATTTATCTCGTATCCTTTGTAAATCAATACAGTCGAAGATGGTCCCCTGGACAACAAGTACAACTCATCACAAACAGTGTTGTCACCTCTGAGACGTGTTTCCAACCAACTGCTGATAGTCCTGATGTGTTCACATGTAATCCAGTCGTCGCACTGCTCCGGGTGTTTGGAGCGCAGACTGTTCTTGTGTTCATCGACATACGGGGTCACTAATGTAGAGTTTTGTAGAACTGTGTAGTGTGCTTGAGACCAAGAATATCCGTCCTTGCATATTATTGAGTCCCTTCCAAGCGTGCCTTTTCCAGTCAGTCTCCCCTCGTACCGCGATTTAGGGAGACCTATCTTATTAAGGCCAGGAATGAAGTCAACACAAAACCCGATGACAACCTCTGTTTGATGGCCCATGGAGATGCTTCCTTCTGGCCTGGCGCGGTTTCGGACATATTTCTTTAGGACTCCCATGAACCTCTCAATGGGGAACATATTGTGTAGAAATACGGGCCCCAGAATGACAATCTCGTCGACTAGATGAACTAGGACGTGTGTCATGATATTGAAGAAGGATGGTGGGAACACAAGCTCGAAACTGACAAGACAGGGCGCCACATCACTCCTTAGCCTTGGTACGATTTCTGGATCGATCACCTTCTGAGAGATTGCGTTGAGGAATGCACATAGCTTCACAATGGCTAATCGGACGTTTTCCGGTAGAAGCCCCCTCAATGCAACCGGAAGCAGTTGCGTCATAATCACATGGCAGTCATGAGACTTTAGGTTCTGGAACTTTTTCTCTGCCATATTTATTATTCCCTTTATATTCGATGAGAAGCCAGTCGGGACCTTCATACTGAGCAGGCATTCAAAGAAGATTTCTTTCTCTTCTTTCGTAAGAGCATAGCTGGCAGGACCTTCATACTGCTTCGGAGGGATGCCGTCTTTTTCGTGCAAATGTTGCAGGTCCTCCCATGCCTCAGCTGTATCTTTTGTCTTTCCATACACGCCCAAGAAGCCTAGCAGGTTCACGCAAAGGTTCTTCGTCACGTGCATCACGTTGATTGAAGAGCGGACCTCTAGGTCTTTCCAGTAGGGTAGGTCCCAAAATATAGATTTCTTCTTCAACATGGGTGTGTGTCCCTCAGCGTCATTCGGAACAGCTAGTGCGCCGGGGCCCTTTCCAAAGATTACGTGTAAATCATTAACCATAGCAAGTACGTGATCAGCGGTACGCATGGCGGGCTTCTTCCGGTGATTTGCCTCGCCTTTGAAATGCTTGCCTTTCTTTCGACATTGATGGTTGGTCGGAAGAAATCGACGATGGCCCAGGTACACATTCTTCCTGCACTTGTCCAGGTATATACTTTCAGTGTCATCTAAACAGTGCGTGCATGCGTGGTATCCTTTGTTTGTCTGTCCTGAAAGGTTACTGAGAGCGGGCCAATCGTTGATGGTCACGAACAGCAACGCCTTTAGGTCAAATTCCTCCTGTCTGTGCTCATCCCACGCACGTACACCGTTTCCATTCCACAGCTGTAAAAGTTCTTCAACTAATGGCCTTAGGTATACATTAATGTCGTTGCCGGGTTGCTTAGGGCCTTGGATGAGAACTGGCATCATACTGAACTTCCGCTTCATGCACATCCAAGGAGGAAGGTTATACATACATAGAGTCACGGGCCAAGTGATGTGATTGCTGCTCTGCTCCCCGAAAGGATTAATGCCATCCACGCTTAAAGCAAACCATACGTTCCTTGAGTCCTTTGCAAACTCCTCCCAGTACTTTCTCTCGATTTTTCTCCACTGCGACCCGTCAGCGGGTGCTCTCAACTTCCCGTCTTTCTTACGGTCCTCACTGTGCCATCGCATCAACTTGGCATGCTCTCTGTTTCTAAACAAACGTTTCAACCGTGGTATTATAGGAGCATACCACATCACCTTCGCAGGAACCCTCTTCCTGACGGGCTCGCCATCAACATCACCAGGGTCATCTCGTCTGATCTTATACCGCAATGCACCGCATACCGGGCATGCGTTCAGATCCTTGTATGCACCGCGGTAGAGGATGCAGTCATTAGGGCATGCATGTATCTTCTACACCTCCAATCCTAGAGGGCATACGACCTTCTTTGCTGCGTATGTACTGTCGGGCAATTCGTTATCCTTTGGAAGCTTCTTCTTTAATATTTTTAGTAGCTTCTCAAATCCTTTGTCAGCCACAGCATTCTCTGCCTTCCACTGCAGCAATTCCAGTACGGTACCGAGCTTTGTGTTGCCATCTTCGCAATTGGGGTACAACCCTTTTTTTTGTGATCCTCTAACATGCGATCGAACTTCAGCTTCTCCTTTTGACTTTCGCATTGTGTCCTTGCATCGACAATGACCCGGCGGAGATCATCATTTGGTTCCTCTTGATCTTCAGCAGCTTCACCCGTTGCAGCATCATTGGGCACATCGTCTGGTTCCTCTTGATCTTCACCAGCTCCCCCCATTGCAGCATCACCATATTTAGCGGGCACATAGTTGTCATTGTACTCTTCTTCTTCGCTGTCTTCCATCATAACCCCTATTTCTCCGTGCCTCGTCCAAACATTATAGTGTGGCATGAAACCCTTGTAAAGCAGGTGGGAGTGAAGGATTTTCCGGTTAGAGTAAGACAACGTATTCACACATTTAGTGCATGGACAACACATAAAACCATTCTGCTTGTTTGCCTCAGCCGCATTTAGAAACTCATGCACGCCCTTAATGTACTCGGAGGTGTGTCTGTCACCGTACATCCATTGCCGGTTCATCTGCGTGCATTATATATAATTAAGTGTGTCAAAAACCATTACAGAACATCATAAATAGATAATTAAGTGACCAAATGGATAAAAGTTCATCATCACATTAAAACCAAAGTACATACATATATAGTTCTCATCTAACAACATATAGCTCTCCATACACATCGAAACTATGTAAAACTTTTCAATGCGAAAACAAATGCGATCATAATCGCAACCAAGGTAACAATTGATCCAACGACATAATGATACCAAGCCTCGGTATGAATGGCATATTTTCTAATCTTTTTAATCTTCAACCGCATTGCATCCATCTTGATCTTGTGATCATCGACGACATCCGCAACATGCAACTCCAATATCATCTTCTCGTCCACAATTTTTTTTTATTTTTTCCTTCAAGAATTTGTTTTCTTCTTCAACTAAATTTAACCTCTCGACAATAGGGTCCATCTTGATCTTGTGATCATCGATGACTTCTGCAACATGCAACTCCAATTCCATCTTCTCCTCCTCCATTTTTTCCAATTTTTTCTTTAAGGAAATGTTTTCCTCTTCAACTAAATTTAACCTCTCCACAAGAGGGTCGGTTGGAATTTCCGGTTCAACTACCTCCTAGACATAATAAAACATCTATGCATGTCAGGTTGGTCGGCATAACTATCATAAACACTAAAACAAATAGTTATAAATTAAAGATAATATACCACATCCGAATCGTAGACAGGACGAGGGCCCACGTGGGCGGATATCAAAACCATCGCACTATATAATAACAAGCAATAATAAACATAAGAAAATTAGACAAATATCTATCTAAAGCAATAATAACAAGCAATAATAAAAGTAAGAAAAGCATGGACATAACAAGAGGCTCACCACGGTGGTGCCGGTGACGAGATCGGCGGGGGCGATCGACGGCGGCGAGGACGGGGACGGGACGTGACGGACTGCTAAACCTAGACAAATCTCGGAGAAAATAGAGCTTCGAGAGGAGAAAAGCTTAACTAGTGTGGCTCGGGCATTCCACCGAACACGTTGTGTGCATAGGAGGTGAGCTAGAGCACCACTAACCCCTCTCCCCCTCGGCCAGAAAAAAAAACAGAGCAGTGAGCTCTGCTCTTGAGTGAGGGGTTATATATAGGCACCTCATTGGTCCCGGTCGGTGCTACGAACCGGGGCTAAAGGGGAGCCTTTGGTCCCGGTTCATATCACCAACCGGGACCAATGGTGGTGGGCCAGGACCAAGAGCCATTGGTCCCAGTTTGTCGCTCCAACCGGGACCAAAAGGTCCAGACGAACCGGGACCAATGGCCCACGTGGCCCGGCCGGCCCCCTGGGCTCACGAACCGGGTCCAGTGCCCCCATTGGACCCGGTTCTAGATTGAACCGGGGCTAATGGGCTGGACAGGCCTGGACCAATGCCCTGTTTTCTACTAGTGACCTCATCCCCTTTGAATAGTATTGGCTTTCCTAAGGACTCAATGTGATCTTGGATCACTAAAAGTAAAAGGTAGAGTCTTGAGATTTTGCCAAACTTGCTTCCTTAGCTTTTGAGGGGTCCACATCTCCACAATAGCCATGCCTTTCATTGAACTTTCCTGAAATATTTAGCTTGAGGAATCACTAGTTCAATGAGCTATATGTTGTTATAAATTACCAAAACCACTCGGGGATTAGTTGCACTTTCACTGATTTACCACTATCGTTTTGGGGTTATGCTTTAGAGACGGCTGCATTCACGTTAAATAGGGCATCATCTAAATCCTTTGGGACGACACCTTATGTGACGCCCCCGATTTGACCGTACACTAATCATGCACGCAAATGTGTATGACCAAGATCAGGGACTCACTGGAAGATATCACAACACAACTCTAGACACAAATTAAAATAATACAAGCTTTATATTACAAGCCAGGGGCCTCGAGGGCTCGAATACAAAAGCTCGAATACACAAGAGTCAGCGGAAGCAATAATATCTGAGTACAGACATAAGTTAAACAAGTTTGCCTTAAGAAGGCTAGCACAAAAGTAACAACGATCGAAAAGGCAAGGCCTCCTGCCTGGGACCTCCTAACTACTCCTCGAAGCCGAACTTCACGTAGAAACATCCTCGGGATCTTCTGGGTCCGGGACTCCACCATCTGGTTGCATCATCCGAGAAGTAGGGACAAAAGGGGAAAAGGGAGAGAAAGCAACCGTGAGTACTCATCCAAAGTACTCGCAAGCAAGGATCTACACTACATATGCAAAGTTATATGTGTAAAGGGGTAATATATGTGGACTGAACTGCAGAATGCTAGAATAAGAGGGGATAGCTAATCATATCGAAGACTACGCTTCTAGCAACGTCCATCTTGCAGTAGAAGAAGAGAGTAGCTGGAAGTAACAAGTATCCTCGCTTCTGGCAGCCTCCGTCTTGCAGCAGTAGGAGGGAATAGATGGTAAGTTCACCAAGTAACATCGTATAGCATAATCCTACCCCGTGATCCTCTCCTCGTCGCCCTGTGAGAAAGCGATCACCGGGTTGTATCTGGAACTTGTCTGGGTGTGTTTTATTACGTATCCAGTTCTAGTTGTCATGAGGTCAGAGTACAACTCCGGGTCGTCCTTTTACCGAGGGACACGGCTATTCGAAAAGATTAACTTCCCTGCAGGGTGCACCACATAACCCAGCACGCTTGATCCCATTTGGCCGGACACACTTTCTAGGGTCATGCCCGGCCTCGGAAGATCAACACGTCGCAACCCTACCTAAGCACAACAGAAAGGTCAGCACGCCGGTCTAAACCCTAAGTGCACGGGGGTCTGGGCCCATCGCCCAATGCACACCTGCACGTTGCGAGGGCGGCCGGTAAGCAGACCTAGCATTTCCTAATACCAGAGTAGGCGTTCCGGTCCAATCCGGCGCGCGCCGCTAAGTCGCTGACGTCAAGAAGGCTTCGGCTGATACCACGACGTCGAGTGCCCATAACTATTCCCACGTAGCTGGTTAGTGCGTATAGGCCAATGGCCAGACTCAGATCAAATACCAAGATCTCGATAAACGTGTTATTATAACATAACCGCGGACAACGACCAGGGCCAGGCCCACTGATACGTCTCAAACGTATCTACTTTTCCAAACACTTTTGATATTGTTTTGACCTCATTCTTGCATGATTTGGACTAAACTAACCCGGACTGACGCTGTTTTCAGCAGAGCTGCCTGTATGGTTTATTTGTGTGCAGGAAAACGGATTTTTAACTATCTCAGAAAAATCCACGAAAAATCAAGAAAAATCCACGCACCCGAAGAAACCAGATACCAGAAGTGGCGCCAGAGGGGGGCCAGGGGGTGCCCAGGCGCCCTGTGGGCGCCCCCCCTGGGCCGCGCCGGGGGGGCGCCTGGGTGGGGCCCACACCCCCTGGTGCCCTACTTTAGCCCGTATTTTTTCCTCCCAGGCAGAAACCCCAGATCGGAAGTCCTTTTCGCTGTTTCTCGTCGCAGAGCCGCCGCCACCCTCTGTTCTTCTTCGGGAGGGCTAATCTGGAGGCTGATTTGGCCACCGGAGAGGGGAGATCGTCGCCATCGTCATCATCATGACTACTTCATCATCTCTCTATGACTTCCCCCTTCATGTGTGAGTAATTCCCTTGCTGTAGGCGAAGGGGATGGTAGGGATTGGATGAGTTAGATCATGTAATAGTTTGTCAGATTGTTGGGGGGCATGTTGCCTATCATCTAGTATGGTGTTTATCATCTTTGCTACAACTTGTTATTCTTAATGCTTGACACTTAGGGCCCGAGTGCCATGATTTCAGATCTGAACCATATGTGTTTGCATGAATATATTTGTGTTCTTGATCCTATCTATGAGTTGTATGCACCTGTTACGGTTCGGAACCGGCGATCCCAAAAGTGACAGCTTGGGACACCAAAGGGGATGGTCCGTAGTTTGAGGATTACATGTATCCATTGAGTTCATTGCTTTGTTCCGGTGCTCTTTGACAGGAGCACCTTAATATCCATTAGTTCCTTTTGGCCCCGTTCGTAGCGGGGTGGTAGGACAAAAGATGTTGTGCAAGTTCTTATTGCAAGCACGTACAACTACCTACGGGATACATGCCTAATGTTTGATATTTGCCTAGATGATCATTACTTTTCCATGTGCCGTGCCCCGAGTTAGAAACTATCTCATCCATGCAACGCCCAACCATCCATCTCCCTAGCCTACAATATTTTAAACCTTGCTTGTCACTAGTTGCCACTTTTGCCATTTACTACTGCTATTTACTTTTGCTATTTACTTTTACTATTACTATCATCACTATCATATCACTGTTACCACTTATCTTTTGTTGCAAGTTAGTATATTTCAGGTGCGGTTGAATTGACAACTCAACTGTTAAAGCTTATAAATACTCTTTGGCTCCATGTGTGTCGAATCAATAAATTGGGTTATTCTTACCCGCGAAGACTATCTCGATCCCTTACGGTTGAGGGATATCAAGTACCGTTTTCTGGCGCCGTTGCCGGGGAGCATAGCAATATTTACAAGTCTACTTGAGATATCCTACCCGCTGCACTTTATTCACTATGGGTAAGAAAGGTGACCCCAAGGTTCCGATCTTATGATCCACTACAAGAAGAGGTACTGCTCTGAGCACTAGTGCTACGCTTGATTCACCTTCTGTTATGAGTAAGTTTGCCTCACCACCACCACATGATGCTCCTACTGAATCTGTTACTATGTCTGATACACTTGATGATGCTTCTACTACTTTTGATGATGATATTAGTTCACTTGGTTATGCTCTTGAGAAACAAATTACTGCTGCTGCTGAAAAATATGGAATTGAACTTCCTGTTACTCGCTACCCTATTGGTGAAACTTATGAATTTCCTGAATTGAGTAAACTCCAGGAGAGGCTCCTTGATGATGATTACTATATACTTGATGAAGATTTATGCAAGGAACTGACAGAGTTTTCTGGCTCTGACCCTGAAACTATTAAGAAAATATTTGAAAAACACTCTTTGAAAAACAAAACCGTTCCTAATCCTGAGTTCGCTACATCCCCTATATGCATTGATGATCCTGATTTTGATTTCTCTGTTGATCTCTCACTTATACCTATGGTTGAAGCTGACCCCTTTTATGGCAGAGAAAATGATGATGCTATTGCACACCTAACTAAACTTGGTGAACTAGGTAGCCTGTTTACCACAGATGAGAAGATACGTTACTTTTATGTGACCAAACTTCTTCCTTTCTCGTTGAAGGAAGGTGCTAAAGCATGGTATGATTCACTCCCATGCGGTTCTATTAAGAGTCCTCAGGACTTAGCTCACTCTTTTGTTGATAAGTACTTTCCTGCTCATATGCAACATGCTGCTTTACAAAGAATTTATAACTTTAAACAGTTGCAGGATGAGTCCCTCCCTAAAGCTTGGGGGAGGTACTGCAGTTTGATTTAGGCTAGACCAGGACATGGAGTTCCTAAGAATGAATTAATTTATATATTCTATGCTGGTTTAACTGATGAATCTAGGTCCTATCTGGACAGTTGTGCTGGTTGTGTTTTCAGGAAAAGAACACCGGACGACGCGGAAGATCTAATGGGCAGGATTGCCAAAAACTATGAAGAATGGTCCGTTCCTGAACCACCTCCACCAACAAAGAAGAGGGGCATGTTTTTCCTAAGCCCCGAAGATATGCGGGAAGCAAAGAAGTCTATCAAAGAGAAAGGTATTAAAGCTGAAGACGTGAAGAATCTACCCCCTATTGAGAAGCTGTGTGAGCCTACCACTCACCCTCCTATGGTAGAGGTACACTCTCTTTTAGATTTCAACGAAAGTGACATCCCTCATGGTAAGCCTCCTGATCAATGTTTAGATGAGTTTGATAATTTTATTATGAAACAGAATCATTTTAATGAGAGGATAGAAAGTCAGTTGCATGATAATTTCCTTGCTATCAAAAAGTTGCTTGGTGTTTTAGATAGAACAGTTAATGATGTTCAGTGTCTTGTAAAGCATTTTCATATGGTTCAAACTCAGCTTGATCAAATTTCTAATGTGCAAAGAGATTTGCTTGCTAACAATGCCAAACAAGATAAATTGCAGGCTTTTGGGATTAAGACCCGAGGAGGAACTAGTACTCAAGATCCTCTTTATCCAGAGGGACATCCGAAGAGAATCGAGCAAGATTCTCAAATGCATGAAGAAGAAATTGTTGTCTCTTCAAATAAGAAAAAGAAACATAAAGAGACTGACAATTCTAATGATCCTATTGCAGATGAAGAGCCAGCTATTGATCCCAACAGTGTATCTATCTCCGATGCTGAGACTGAAGACGGTGCTGAACCTGAAAGTAATAATAATGAGAAGAATGATCCACCTGAAGTTCGAGAAGAAGAAGCACCTGACAAACGTAAGAGGTACACTAGAGAAGACTTTATCGCAAGAAAACACGGGAAGGAGAAAGAACCATGGGTACAGAAACCCATGCCCTTTCCAGGTAAGTCCATCAAATCTAAAGAAGAAGAGCATTATAATAAGTTTTGTGAATGGATAAAACCTCTTTTTCTTCAAATCCCTTTGACTGATGCTATTAAGTTACTTCCGTATTCAAAATATATGAAAGATATTGTCACTAACAAAAGAAAAGTTCCTAATGATGCAATATCTACTATGCTTGCTAACTATTCTTTCAGTGGAAAGATTCCTGAGAAGCTCGGTGACCCAGGTATACCCACTATCCCTTGCTCCATAAAGAATAATTATGTCAAAACTGCTTTATGTGATCTTGGAGCAGGAGTGAGTGTTATGCCTCTCTCTCTTTACGAGAGGTTGTGTTTAGAGAAACTAATTCCTATAGATATCTCCCTTCAGATGGCTGACAAGTCAACCGCTGTTCCGATAGGTATTTGTGAGGATGTTCCAGTTGAAGTTGCTAATTGTTTAATTCTTACTGATTTTGTTGTGCTTGACATGCCCGAGGATGGGAGCATGTCCATTATTCTTGGTAGACCTTTCCTTAACACCGCAGGTGCCATTATTGATTGCAACAAAGGGAAGGTTACCTTTCATGTGAATGATAAAGAACACACGGTATATTTTCCGAAGAAGACCGACAGGAGGCATGCCCTCAACTCTATAGAGAATATCGAGACCGTGAAAATTGGAGAATGGGATTGTCCACTACATGTGCCTCACAAATACAAAACTATCATGGTAGGGACAATGTCCATCAAGGTAAAAGTTCAGTGATTACTTCGTAGGAGGTGAGACTTTTTGTTCTATATACCGCTTGTTTGTTGGTAAGACTTGATCAACCTTACTAGTGAACGTGTTATATACGGATAAAAAGTTGAGCTTTCTATATTTTCATTTGTTTTTAGTATTGTCATACTTGATGTACCAAGTATCTATGTTTTTGAAGCTTTACAATACTACTAACTACTTCAAGTTTTCAGAGAGTTTCGCAGCTTTTTGAACTTCGAAAAAAATTCAACAGTGAAGTTTTCAGAAAAATTCCAGAAAAATTATATTAAAAATTTGCACAACGGGAGATACCCGAAAAGTCCTGGGGCCAGCCAGGGGGGCTACCAGTGGCCCAGGCGGCCAGCTGGCGCGGCCCATCCCCTGGCCGCGCCCACAGGTCGCCTGGGGCCCACAAGACCCCCCTCCAGGTACCTCTTCTTCCCCTCTCTCTCTCTTTTTCCAGAAACCCGAGTTCTGGTCGTGTTCTTCTTGTTCTTGCTGTTCTTGGGGGCGATTCTTCGATCTCTCTCTACAGCCCATCATTTGAGCTGAAATTTTGAGCAAATACTCCCTGGTATGTGACTCCTCCACTCCTCCAATTAGATTTTTGATTGGTGGCCTCATTTGTGAGTATTTAGTAGTTCTTGGTGCTGTAGAGATGAGCTTGCATGCATGTGTAGAAAGTTATTTTCCAAGTTTTGATGCAAGTTTATGCCTTGGGCAAGTGAGTTGAGTAGTTTGCCTTAGCTCACTTTGTTTTAATCCTCGTTTTTGTGAATTGTAAAAAAATTCAGAAATGAGTTTATTAGGAAGGGCAAAAGGATGGCTTGAGAAGAGGAGACCCGCACACTCCGATCGAGTCACTAGAGCCGCAGCTTCACCATCGACTGCCAGGGTGAGCTATAATGAAGATCATGTGCCCCTGGAGTTATTGGAAGATACAAGTCCAGCACGTGCGATGACATATCCATGTGACGTATTCATGGAAGCTGCGGGAATCAAGGATGAGTTTTATAATCTTTGTGCTAATGCAGGTTTGACACGACTCGTCACGAGCCGTGTTACTCAGTATCAGAAACTCACCTCCTGTTTCATTAACAGTTTTAGATATAATCCTGATTCAGGTGCTATTGAGTTTAAAATTTATAATGATCTTATCACCATGACTCTGGGAAATTTTTGTGAAGTAATAGGTGTGCCGAACGTTGGGAGGACGGCAAGGATGGGCACGCAGCCCTCCGAGCTAAAAACCGTCATCAACTCTCTCTGCAGCATGGGTACGAGGGATATTCATCGGTCGAAGATCTCCAGCATCTTGTTTCCTCACCTCAGGTATTTTGCATATTATATTGCTAGAGGGGTGTTAGCTCGTGACAACACGAGCAACATTTCTGCTCCGGATATTGCTATCCTGGCAGCAGCCCTCTCAGGGAGGTCTGATTATAATATTGGTACCTTAATTGCTCGACGCCTTGCTATGAACGGTAACAAGGGGGACTTATATGGGGGATTTATGCCACGCTTATCTTAGAGCATCTTGGAGGCACCCCACACCCTGATGATACTCCTTTTACTTATTTAAACTTTGATCTTGCTGCCATGAAAAGGCATAAGTTTGTTACCATGGGCTCTGAACTTGATAACCTTGTTTATATCTTGCGTTTCGGAACTACCGCGGAACGCGAGATCCGTCTACCTGCACCTCTTTTGTTTGATTATTCTCGCAGGAACGGATGGTCCTTTGATGTTGTCCAGTTCGATGAATTCATGGTCCAGCATCAGTTCCATAACCCCATGGAGGGGGTTGTGCCCGACGAGGAGAGGCACGGTGAGATACCACATTTTCAGGATGAGACCGCCACCGAGTTTGGTGAAGGGTCTTCCTCTGTTTGGCGCTCGGAACCTTCCTCGTGGGAGACTCCGAGGAGTTCAGTGTACGCGTCATCATCCTTCTACGACCCTTGGTCTCACCACCATACCCCTGGAGCAGGAGGCTCCTGGGGGCAGTAGCTGCTACCAACTTAGGCCAAAAGCCTAAGCTTGGGGGAGTACGTGCCCTTCTCACCTTTTCATTGTATTATCTGCTTTATTCACTTTGATCTTTTTGAAGTTTTTACCCGTTCTTCGTTATTCATCTATATTGCAAGAACAACAAAAAGATTTTCTTTTTCTTTTGCTTTTATTCAACCTTTGAAAAAACCAAAAAGATTTCCTTTCTCTCTTTAGTTTGCTTTGTTTTCAGAGATCAGCTCGAGTCCGTGATGGCATTTGATTATATTTCCTACGTTCGATCGTACAAGTGACAAGCAGTAATGATGAAGATCGACTGAAAGGAAGCAACAAGGAAGACCGGTATGAACTCTTATTGTTTCTACTTTTGTACATATGCATGTACTTATGATCTAGAGACCAGCTTGTAGCGACATAGTGCTATGTTTACAATGCTCTTTCAGTGGTTCATGCTTTCCTTGTGGCTAGTCTCCAATAACTAGAGTATATAATGCGTTATTGAAATGATCTACATGCATCGCACTGTTCCTAGTCTGGCATACTATGGTGGTATTTCCCTTTAGAGAATTTTTGGATTGACTTGGCACATGCTTACACATGTTTAAGACTAAAAAGTCTACTTTGCCTTGATGATCTTTGAGTTTTAGAATAGTTATATCATTTTTATGCCCGATTCAATGTTGCTTTGTCGCTCTGCATAATTATGACCGTTATTGCTCTCTAGTTGGTCGCTCCCCAGTCTTTTGCTGAACCTCCACCCGTACTAAGCGGAATGACTGCTTGTGCATCCAAAACCTTTAAACCTGTTATGCCATATGAGTCCACTATACCTTCCTATACATGGTATTTACCTGCCATCCCTTACGAAGACTTTCATGTACCATCTCGAAATTAATCAAAAGCATTTCTCTTTTGTGCCTATGTTTTAGCTCATGAGGAAGTAGTAGTTAATTCATGATCTCTTTAAGTTGGACAAGTTTCACCCCTGGATTGCATGCATAATGTGCGAACCCCTAATATGAAAAGGAACTGGCATTGAGTGCGCCCGGCTCGAAAAGATTATATAACAAACAAACCCTCCTTCACGCTTTGTTCATGAGAAATCAGAAAACTTTGGCAGTGATAAACAAAGGAGATTAAGAGGATGTGATCGTCCTCATGCGGGAGCCGTTCCTCGAGACTTGTCTAGCTTAAAAAGTGATTGAGTTATCTGCTAGCATTCGTTGACGAAATATGCACCTCTCAAAAACATGTTTACTTCTGTTTTTAAAACCAAGACCTCTGGTACATGTTTAGTTTTTGTTTCCGACCATGGGTTTTCAACTCTGCCAATAAAAGCCACGGTTCGAGAGTCTCACCTTCTTTCTTCAAAGCACTGACTAGGAGAGCATAATTGTCATTCTGAGTGTAATGTGCATTGTACCAAAGTATTACATTGTCTTCTGCATACTTGTGATATGATTTATTCTGAAGTTCTTAGTTCTAGTCTCCTTTAAAACTCTGGAGGAGTCTCTGCATTTATGTTTTGCTTCACTCATGGAGGCTAGCGAGATACCACCTTAATATGCTCAAGCTATGTGCAATGTGATCTTGTCTTGATTTTCAGTAATATATTGTTTACTCTTAATTATTTGTGACTGGTCGCTTGAAAGAAGGATTGCTCCTTGCATTGTTCTCATAAGTACTGTTAATACTTGCTGAACTCTTTTCGTAGTACATGCTTATATACATCTAATGAAGCAAAAGAGTTTGTCAAAGTTTTCTTTGTCGCTTTCAGTTCGTTGAACTGAATTGCTTGAGGACAAGCAATATGCTAAGCTTGGGGGAGTTGATACGTCTCAAACGTATCTACTTTTCCAAACACTTATGATATTGTTTTGACCTCATTCTTGCATGATTTGGACTAAACTAACCCGGACTGACGTTGTTTTCAGCAGAGCTGCCTGTATGGTTTATTTGTGTGCAGGAAAACGGATTTTTAACTATCTCAGAAAAATCCACGAAAAATCAAGAAAAATCCACGCACCCGAAGAAACCAGATACCAGAAGTGGGGCCAGAGGGGGGCCAGGGGGTGCCCAGGCGCCCTGTGGGCGCCCCCCCCCCCCCTGGGTCGCGCCGGGGGGGGGGGCGCCTGGGTGGGGCCCACACCCCCTGGTGCCCTACTTTAGCCCGTATTTTTTCCTCCGAGGCAGAAACCCCAGACCGGAAGTCCTTTTCATTGTTTCTCGTCGCGGAGCCGCCGCCACCCTCTGTTCTTCTTCGGGAGGGCTAATCTGGAGGCTGATTTGGCCTCCAGAGAGGGGAGATCGTCGCCATCATCATCATCATCACTACTTCATCATCTCTCCATGACTTCCCCTTCATGTGTGAGTAATTCCCTTGCTGTAGGCGAAGGGGATGGTAGGGATTGGATGAGTTAGATCATGTAATAGTTTGTCAGATTGTTGGGGGCATGTTGCCTATCACCTAGTATGGTATTTATCATCTTTGCTACAACTTGTTATTCTTAATGCTTGACACTTAGGGCCCGAGTGCCATGATTTCAGATCTGAACCATATGTGTTTGCATGAATATATTTGTGTTCTTGATCCTATCTATGAGTTGTATGCACGTGTTACGGTTCGGAGCCGGCGATCCCAAAAGTGACAGCTTGGGACACCAAAGGGGATGGTCCGTAGTTTGAGGATTACATGTATCCATTGAGTTCATTGCTTTGTTCCGGTGCTCTTTGACAGGAGCACCTTAATATCCATTAGTTCCTTTTGGCCCCGTTCATAGCGGGATGGTAGGACAAAAGATGGTGTGCAAGTTCTTATTGCAAGCACGTACAACTACCTACGGGATACATGCCTAATGTTTGATATTTGCCTAGATGATCATTACTTTTTCGTGTGCCGTGCCCCGAGTTAGAAACTATCTCATCCATGCAACGCCCAACCATCCATCTCCCTAGCCTACAGTATTTTAAACCTTGCTTGTCACTAGTTGCCACTTTTGCCATTTACTACTGCTATTTACTTTTGCTATTTACTTTTACTATTACTATCATCACTATCATATCACTGTTACCACTTATCTTTTGTTGCAAGTTAGTATATTTCAGGTGCGGTTGAATTGACAACTCAACTGTTAAAGCTTATAAATACTCTTTGGCTCCCCGTGTGTCGAATCAATAAATTGGGTTATTCTTACCCGCGAAGACTATCTCGATCCCTTACGGTTGAGGGATATCACCCACCTGTCTCCTAGGTGGTCGCAACCCGCCCTGTCGCTCCGCCACATAGTAACCATCAGGGGGCTGCCGGGAACCCAGGCCCACCACTACCTGTGTGGATCTTCGAATCATCATCATGTGTATGTAAAATATGTATATAGATATACCCGTGATCACCACCCGAGTGATCACGGCCCGATAGTATAGCATGGTAGACGGACAAGAACGTATGGCCACTGATGGAATACAAGCATCCTATACTAAGCATTAGGATAGCAGGTAAGGTATCAACAGTGGTAGCAACAATGACAGGCTATGCAACAGAATAGGAGATATCGAATCATCAACAGTACCAAATCTAATGCAAGAATAAGAGAGAAGAGTGGGCGATATCTGGTGATCAAGGGGGGGCTTGCCTGGTTGCTTTGGCAAGAAGGAGCGGTCGTCGTCGACGTAGTCGATCACAGTGGCACCGTCAGCAGTCTCGGTCCCGGTGTCTATCGGAGAGAAGTAACGAAGGGGAAACATAATAAATAACAGAGCAATCAAAGCATCACAAAGTGTAACATGGCAAAACGCGGTGCTACGTGTGACCTAACGCGGTACTGAGTGATACTGGCGAGGATGGAAAACATCCGGGAAGGTATTCCCAGTGTTAGGCGTTTTCGGGCAGATGAAACGGAGGTGGAATGTTGCATGTTCGGTATGATAGAGATGCGTGGCGGATAAACGGACCGCGTATTCGGGTTCGTCTCGTCGTTCTGAGCAACTTTCATGTACAAAGTTTTTCCATCCGAGGTACGGTTTATTTTATATTAATTTTAAAAGATTTAATCATTTTTAGAATTTATTTAATTATTTTAAATCAACATTATCCAGAATAGTGCATGCTGACGTCATCATGACGTCAGCAGTCAACGGAACGTTGACTGGGTCAAACTGACGTGTAGGTCCCGCATGTCATTGACTGTTTTGTAAATTAGATAATTAAGTTTAATTAACATGGTTAATTAGATTAATTTAACAGTATTCATTAAGTTAATTAAGTAATTAATTATTTAATTAACATTTATTATTTATTTATTTATTTATTTATTTATTCTTATTATTTTTAATCTCTTTTTAAAAAAAGTTTCTAGGGTGGGCCCCGGCTGTCATTGGGCCATCGGGGCCTAGCGGATCGGGCGCGTGGGCGACGGGCGCCAGCCGGGCGTCGAGCACTAGACCGCCCGACAGGGCACCGCGGCCAGGGGCGAAGGATGCCGGCGCGTGGCTCGACACCGTCGGCCATGGCCAGAGAGGGCGACGCGGCAGGGCCAAACGGGCCCGACCGGAGCGTGGCCGGCGGGACCCGGCGGAGCAGCTGGGCGGCACCCCATATGGAAGAGCGGGCTGCGGGGAGGGAGTTCGTCGGGGCCGCGGAGGGAGGCGAGCGCGGCGCGCAGTTGCGGCAGCCTGGTGCCGGCGAGGGAAGGGGCGACAGATGGCGCAGGGGGGGCGGTGGCGGTCGGAGTGACGAGCTGGAGCACGCCCAGCCGCTCGCAGAGGAACGCCGGCGGCCAGTACTCAGCGCACAGGTGGAGGGGGAGAAGGGCGAGGCCCGAGCGGGGGAGTGTGGGCGCACGGGGAGGTCGGCGAGGCGGGTGGTGCGGGTGGCCGTGGCGAGGGCGCGTAAGGCCACGGCGAGGCACGCGGCATGACACGCGCACGAAGCATGGCTAGCAGACGACCGAGGCACGCCAGCGCGGCCAGGAACAGACGGCGGGCGCGGTAACCATGTGGGGAAGAAAAGGAGCATGGGGCGGTGCTCACATCCGTTGTAGGGAAGGGGGCGGCATGGCTTGATGGGGCCGGCGGGGAGGAGGACGACGACGGGTCGGCGACGGTAGGGCGTCCGGCGAGCTGCGACGACGTCGGGGCGCCAAGATCCAAATCGTCAGGAGTGGATCGAACAGGGGCGGCTCTCCCCTGTTCGCCAGCGTGGGGGGGGATGAGGGAGAGATGGGGATCGGGGGGATGAGTTAGGGTTAGTAGTAGGACGTTGGGTTGGGCCATTAGCTGTTCTGGATGGGCCAAGAGCCCAGTAGGTTAGGGTAGGTTAGTTTATTTTTCTTTGTTTTTCCCTTTCTCTTTTTCTGTTATTTCTTTCTTTTAGCTTTATAAAATATTGTTCTAACACCTAAATTCATATTAGTAATTAGGTCACACCACAAACAATTTGGCACTAAAAATATGTTTATAATTGTTTATTATTAAAAGCATTGGATAGTTGTTTTTAGCCCATGTTTATTTAGTTTAGTGCATTTAAACACTTTATAAAAGTGTGGTTTCTCCACCAATATTTCATATGATTTATTTGTCACATCTAGAACATTTTAGTTTTGATGTTTGAAAACTTTTATTGGTTGCTTGATTTTGAACTTGAATTCGAACTGGTTTCGAACTAACACAAGATTATCAACAGTAATTGCGGTGATGTGTCGTCATTAGAAGAGGGTTACTGTAGCTTAACTACCCGGGCGTCACAATTCTCCTCCACTACAAGAAATCTCGTCCCGAGATTTAAGCGGTGGAGCATAGGGGGAAAGGTGCTGGTAGCAAAAACCTAACGAGGCTTCTCGGTCTTGACTGCTCTTTCGAAGAGGTTGACCCCTTTTGTTGATGTCTTCATTTGCTCTGCTTCAAGTCATCGTGGTTAGGTCGTCATCCTTTCTTCGGGGTCTCCATCATCCTACGGACGCAACCAGGGGGAAAACTTCGGAAGAACGCATCTCCACAAAGTTGGGCATCTAACGGTGAACTCAATGGGAAATACACGAGGTACCTCACGAGTTGTATTTCAGTGAATTCGTTGAGTACAATATACGATGGTGCCAAAGTTTCAAATGGGTAGGCAATCATTCGATGCCTAGATAGAAACTAGAATGGGGGCTTGAACAACAAGAATAACACAGTGTTTGATCCCAAGATGAATAATGGTATAGAATTCAGCTCGTGAATCACATACGAAGCCAGGTGCAAAGATACATTAGACTCCGGGTTGTAAAGAGGAGTCAGATTTCGATCCAGTGGACCTGTGGGTTATGGGCCCACCAAGTGGGTTGAAAATAGGAAGGGGGTGACATCTTGCACATCCGCGACAGGGAGGCATGTCAGTGGATAGCTTGTCGGCTATGTTAGCAACAATGTCGGTACCAAGGACGAGGGCGAAGAGAACCATCTTCTTGCTCATTGTAACGAGGCGGACCTGTAGGCAAACTTCTCGTCCATCGGTGGTTACCGAAACGTTACCAACCATAGAAACAGGGTCTTACCGACAGCGTTGTACACCGAGGTGTTTACATAAGCAGAAAATTATTACTGCTTAGATTATATGTAGATCAAAGAAAGGTTAAACAAACAAATGGAAAGGAAAATTGTGATTACACACAATAAATAGGAGTATATCCTTCCCATGGACAACAGAACATGGCACACAGGGTAAGAGAGCAAGTACCCCAACCATTTAGATAAAGAGGTAAGGATTAATCAAGATGTTACCCATACAACGGTGTTTGGATAACTGACCAAGAAAAAATTAGCATTGGGCTTCAAATGCTCTTGTTGAAAATAGGAGTACCACATACATGCTTCGAGATAGCATTGGCATGGTCTTGAAGCAAAGATCGAACTTGGATACACAAAGGATTCATCGGGAACAACTTATAGAATAAGTCTTACGATTTCCTCCTGGAAGAATGGTTAGCCTTGCTAAAGAGATTGTAATGTTACGTCCTCCAGCCAGGGGGCTAGGCATGACATCATATTACAGAGTCATCAAAGGACCAATATTATAACTCCTAGAAAGTTGTCCCAGCCATCATATTTGACTGAGATTCAGATCTGATTGGTGTCATGATACCTCAGACTCAGGAGGTTCGAGAAGAAAAGGTGCAACACAAATCGACAAAAGGTCATTGCAAGATTCTCGGGAAATGAACTATGGGAGCAGGTTCCCAAAACAATAGTTCACCATTAAACCAAGGATAGGATGAGGAGGTGGCTGATGGGCTCAGCGACAATTCATCGAGAATTCCAAACGGATGGATTTCCACAATAATGTGAACAAGAAGATGGCACTTGCCAATTCAAATGATATAATGTTGTATGCTCGAGAAAAACATACACCATTAATCATTAGGTGAAAGGTGTGCCCGAAATATGACCTTAGGCAGCAAGAGCAATGTTAGAGTGACGATTCAATAACCAATAGTCTAAGAAAGAACTGTCGATACTTAACTTCAAAGCAATAGGGTTGCTAGAAGTGCAAAACTCAAGCAGCATATTTAGCATATTGGTATCTGATGGCTTCTCGCCCCTCGTTGGTTACCCCAAGTGGAAGGTTTGAGATGCAGTGTAGCGGTAGTTTTCCCTTGGCAAAGATACCAAGGATCGAATTCCCCTGAGACTCCAAGGTTAAACAAGAAGGTGTCAACTGCTAACGGCGCCAGATATTAGCAATCAACTGGACCTGCACACAGATACAAATAACTTTGCTCCCAACGAGTACAGAGAGGTTGTCAATCCCTCCGGCCTTGTCGTTTACAAAGGATCAAACGCAAGAGATAATAGTGATAGGTATAACTGCAACTAGTAAGTAAAGACTGAAAGTAAATAGCGGATGTGATCAGTGATGGTAATATGGACCGAGGTCCCATGATGTTCACTAGTGATGTCTCTCTCCCAAAAGACGATAAAACAGCTATGTGAGGTAAACGAATTACAGCTGGGCAATTGACAGGATTACGTGCGCAAACCAATGCTAACTATGTTGCAAGAAAGGTAGAGGTTCAAAGCATGGGCGGTACGCCAAGGCAAGTAGACCGAAACCCATCTGCATCTACTACTAATCATTGATACGTCCAAAACGTATCTATAATTTCTGCTTGCTCCATGCTTCTTTTGTGTGATATTGCTATGATATTTATACACTTCCATACACTTTTGATCATATTTGGACTAACCTATTAACTCAGTGCACCCCAGTGCCAGTTTCTGTTTTCTGCTGTTTTTGTATTTCAGGTTTTCCCATCACGTAAACTGCCAGAAAAATCCCGGAAAAATTATATAAAAAATCAGCGTTCCGGAAGCTTCCACACGGCCGAAGTAGGGCCGCAGGGGGGCCACCAGGGCTCCAGGCGCCCTGGTGGCGCGGCCCCCCTCCTGGCCGCGCCGGGGGGGCGCCTGGGCCCCCCAGGCCTCCGCTGATGCCACCCTTTGGCATATATTTAACACGCGTCCCGAAACCCTCGAGGACGGAACCCTTTTTCGCGATCTCATCTCTGTTCCGCCGCCGCCGCGCTTCCAAGATCGGGAGCACCAGGAGAACTCTTCCCGGCACCCTGCCGGAGGGGAGGATCAGCACCGGGAGCCTCTCCACCACCATGGACGCCTCCCGGATGAGTTGTGAGTAGTCTCCCTTGGACCATGGGTCCATGACCAGTAGCTATGTGATGTTCTCCTCCCCTTCTTGTGCTTCACTAATTAGACCTCGTGAGCTGCCCTACATGATCGAGGCACATATGTAATCCTTATGCTGTTGCTATGTTGAGTTTGCTGGGATCCGATGGATTGTGAGATTATGTTCAGATTGTGTTTGAGTAATATATTTGATTTACCTCTTTTATATTTATGTTCGTAAGTAATTCTTGCATGTTCTCCGTTGCTATTTATTGCTTTGGCCAAGTAGTAGGTTGTGACTCCAAGAGGGAACGTTATGCTTGATTGTGGGTTCATGCCCCTCCATGACTAGCTTGAGTGACAGAAACATGAGTCTAGGGGATGTGCTGTTGCCACAAGGGAGAAAACAACGGTGCTTGTGCCCGCGGGTGCAAGGATTGTTTACTTTACGCAAAGTTCTTTTAATGCAGTTGTCTGTTGCTTTGAGTTTACACTATGGGTGGGACTCGCAACTTAATACCAGCGAGATGTTCTGGATAGATATCTCAAGGTGGATGATTAGTAGTAGATGCAGATGGATTTCGGTCTACTTGCCTTGGCGTACCGCCCATGCTTTGAACCTCTACCTTTCTTGCAACATAGTTAGCATTGGTTTGCGCACATAATTCTGTCAATTGCCCAGCTGTAATTCGTTCACCTCACATAGCTGTTTTATCGTCTTTTGGGAGAGAGACATCACTAGTGAACATCATGGGACCCCGGTCCATATTACCATCACTGATCACATCCACTATTTACTTTCTGTTTTTACTTACTATTTGCAGCAATACCTATCACTATTATCACTTGCGTTTGATCCTTTGTAAACGACAAGGCCGGAGGGATTGACAACCTCTCTGTACTCGTTGGGAGCAAAGTTATTTGTATCTGTGTGCAGGTCCAAGTTGATTGCTAATATCTGGCACCGTTAGCAGTTGACACCTTCTTGTTGAAACTGGGAGTCTCAAGGGAAATCGATCCTTGGTATATTTGCCAAGGGAAAACTACCGCTACACTGCATCTCAAACCTTCCACTTGGGGTAACCAACGAGGGGCGAGAAGCCATCAAGCAAAGTTTTCTGGCGCCGTTTCCGGGGACTCCACTCTTCAAGATAGGGGAGTTGCATGCTATCTTTTACCTTTGCTTTTAGTCTTGTTAGTTTACCTTTCATTTTTGCTTTAGTATCTTTTATCAAAAATCACAAAAATAGTTATCTTGCTTGCTGCTATGGGTTCCACCGAGAACACCAAGTTGTGTGACTTCACTAGTCATAACAACGATGACTTTATCTGCACACCTATCACTACACCTGCCATTTCAGCACCTTCGTATGAAATTAAACCTGCTTTACTGAACCTAGTTATGAAAGATCAATTCTCCGGTGCTGGAGATGATGCTGCTTTACACTTAAACAATTTTGTTGAACTCTGTGATATGCAAAAGTTCCAAGAAATAGATGGTAATATTGTTAAGCTTAAGCTTTTTCCTTTCTCCTTGAGAGGAGGAGCTAAAATTTGGTTTCAATCTTTGCCTAGAAATAGCATAGATTCATGGGACAAGTGCAAAGATGCTTTTATTGGAAAATACTATCCACCTGCTAAAATTATCCAACTAAGAAGTAACATAATGAATTTTAAACAATTGGATAATGAACACGTTGCCCAAGCTTGGGAACGTATGAAATCTCTTGTCAAGAACTGCCCTACTCATGGTTTGACTACTTGGATGGTTATCCAAACTTTTTATGCAGGCTTGAACTTTACCTCGAGGAACTTGTTAGATTCGGCCGCGGGAGGAACCTTTATGTCAACTACACTTGGTGCTGCCACGAAGCTTCTCGATGAGATGATGACCAACTATTCCCAATGGCACACCGAACGCGCTCCAACAGGTAGGAAGGTAAACTCTGTCGAGGAGATTTCCTCCCTAAATGAAAAAGTTGACTTGATCATGTCTCTACTTTCGAAGCAATCTTCTGTTGATCTTCGTGATGTTCCTTTAAATTCTTTGATTGCTCAAGAACAAGTAGATGTGAACTTTATCTCTAGAAACAATTTTAATAACAATGCTTATAGGAGTAATTTTGGTAGCAATCCTAGACCGTTCCCCTCTAACTCTTATGGGAACAACAATGCTTATCCTAGCACCAAGAACTCCACTACTGAACTAGAGATAATGCTTTAAGATTTCATCACTACCCAAAAAGCCTTTAATAAGAGTGTAGAAGAAAAACTAAACAAACTAGATGATCTCTCTTCAAAGGTAGACAATTTAGCCCATGAGGTAGAATTGCTTAAAATTAGAACTTCTCCTCTTGAGGAGAGGAAGGTCACTCCTATGAATGCTATTCAAGTGCAAATTAATGAAAACATTAGGATGTTGGCTAAACCTAAAGAGAGATGGGCTAGAGAAAGGGAGGAAGAAGATAGAATTAAGAACCTTCCTACCCACCACACTGTTGCTACTATCCAAGTTGTTGAGGATATCCAAACTCTTAGCACACAATGCACTCCTGGTCCCATTGGACCTATTAATAGTGATGCTATGACCATAGAAACTACCAAACAAGTGAACCTAAAGGACACCACTACCACTTTACTTGATAGTAGTGACCTTGATTTTGACAATTGCACTCTTACCGAAGTTATTGATTTCCTTCACAAGATGTCTAGAGATCCCCGCACTAGCACGCTTAACCTTACCTTCACGGAGCATATCACTAATGCTCTTATCAAAGCTAGGGAGGAGAAACTTAGAGTAGAAGCCTCCATACCTAGAAAGCTATAAGATGGTTGGGATCCTATGATTAAAATTAAGTTGAATAACTTCTCTTGCTATGCTTTATGTGATGTTGGAGCTAGTACCTCCGTTATGCCCAGAAGAATATATGATATGCTTAAACTGAAACCTTTTGATTCTTGTTCTTTGGGTGTTCGTCTCGTTGATTCTTCCATAAAAAACCTTTGGGGAGGATCGACGATGTTCTTATCGTTGTCAATGACAATTACGTTCCCGTTGATTTTACTATTATGGATATTGAATGTGAACCTTCGTGTCCAATTATTTTGGGACGTCCTTTTCTACGCACCGTTGGTGCTATCATTTACATGAAAGAGGGGAATATAAAATTCCAATTTCCTCTCAAGAAAGGGATGGAACACTTCCCTAGAAAGAAGATTAAGTTACCTTTTGAGTCCGTTATACGGGCTAGCTATTCTTTTACTCTTGATAAAACTTGATCTTTTTGCATTATGCCTAGCTTAAAGGCATAAAAGAAAGCGCTTTTGGGAGGCAGCCCACAATGAATAAATTTTTATTTTTCTTTTGTTGTGTCTTGATGTTGTTACTACAGTAGCATCATCATTGTATCTTTGATTTTCAACTTTGTGCCAATTGTAGCCTCTGATTGCAAGAAAGTTCAAAAGTTGTGACGTGCTGTCCAGGAAACAGATTCTGTCCTTGGACAGAAAAATTCGTATAAAATCACCAGATCATATTTTTGGTCTGAATTTTTTCGACAGCGTGCTCTATACAATTGTCTTTCGGGCTTTTGTTCTGAGTTTTTTTATTAGAGTTGCAGAAGTTCCCCGAAAAAGTCATTTACTAACAGCTGTTCTGTTTTTCACAGATTCTGTCCTGTTTTGCCTTTCCTTCATTTTGCAAACCTTGAGCTTGCTTTTTCTTTGCAAAAACCTTTTGGCAATCTTGAGAAACAGTAGACCTTCAAGAATATCCTTATTTCCAGCAAGGAACAATTATTTTATTAAGGGTACTAACCTCGCTAATCAGATTATGATGAGTTATGTATGAAGGGAGTTTTCAAGTGTGCGAGGGAAGATGATAAAAAGATTCAGGAGTGTCAAACGCTCAAGCTTGGGGATGCCCCCATGCACCCCCAAGAAATATTCAAGGAGACTCAAGCGTCTAAGCTTGGGGATGCCCCCGTGCATCCCCTTCTCCATCAACATTATCAGTTCGTCTTTCGTTCCGCGATATTTTTATCACTTCATGTGTTATGTGCTATGCTTGGAGCGTCTTGCTTTTAGTTACCTTTTTAGCTTTGCTTGCTTTTCATAACGAGTTGGAACTCAGCTTTCTTTGTGTGGGAGAGACACACGCTCCACTTCAACCTAGAACACAACATAGAATTTTCATGTTTATCTTTGTTGTGTATGTTCTTGGTCTTTCAATAGCTACTGTCATGCTTAGCTCTTAGTTTTCATGCTTATCTTTTTAAAGAGCTTTTGTTTAGTTGGTTGCTTGAACTCTCTTTATTTATCATGCTTATATTATTAATAAAGTTTGCTTCTGTTGCATTGGTCGATATGTCTATGATAAAAATGCTACGTGCATAATGGTGCTTAGTAGTTCATGTTTTCTTATGGTTAGTCTCAAATAGCTGGGGGGGTTCCCAATGTGTTATTGGAGTACCAACATGATTTGTTAGCCTATGATGTGGTATGGTTTAGTAATATCTTCCTTCAAGAATTTATTTTGATTGACTTGGCGTATGCTCACGCATATTTAAGACTGTAAAGAAAGTCTGTCAAGCCTTGATGATCTTTTATTTCTAAGTAGCCATATAACTTCCATGCCTGATTCAATGTTGCTTTGTCGCTCTGCATGATTATGACCGTCATTGCTCTCTTAGTTGGTCGCTCCCAGTCTTTTGCTAACCTCCACCTGTACTAAGCGGACTGACTGCTTGTGCATCCAAAATCCTTTAAACCAGTTATGCCATATGAGTCCACCATACCTTCCTATACATGGTATTTACCTGCCATTCCTAATGAAGACTTTCATGTACCATCTCGAAATTATTCAAAAAAAGCATTTCTCTTTTGTGCCTCTGTTTTAGCTCATGAGGAAGTAGTAGTTAATTCATGATCTTTTTAAGTTGGACAAGCTTCACCCTGGGATTGCATGTCTAATGTGCAAACCCATAATACGAGAAGGAACTGGCAAAGAGTGCGTCCGGCTCAAAAATAATATAAACAAACAAACCCTCCTTCACCCTTTGTTCATGAGAAATCAGAAAACTTTGGCAGTGATAAACAAAGGAGATTAAGAGGATGTGATCGTCCTCATTCGGGAGCCGTTCCTCGAAACTTGTCCATCTCAAGAAGTAATTGAGTTATCTGCTAGCATTCGTTGACAAAACATGCATATTCAAAAAAAAAAATATTTCTGTTTTTAAAACCAAGAGCTCTGGTACATGCTTGGTCTTTGTTTCCGACCACGGGTTTTCAACCTTGCCAACAAAAGCCACGGTTCGAGAGTCTCCGCCTTCTTTAAGCACCAACTACTGAGAGCATGATTGTCATTCTGAGTGTAATGTGCATTGTCCCAAAGTAGCATTGTCTTTTGCATGATTCTGATATCGTTTATTCTGAAATCATTGTATCTAGTCATCACTTAAACCTTGGAGGTGCCCCTGCATTTATGTTTTGCTTCACTAAAGGGGGCAAGCGAGATATCACTTTATCATATTTGCACACCATGCTCATTACAAATCTATTTGATGTTTCAGTATCATGTTGTAAAACTTTCAGTTCTTTGTGATTTTCTCATCAGGCAACTTAATTACTACAGATTCATTGTCTCAATAAGCTTTTGTCATGTGACTATAAAAAGTCCCTATATGGTTAATAGCATGTCACCACAGAAATTATTCTTGTTATCATTTACCTACTCGAGGACGAGGAGGAATTAAGCTTGGGGATGTTGATACGTCCAAAACGTATCTATAATTTCTGCTTGCTCCATGCCTCTTTTGTGTGATATTGCTATGATATTTATACACTTCCATACACTTTTGATCTTATTTGGACTAACCTATTAACTCAGTGCACCCCAGTGCCAGTTTCTGTTTTCTGCTGTTTTTGTATTTCAGGTTTTCCCATCACGTAAACTGCCAGAAAAATCCCGGAAAAATTATATAAAAAATCAGCGTTCCGGAAGCTTCCACACGGCCGAAGTAGGGCCGGAGGGGGGCCACCAAGGCTCCAGGCGCCCTGGTGGCACGAGCCCCCTCCTGGCCGCGCCGTGGAGGCGCCTGGGCCCCCCAGGCCTCCGCTGATGCCCCCCTTTGGCATATATTTAACACGCGTCCCGAAACCCTCGAGGACGGAACCCTTTTTCGCGATCTCATCTCTGTTCCGCCGCTGCCGCGCTTCCAAGATCGGGAGCACCAGGAGAACTCTTCCCGGCACCCTGCCGGAGGGGAGGATCACCACCGGGAGCCTCTCCACCACCATGGACGCCTCCCGGATGAGTTGTGAGTAGTCTCCCTTGGACCATGGGTCCATGACCAGTAGCTATGTGATGTTCTCCTCCCCTTCTTGTGCTTCACTAATTAGACCTCGTGAGCTGCCCTACATGATCGAGGCACATATGTAATCCTTATGCTGTTGCTATGTTGAGTTTGCTGGGATCCGATGGATTGTGAGATTATGTTCAGATTGTGTTTGAGTAATATATTTGATTTACCTCTTTTATATTTATGTTCGTAAGTAATTCTTGCATGTTCTCCGTTGCTATTTATTGCTTTGGCCAAGTAGTAGGTAGTGACTCCAAGAGGTAACGTTATGCTTGATTGTGGGTTCATGCCCCTCCATGACTAGCTTGAGTGACAGAAACATGAGTCTAGGGGATGTGCTGTTGCCACAAGGGGGAAAACAACGGTGCTTGTGCCCGCGGGTGCAAGGATTGTTTACTTTACGCAAAGTTCTTTTAATGCAGTTGTCTGTTGCTTTGAGTTTACACTATGGGTGGGACTCGCAACTTAATACCAGCGAGATGTTCTGGATAGATATCTCAAGGTGGATGATTAGTAGTAGATGCAGATGGATTTCGGTCTACTTGCCTTGGCGTACCGCCCATGTTTTGAACATCTACCTTTCTTGCAACATAGTTAGCATTGGTTTGCGCACATAATTCTGAAAATTGCCCAGCTGTAATTCGTTCACCTCACATAGCTGTTTTATCGTCTTTTGGGAGAGAGACATCACTAGTGAACATCATGGGACCCCGGTCCATATTACCATCACTGATCACATCCACTATTTACTTTCTGTTTTTACTTACTATTTGCAGCAATACCTATCACTATTATCACCTGCGTTTGATCCTTTGTAAACGACAAGGCCGGAGGGATTGACAACCTCTCTGTACTCGTTGGGAGCAAAGTTATTTGTATCTGTGTGCAGGTCCAAGTTGATTGCTAATATCTGGCGCCATTAGCAGTTGACACCTTCTTGTTGAAACTGGGAGTCTCAGGGGAAATCGATCCTTGGTATCTTTGCCAAGGGAAAACTACCGCTACACTGCATCTCAAACCTTCCACTTGGGGTAACCAACGAGGGGCGAGAAGCCATCAATCATCCACCTTGAGATATCTATCCAGAACATCTCGCTGGTATTAAGTTGCGAGTCCCACCCATAGTGTAAACACAAAGTAACAGACAACTGCATTAAAAGAACTTTGCGTAAAGTAAACAATCCTTGCACCCGCGAGTACAAG
The DNA here is from genome assembly GCA_902687465.1 of Secale cereale. Lineage (NCBI taxonomy): Eukaryota > Viridiplantae > Streptophyta > Magnoliopsida > Poales > Poaceae > Secale > Secale cereale. Next base: position 705,239,734 of record LR738712.1, read on the forward strand.
CACCATTGTTTTCCCCCTTGTGGCAACAGCACATCCCCTAGACTCATGTTTCTGTCACTCAAACTAGTCATCGAGGGGCATGAACCCACAATCGAGCATAACGTTCCCTCTTGGAGTTACTACCTACTACTCGGCCAAAGCAATAAATAGCAACGGAGAACATGCAAGAATTACTTAAAAACATAAATATAAAAGAGGTAAATCAAATATATTACTCAAACACAATCTGAACATAATCTCATAATCCATCAGATCCCAACAAACTCATCATAGCAACAGCATAAGGATTACATATGTGCCTCGATCATGTAGGGCAGCTCACGAGGTCTAATTAGTGAAGCACAAGAAGGGGAGGAGAACATCACATAGGTACTGGTCATGGACCCATGGTCCAAGGGAGACTACTCACAACTCATCCGGGAGGCGTCCATGGTGGTGGAGAGGCTCCCGGTGGTGATCCTCCCCTCCGGCAGGGTGCCGGGAAGAGTTCTCCTGGTGCTCCCGATCTTGGAAGCGTGGCGGTGGCGGAACAGAGATGAGATCGCGAAAAAGGGTTCCGTCCTCGAGGGTTTCGGGACGCGGTGTAAATATATGCCAAAGGGGGCATCAGCGGAGACCTGGGGGGCCCAGGCGCCC
>LR738712.1:705240458-705255465 GCA_902687465.1 Secale cereale
CGGCGCGGCCAAGAGGGGGGCCGCGCCACCAGGGCGCCTGGAGCCCTGGTGGCCCCCCTCCGGCCCTACTTTGGCCGCAAGGAAGCTTCCGGAACGCTGATTTTTTATATAATTTTTCCGGGATTTTTCTGGCAGTTTACGTGATGGGAAAACCTGAAATAGAAAAACAACAGAAAACAGAAACTGGCACTGGGGTGCACTGAGTTAATAGGTTAGTCCAAATATGATCAAAAGTGTATGGAAGTGTATAAATATCATAGCAATATCACACAAAAGAGGCATGGAGCAAGCAGAAATTATAGATATGTTTTGGACGTATCAACATCCCCAAGCTTAATTTCTGCTCGTCCTCGAGTAGATAAATGATAACAAGCATAATTTCCGTGGTGACATGCTATTAACCATATAAGGACTTTTCATAGTCACATGACAAAAGCTTACTAAGACAATGAATCTGTAGTAATTAAGTTGCCTCATGAGAAAATCACAAAGAACTGAAAGTTTTACAATATGATACTGAAACATCAAATAGATTCGTAATGAGCATGGTGTGCAAATATGATAAAGTGGTATCTCGCTTGCCCCCTTTAGTGAAGCAAAACATAAATGCAGGGGCACCTTCAAGGTTTAAGTGACAACTAGATACAATGATTTCAGAATAAACGATATCATAATCATGCAAAAGACAATGGTACTTTGGGACAATGCACATTACACTCAGAATGACAATCATGCTCTCAGTAGTTGGTGCTTTAAAGAAGGTGGAGACTCTCGAACCGTGGCTTTTGCTGGCAAGGTTGAAAACCCGTGGTCGGAAACAAAGACAAAGCATGTACCAGAGCTCTTGGTTTTAAAAACAGAAGTAAAAAATATTATTTTTTTGAATATGCATGTTTCGTCAATGAATGCTAGCAGATAACTCAATTACTTCTCGAGCTGGACAAGTTTCGAGGAACGGCTCCCGAATGAGGACGATCACATCCTCTTAATCTCCTTTGTTTATCACTGCCAAAGTTTTCTGATTTCTCATGAACAAAGCGTGAAGGAGGGTTTGTTTGTTGTATTATTTTTTAATGAGCCGGGCGCACTCTATGCCAGTTCCTTCTCGTATTATGGGTTTGCACATTAGACATGCAATCCCGGGGTGAAGCTTGTCCAACTTAAAAAGATCATGAATTAACTACTACTTCCTCATGAACTAAAACAGAGGCACAAAAGAGAAATGCCTTTTTTTTAATAATTTCGAGATGGTACATGAAAGTCTTCGTTAGGAATGGTAGGTAAATACCATGTATAGGAAGGTATGGTGGACTCATATGGCATAACTGGTTTAAAGGATTTTGGATGCACAAGCAGTCAGTCCGCTTAGTACAGGTGGAGGTTAGCAAAAGACTAGGAGCGACCAACTAAAAGAGCAATGACGGTCATAATCATGCAGGGCGACAAAGCAACATTGAATCAGGCATGGAAGTTATATCGCTACTCAGAAATTAAAGATCATCAAGGCTTGACAGACTTTCTTTACAGTCTTAAATATGCGTGAGCATACGCCAAGTCAATCAAAATAAATTCTTGAAGGAAGATATCGCTAAACCATACCACATCATAGGCAAACAAATCATGTTGGTACTCCAATAACACATTGGGAACCCCCCAGCTATTTGAGACTAACCATAAGAAAACATGAACTACTAAGCACCATTATGCACGTAGCATTTTATCATAGACATATCAACCAATGCAACAGAAGACAACTCTCTTAACAAGATAAGCATGATAACTAAAGAGAGTTCCAGCGACCAACTAAACAAATAGCTCTTTTAAAAAGATAAGCATGAAAACTAAGAGCTGAACATGATAGTAGCTATTGAAAGACCAAGAACATACACATCAAAGATAGACATGAAAATTCTATGTTGTGTTCTAGGTTGAAGTGGAGCGTTTTTCTCTCCCACACAAAGAAAGCCGAGTTCCAACTCGTTATGAAAAGCAAGCAAAGCTAAAGAAAACTAAAAAGGAAAGTAAAAGCAAGAAGCTCCAAGCATAGCACATAACACATGAAGTGATAAAAATATAGTGGAACGAAAGACGAACTGATAATGTTGATGGAGAAGGGGATGCACGGGGGCATCCCCAAGCTTAGACGCTTGAGTCTTCTTGAAAATTTCTTGGGGGTGCACGGGGGCATCCCCAAGCTTGAGCGTTTGACACTCCTGAATCTTTTTATCATCTTCCCTCGCACACTTGAAAACTCCTTCATACATAACTCATCATAATCTGATTAGCGAGGTTAGTACCCTTAATAAAATAATTGTTCCTTGCTGGAAATAAAGATATTCTTGAAGGTCTACTGTTTCTCAAGATTGCCAGGTTTTTGCAAAGAAAAAGCAAGCTCAAGGTTTGCAAAATGAAGAAAAGGCAAAACAGGACAGAATCTGTGAAAAACAGACCAGCAGGTAGTAAATGATTTTTTTCGGGGCACTTCTGAACTCAAATCAAAAAACTCAAAACAGACGTCCGAAACACAATTGTATAGAGCACGCTGTCGAAAAAAATTCAGACCAAAAAGATGATCTGGTGATTTTATACGAATTTTTCTGTCCAAGGACAGAATCTGTTTCCTGGACAGCACGTCACAACTTTTGAACTTTCTTGCAATCAGAGGCTACACTTGACACAAAGTTGAAAAGTAAAGATACAATGATGATGCTACTGTAGTAACAACATCAAGACACAACAAAAGCAAAATAAAATTTTATTCATTGTGGGCTGCCTCCCAAAAGCGCTTTCTTTTATGCCATTAAGCTAGGCATAATGCAAAGAGATCAAGTCTTATCAAGAGTAAAAGAATAGCTAGCCCGTATAACGGACTCAAAAGGTAACTTAATCTTCTTTCTAGGGAAGTGTTCCATCCCTTTCTTGAGAGGAAATTGGAATCTTATATTCCCCTCTTTCATGTCAATGATAGCACCAACGGTGCGTAGAAAAGGATGTCCCAAAATAATTGGACAAGAAGGTTCACATTCAATGTCCATAATAGTAAAATCAACGGGAACATAATTGTCATTGACAATGATAAGAACATCGTCGATCCTCCCCAAAGGTTTCTTTATGGAAGAATCAACAAGACGAACACCAAAAGAACAAGAATCAAAAGGTTTCAATTTAAGCATATCATATATTCTTTTGGGCATAACGGAGGTACTAGCTCCAACATCACATAAAGCATAGCAAGAGAAGTTATTCAACTTAATTTTAATCATAGGATCCCAACCATCTTCTAGCTTTCTAGGTATGGAGGCTTCTACTCTAAGTTTCTCCTCCCTAGCTTTGATGAGAGCATTAGTGATATGCTCTATGAAGGCAAGATTAAGCGTGCTAGTGCAGGGGTCTCTAGACATCTTGTGAAGGAAATCAATAACTTCGGTAAGAGTGCAATTATCAAAATCAAGGTCACTACTATCAAGTAAGGTGGTAGTGGTGTCCTTTAGGCTAACTTGTTTGGTAGTTTCTATAGTCATAGCATCACCATTAATAGGTCCAATGGGACCAGGAGTGCATTGGGTGCTAAGAGTTTGGATATCCTCAACAACTTGGATAGTAGCAACAGTGTGGTGGGTAGGAAGGTTCTTAATTCTATCTTCTTCCTCCCTTTCTCTAGCCCATCTTTCTTTAAGTTTAGCCAACATCCTGATGTTTTCATTAATTTGCACTTGAATAGCATTCATAGGAGTGACCTTCCTCTCCTCAAGAGGAGAAGTTCTAATTTTAAGCAATTCTACCTCATGGGCTAAATTGTCTACCTTCGAAGAGAGATCATCTAGTTTGTTTAGTTTTTCTTCTACACTCTTATTGAAGGCTTTTTGGGTAGTGATGAAATCTTTAAGCATAATCTCTAGTTCAGTAGTGGAGTTCTTGGTTCTAGGATAAGCATTGTTGTTCCCATAAGAATTAGAGGGGAACGGTCTAGGATTGCTACCAAAATTACACCTATAAGCATTGTTATTAAAATTGTTTCTAGAGATAAAGTTCACATCTACTTGTTCTTGAGCAATCAAAGAATTTAAAGGAATATCATGAGGATCAACAGAAGATTGCTTCGAAAGTAGAGACATGATCAAGTCAACTTTTTCATTTAGGGAGGAAATCTCCTCGACAGAGTTTACCTTCCTACCTGTTGGAGCGTGTTCGGTGTGCCATTGGGAATAATTGGTCATCATCTCATCGAGAAGCTTCGTGGCAGCACCAAGTGTAGTTGACATAAAGGTTCCTCCCGCGGCCGAATCTAACAAGTTCCGCGAGGTAAAGTTCAAGCCTACATAAAAAGTTTGGATAACCATCCAAGTAGTCAAACCATGAGTAGGGCAGTTCTTGACAAGAGACTTCATGCGTTCCCAAGCTTGGGCAACGTGTTCATTATCCAATTGTTTGAAATTCATTATGTTACTCCTTAGTTGGATAATTTTAGCAGGTGGATAGTATTTTCCAATAAAAGCATCTTTGCACTTGTCCCATGAATCTATGCTATTTCTAGGCAAAGATTGAAACCAAATTTTAGCTCCTCCTCTCAAGGAGAAAGGAAAAAGCTTAAGCTTAACAATATTACCATCTATTTATTGGTACTTTTGCATATCACAAAGTTCAACAAAATTGTTTAAGTGTAAAGCAGCATCATCTCCAGCACCGGAGAATTGATCTTTCATAACTAGGTTCAGTAAAGCAGGTTTAATTTCATAAGAAGGTGCTGAAGTGGCAGGTGTAGTGATAGGTGTGCAGATAAAGTCATCGTTGTTATGACTAGTGAAGTCACACAACTTGGTGTTCTCGGTGGAACCCATAGCAGCAAGCAAGCAAGATAACTATTTTTGTGATTTTCGATAAAAGATACTAAAGCAAAACTGAAAGGTAAACTAACAAGACTAAAAAGCAAAGGTAAAAGATAGCGTGCAACTCCCCTATCTTGAAGAGTGGTGATGGCTTCTCGCCCCTCGTTGGTTACCCCAAGTGGAAGGTTTGAGATGCAGTGTAGCGGAAGTTTTCCCTTGGCAAAGATACCAAGGATCGATTTCCCTGAGACTCCCAGTTTCAACAAGAAGGTGTCAACTGCTAACGGTGCCATATATTAGCAATCAACGTGGACCTGCACACAGATACAAATAACTTTGCTCCCAACGAGTACAGAGAGGTTGTCAATCCCTCCGGCCTTGTCGTTTACAAAGGATTAAACGCAAGTGGTAATAGTGATAGGTTTTGCTGCAATAGTAAGTAAAAAGCGGAAAGTAAATAGCGGATGTGATCAATGATAGTAATATGGACTGGAGTCCCATGATGTTCACTAGTGATGTCTCTCTCCCAAAAGACGATAAAACAGCTATGTGAGGTAAACGAATTATAGCTGGGCAATTGACAGAATTATGTGCGCAAACCAATGCTAACTATGTTGCAAGAAAGGTAGAGGTTCAAAGCATGGGTAGTACGCCTAGGCAAGTAGACCGAAATCCATCTGCATCTACTACTAATCATCCACCTTGAGATATCTATCCAGAACATCTCGCTGGTATTAAGTTGCGAGTCCCACCCATAGTGTAAACTCAAAGCAACAGACAACTGCATTAAAAGAACTTTGCGTAAAGTAAACAATCCTTGCACCCGCGGGCACAAGCACCGTTGTCTTCCCCCTTGTGGCAACAGCACATCCCCTAGACTCATGTTTCTGTCACTCAAACTAGTCATCGAGGGGCATGAACCCACAATCAAGCATAACGTTCCCTCTTGGAGTCACTACCTACTACTTGGCCAAAGCAATAAATAACAACTGAGAACATGCAAGAATTACTTACGAACATAAATATAAAAGATGTGAATCAAATATATTACTCAAACATAATCTCATAATCCATCGGATCCCAGCAAACTCATCATAGCAACAGCATAAGGATTACATATGTGCCTCGATCATGTAGGGCAGCTCACGAGGACTAATTAGTGAAGCACAAGAACGGGAGGAGAACATCACATAGCTACTGGTCATGGACCCATGGTCCAAGGGAGACTACTCACAACTCATCCGGGAGGCGTCCATGATGGTGGAGAAGCTCCCGGTGGTGACCCTCCCCTCCGGCAGGGTGCCGGGAAGAGTTCTCCTGGTGCTCCCGATCTTGGAAGCGCGGCGGCGGCGGAACAGAGATGAGATCACGAAAAAGGGTTCCCGTCTCGAGGGTTTCGGGACACGATATAAATATATGCCAAAGGGGGGCATCAGACGAGGCTCGGGGGGCCCAGGCGCCCCCCCCGGCCCGGCCAGGGGGGCGCGCCACCAGGGCGCCTAGAGCCCTGGTGGCCCCCCTCCGGCTGTACTTCGGGTGCCGGGAAGCTTCTGGAACGCTGATTTTTTATATAATTTTTCCGGGATTTTTCTGGCAGTTCTCGTAATGGGAAAACCTGAAATACAAAAACAGTCGAAAACAGAAACTGGCACTGGGGTGCACTGAGTTAATAGGTTAGTCCAAATATGATCAAAAGTGTATGGAAGTGTATAAATATCATAGCAATATCACCCAAAAGAGGCATGGAGCAAGCAGAAATTATAGATACGTTTTGGACGTATCAAGTGGAGTCCCCGGCAACGGCGCCAGAAAACTTTGCTTGATGGCTTCTCGCCCCTCGTTGGTTACCCCAAGTGGAAGGTTTGAGATGCAGTGTAGCGGTAGTTTTCCCTTGGCAAAGATACCAAGGATCGAATTCCCCTGAGACTCCAAGGTTCAACAAGAAGGTGTCAACTGCTAACGGCGCCAGATATTAGCAATCAACTGGACCTGCACACAGATACAAATAACTTTGCTCCCAACGAGTACAGAGAGGTTGTCAATCCCTCCGGCCTTGTCGTTTACAAAGGATCAAACGCAAGAGATAATAGTGATAGGTATAACTGCAACTAGTAAGTAAAGACTGAAAGTAAATAGCGGATGTGATCAGTGATGGTAATATGGACCGGGGTCCCATGATGTTCACTAGTGATGTATCTCTCCCAAAAGACGATAAAACAGCTATGTGAGGTAAACGAATTACAGCTGGGCAATTGACAGGATTACGTGCGCAAACCAATGCTAACTATGTTGCAAGAAAGGTAGAGGTTCAAAGCATGGGCGGTACGCCAAGGCAAGTAGACCGAAATCCATCTGCATCTACCACTAATCATCCACCTTGAGATATCTATCCAGAACATCTCGCTGGTATTAAGTTGCGAGTCCCACCCATAGTGTAAACTCAAAGCAACAGACAACTGCATTAAAAGAACTTTGCGTAAAGTAAACAATCCTTGCACCCGCGAGTACAAGCACCGTTGTTTTCCCCCTTGTGGCAACAGCACATCCCCTAGACTCATGTTTCTGTCACTCAAACTAGTCATCGAGGGGCATGAACCCACAATCAAGCATAACGTTCCCTCTTGGAGTTACTACCTACTACTCGGCCAAAGCAATAAATAGCAACGGAGAACATGCAAGAATTACTTGAGAACATAAATATAAAAGAGGTAAATCAAATATATTACTCAAACACAATATGAACATAATCTCATAATCCATCGGATCCCAGCAAACTCATCATAGCAACAGCATAAGGATTACATATGTGCCTCGATCATGTAGGGCAGCTCACGAGGTCTAATTAGTGAAGCACAAGAAGGGGAGGAGAACATCACATAGCTACTGGTCATGGACCCATGGTCCAAGGGAGACTACTCACAACTCATCCGGGAGGCGTCCATGGTGGTGGAGAGGCTCCCGGTGGTGATCCTCCCCTCCGGCAGGGTGCCGGGAAGAGTTCTCCTGGTGCTCCCGATCTTGGAAGCGCGGCGGCGGCGGAACAGAGATGAGATCGCGAAAAAGGGTTCCGTCCTCGAGGGTTTCGGGACGCGGTGTAAATATATGCCAAAGGGGGGCATCAGCGGAGACCTGGGGGGCCCAGGCGCCCCCCCCCCCCCCCGGCGCGGCCAGGAGGGGGGGCGCGCCACCAGGGCGCCTGGAGCCCTGGTGGGCCCCCTCCGACCCTACTTTGGCCGCAAGGAAGCTTCCGGAACGCTGATTTTTTATATAATTTTTCCGGGATTTTTCTGGCAGTTTACGTGATGGGAAAACCTGAAATACAAAAACAGCAGAAAACAGAAACTGGCACTGGGGTGCACTGAGTTAATAGGTTAGTCCAAATATGATCAAAAGTGTGTGGAAGTGTATAAATATCATAGCAATATCACACAAAAGAGGCATGGAGCAAGCAGAAATTATAGATATGTTTTGGACGTATCAGTATCCCGGTTGAAAACAACACGAGGACCAAGGAAGAATGGTGATGGGGAGTAGTATCGCTATACCAAGAATTCTGATGAGGTGGAGCAGTCTCGCAACATTCTTGACATAAAAGATGGTAATACTTCAAGATAGAACATATTACAAGTTGGAGAGTAAGTTTTAATCATAACGTGGACAAGCTCGCGATGAAAGGAAGTCAAGGGTGTTGTCGATGATAATAGAAATCATCGAGGGCACGGAGGGTATTTCTGATCATAAACTCCGTTGACGTCTCAGAAGAAGTCAAAGTGTTGAAGGTGATCACGACACATTTGTCGGGAGGTTTCAAGAGGATGCAATCGAAGATCGGCTGCGTCAAGCAAGGGAATGACGAAGTGGCAAGTTATTGGATCAATATAAAAGATGCAAGCTCGGAATCAAAGTTGCCTTACTGAACAAGCAACCAGATGCTGAAAGCTCGACATAAGTTGTGCTCAATCTCTGAAGAATTTGTGCACCAAAGAAGGACGAGGTAGCACAGTCAAAGATAGCTAGACAAGGGATGTACCCGATAGTCTAGGAATAAACCAGATTGAGTTTAAAAATTTCCCAGTAACATCTACTAGGGGTGTTGAATTTTTGAGCAGATTTGATTTACTAAACGGTGTCCTCGGTTGACGGCAACCTAGAACCCGTAGAGTGATTACGACAAGCAAAGGTATTACTTCATCAAAAGTTCAAAAGTTGTAGTGCAAAGGCATGATATCCTCGAGATATCAGAGGGTAAAACTCGAAGGTAGAACATAATAGAAGTTGAACTAGGTCATTGACCTATGACAGTAGATGCTTTACCTTGTCAAAAATTGACGAGGCCTGGAATGGATTTATTCCAGATATATTGAATAAGGACAGCATGGTCGGAACCATAACTGCAAGGGATCAAATTTATTGACACCGAAAGAATTATTTAGTTGTAAAATCATTTTGCAAGAAGCTCCCGAGACGGTCTACATCGTTTCCATGGGCATGAACAAAAGCTCAAGGTCAACTCCCATTTCTCCAATGCATACGTTTCATTTACCTCTTGCTTTGATAAAACTGTAGTGTTGGAATTTTATCCGGTAGAACACCGAAAGAGTATGACTTGTGAAAACTTTCAGGTTCTCACGGATTAGGTGAAGGCATAGGTTCAACCCATCGGGCATCTTAGTAACATATACCACAAGTTTCAAAAGTAAAAACACAAGCTCGAAAGCAGAGCATGGTTGACAAAAGCAGATGATACAATTTACCAAAGGCATTATGTATCAGGGGAAGAACTCATAAGGTGATAGAATATGAAGCACACTGTCGGATAACAATCCAACAATGGATCGGGCGATCCACAACGGAGCTGAGGTGAGTATCGGTACTCACTCAGAGGGAGAAAGAATGCAGAGGCATCAGATTCAAGAATCACCTTATTAGTCTGAAGCTTAATTAGAAAGAAATTATGGCTTCCAAAACGAAGGATCAGAAGCAGACGCTCTAATCAAGGATGGATAAGTTGAAAACACTTAGTTGGACAATGAATAAAGGTTTGAATTGTCGAGAACCAACTCATGTCCAGAATGACGTCTGAGCCGGAAAGATATTTTTAAAAGGGATAACCTGATGACTGCGTGCATACGCACACATTGAATCAATAGGCTCAAAATGGCTAAGACAAGGGATGTTAACAAAGACTACTAGCCATATGGAATTAACCATAATGCAAGCAGGCAAGAATTTCAAGAGTAACATGCTGCAGAGGATTTTCGAAAGATCGAAAAGTATTTCGAAGAATATTGTGAGACACGTGAACAATGGAGAAGAACGGATCCTCGAGAAATGTGAGGAAATAATCGTAAGGGTTTTCATGCGAAATAAAACTGCAAGACAGTAAACTCAAAGGATTCTCGGGACAACGCAGAATATTTCGAGGCATCTTGTAATAACAAGAGCGACGAGGATCGATCATGAGAATGTCAAATGCACACAGATATCCATAGGGATATATCGGTGGCAGTGATTTGCAAAGGCGATGAGCACAAGGGTCTCGGAAAAATATCGAGGTATATCCCCAGAATCTTCTGACGAAGCAGGTGATCTTACGTAATGAGGGCTCTCCGGAAGAAATAGTTACGAGAACCTAGAGTCAGAGTTAATAAAATATTTTAACCCGAATAGAAGAGAGATCAGAGTCCCAGAGTATAGACGAGGAATAAAAGATCCTAACACCAGCCATTGGTGTTGTGGGCCCGTAAGCCACACAACAAGTTAGTAGATTTGTTTTTCAAAGACTAGACTCAACTTCGGCCAAGGAGTTGGAAAGGGGGATTCCTACAGGCAGTCGGCTCTGATACCAACTTGTGACGCCCCCGATTTGACCGTACACTAATCATGCACGCAAATGTGTACGACCAAAATCAGGGACTCACTGGAAGATATCACAACACAACTCTAGACACAAATTAAAATAATACAAGCTTTATATTACAAGCCAGGGGCCTCGAGGGCTCGAATACAAAAGCTCGAATACACAAGAGTCAGCGGAAGCAATAATATCTGAGTACAAACATAAGTTAAACAAGTTTGCCTTAAGAAGGCTAGCACAAAAGTAACAATGATCGAAAAGGCAAGGCCTCCTGCCTGGGACCTCCTAACTACTCCTCGAAGCCGAACTTCATGTAGAAACATCCTCGGGATCTTCTGGGTCCGGGACTCCACCATCTGGTTGCATCATCCGAGAAGTAGGGACAAAAGGGGAAAAGGGGGAGAAAGCAACCGTGAGTACTCATCCAAAGTACTCGCAAGCAAGGATCTACACTACATATGCAATGGTATATGTGTAAAGGGGTAATATTTGTGGACTGAACTGCAGAATGCTAGAATAAGAGGGGGATAGCTAATCATATCGAAGACTACGCTTCTAGCAACGTCCATCTTGCAGCAGAAGAAGAGAGTAGCTGGAAGTAACAAGTATCCTCGCTTCTGGCAGCCTCCGTCTTGCAGCAGTAGGAGGGAATAGATGGTAAGTTCACCAAGTAACATCGTATAGCATAATCCTACCCGGTGATCCTCCCCTCCTCGGCCTGTGAGAAAGCGATCACCGGGTTGTATCTAGAACTTGTGTGGGTGTGTTTTATTACGTATCCAGTTCTAGTTGTCATGAGGTCAGAGTACAACTCCGGGTCGTCCTTTTACCGAGGGACACGGCTATTCGAATAGATTAACTTCCCTGCAGGGGTGCACCACATAACCCAGCACGCTCGATCCCATTTGGCCGGACACACTTTCCAGGGTCATGCCCGGCCTCGAAAGATCAACACGTCGCAGCCCTACCTAAGCACAACAGAGAGGTCAGCACGCTGGTCTAAACCCTAAGTGCACGGGGGTCTGGGCCCATCGCCCAATGCACACCTGCACGTTGCGAGGGCGGCCGGTAAGCAGACCTAGCCTCTCCTAATACCAGAGTAGGCGTTCCGGTCCAATCCGGCGCGCGCCGCTAAGTCGCTGACGTCAAGAAGGCTTCGGCTGATACCACGACGTCGAGTGCCCATAACTATTCCCACGTAGCTGGTTAGTGCGTATAGGCCAATGGCCAGACTCAGATCAAATACCAAGATCTCGATAAACGTGTTATTATGACATAACCGCGGACAACGACCAGGGCCAGGCCCACCTGTCTCCTAGGTGGTCGCAACCCGCCATGTCGCTCCGCCACATAGTAACCATCAGGGGGCTGCCGGAAACCCAGGCCCACCACTACCTGTGTGGAACCACCTGCCCCTTCAGCCCCCATCTCCGAATCATCATCATGTGTATGTAAAATATGTATATAGAATATACCCGTGATCACCACTCGAGTGATCACGGCCCGATAGTATAGCATGGCAGACGGACAAGAATGTAGGGCCACTGATGGAATACTAGCATCCTATACTAAGCATTAGGATAGCAGGTAAGGTATCAACAGTGGTAGCAACAATGACAGGCTATGCAACAGAATTGGAGATATCGAATCATCAACAATAGCAAATCTAATGCAAGAATAAGAGAGAAGAGTGGGCGATATCTGGTGATCAAGGGGGGGCTTGCCTGGTTGCTTTGGCAAGAAGGAGCGGTCATCATCGACGTAGTCGATCACAGTGGCACCGTCAGCAGTCTCGGTCCCGGTGTCTATCGGAGAGAAGTAACGGAGGGGGAACATAATAAATAACATCAAAGCATCACAAAGTGTAACATGGCAAAACGCGGTGCTACGTGTGACCTAACGCGGTACTGAGTGATACTGGCGAGGATGGAAAACATCCGGGAAGGTATTCCCAGCGTTAGGCGTTTTCTGGCAGATGAAACGGAGGTGGAATGTTGCATGTTCGGTATGATAGAGATGCGTGGCGGACAAACGGACCGCGTATTCGGGTTCGTCTCGTCGTTCTGAGCAAGTTTCACGTACAAAGTTTTTCCATTTGAGGTACGGTTTATTTTATATTAATTTTAAAAGATTTAATCATTTTTAGAATTTATTTAATTATTTTAAATCAACATTATCCAGAATAGTGCATGCTGACGTCATCATGACGTCAGCAGTCAACAGAACGTTGACTGGGTCAAACTGACGTGCAGGTCCCGCATGTCATTGACTGTTTTGTAAATTAGATAATTAAGTTTAATTAACATGGTTAATTAGATTAATTTAACAGTATTCATTAAGTTAATTAAGTAATTAATTATTTAATTAACATTTATTATTTATTTATTTATTTATTTATTCTTATTATTTTTAATCTCTTTTTTTTTAAGTTTCTAGGGTGGGCCCCGGCTGTCATTGGGCCATCGGGGCCTAGCGGATCGGGCGTCGAGCGCTAACCCGCCCGACAGGGCACCGCGGCTAGGGGCGAAGGACGCCGGCGCGTGGCCCGACACCGCCGGCCATGGCCAGAGCGGGGCGACGCGGCAGGGCCAGACGGGCCCGACCGGAGCGTGGCCGGCGGGACCCGGCGGAGCAGCTGGGCGGCGGCCCATATGGAAGAGCGGGCTGCGGGGAGGGAGTTCGTCGGGGCCGTGGAGGGAGGCGAGCGCGGCGCGCAGTTGCGGCGGCCTGGCGCCGGCAGGGGAAGGGGCGACGGATGGCGCAGGGGGGGGCGGTGGCGGTCGGAGTGACGAGCTGGAGCACGCCCAGCCACTCGCAGAGGAACGCCGGCAGCCAGTACTCAGCGCACAGGCGGAGGGGAAGAAGGGCAAGGACCGAGCGGGGGAGTGTGGGCGCACGGGGAGGTCAGCGAGGCGGGTGGTGCGGGTGGCCGTGGCGAGGGCGCGTAAGGCCACGGCGAGGCACGCGGCACGACACGCGCACGAAGCATGGCTAGCAGACAACCGGGGCACGCCGGCGCGGCCAGGAACAGACGGCGGGCGCGGTGACCATGTGGGGAAGAAAAGGAGCATGGGGCAGTGCTCACATCCGTTGTAGGGAAGGGGGCGGCGTGGCTTGATGGGGCCGGCGGGGAGGAGGACGACGACGGGTCGGCGACGGTAGGGCGTCCAGCGAGCTGCGACGGCGTCGGGGCGCCAAGATCCAAATTGTCAGGAGTGGATCGAACAGGGGCAGCTCTCCCCTGTTCGCGAGCGCGGGGGGGGATGAGGGAGAGATGGGAATCGGGGGGTGAGTTAGGGTTAGTAGTAGGACGTTGGGTTGGGCCATTAGCTGTTCTGGATGGGCCAAGAGCCGAGTAGGTTAGGGTAGGTTAGTTTATTTTTCTTTGTTTTTCCCTTTCTCTTTTTCTGTTATTTCTTTCTTTTAGCTTTATAAAATATAGTTCTAACACCTAAATTCATATTAGTAATTAGGTCACAGCCACAAACAATTTGGCACTAAAAATATGTTCATAATTGTTTATTATTAAAAGCATTGGATAGTTGTTTTTAGCCCATGTTTATTTAGTTTAGTGCATTTAAACACTTTATAAAAGTGTGGTTTCTCCACCAATATTTCATATTATTTATTTGTCACATTTAGAACATTTTAGTTTTGATGTTTGAAAACTTTTATTAGTTGCTTGATTTTGAACTTGAATTCGAACCGGTTTCGAACTAACACAAGATTATCAACAGTAATTGCGGTGACGTGTCGTCATTAGAAGAGGGTTACTGTAGCTTAATTACCCGAGCGTCACACCTTATGAACTGTGGTTTGGCAAGAAACCCAAATTGTCGTTTCTTAAAGTTTGGGGCTGCGATGCCTATGTGAAAAGGCTTCAACCTGATAAGCTCGAACCAAAATCGGAGAAATGTGTCTTCATAGGATACCCAAACACTACTGGAATCAGGATCTTTGCCGTCTGCCAGCTGACGGCGAAGAACGTCTTTGCCATAAGCTTAAAGAAAACTGACGGCAAAGGTCAAGTTTGCCGTCAGCCAGCTCTTTGCCGTCCGCTAGCAGACGACATAGAAGCTTTGTCGTCAGCTAGCAGACAACAAAGAGTGAGGGTGGCTCACTAGCGAGAACCACCTAACGGACACTTTCTTTGCCGTCCGCTAGCAGACGGCAAAGAAAGTTGCCAAACTAATGTCCGTTAGCTAGGCTCTTTGCTGCTAGCACACACAGAAATGTGCTCTAACTAAAATGCAAACGTCGCCCGCGCCCCATCTCTCTGTCCCCTTTCTCTCTCCGCCCATGCCCGAGCCGTCGCCGCCCCGCG